>CM060967.1:82113875-82483875 GCA_030765045.1 Tenodera sinensis
GAAACTAAAAATTCTTTGTTATATTTTTTGGAAAGAATTGAATAATAAAAGGTATACTTTTTGCACTTCAGAATTAAATTAGAGGCCTGAAATTTGGTGTGGTAGTTTTTCTATGCCTATGCAATAAAACTGTGCATTAATTTTCCAAAATATTGACATTTATTAGAAATATGAATTTTTTCTATTTAGAATAGAATAAAAAGAAATATTACTAATAATTACAAAGAAAAAAAAAGTATATACTTTTATGTATGAGTGTGATCAACAAACCAATGCACAGTTTTCTTTTACAAGTTATGTTCTACATATCCTGAAAATTTCAACTTTATCCATCAATTATTATTTATTTATGCCAACAAACTTACTGTTGGTGTTTTTAAACACACAGGCCGTGTGTGGGCAAAGTTTGAGAGGTAGAACTGGAACTTAAAAATTCAATGCCACAACTGGGATTTGAACCACAGACCTTCCGCATACCGGACGGCTGCTCTACCACTGAGCTACCAGGAGAAATACGAACTGGTTTGAGAATTTAATGCCATTCTGGCAGTTTGTCACAATAGCTCAGTGGTAGAGCAGCCGCCCGGTAAGCGTAAGGTCTGTGGTTCAAATCCCAGTTGTGGCATTGAATTTTTAAGTTCCAGTTCTACCTCTCAAAATTTTATCCATCAATATTTACTGCAAAAAAGTTAACCCCAAAGCACAAAAATTGTTATATGGAGAAAAAGCTATTTAAAGTTTTCGAATACACTTACTGGAAATATTGCAAGTCTAAATAAATTTGAAATACACCAATTTCCAGGTGAATTTGACACATAATATTTAATGGCCATATTCTGGACATGCTGAAGACATTTCTTCAAGAAAATGCTTTCTGAAAAAAATCACATTTTTGGCCATTTTGGTACCAGAGTGTTCCCTTAATGTTGAATGCCTTTGCAAAATTTAATTAAATCACTGCTGTAGTGGTAGTACCTGTCTTTTAGGATTGTGTCACACTTTAGTTTATTTAGCCCTGTTTGGAAATTTGATGATACTTTTTCAGGACGCGCTGAACATGAAGTCATAAAAATTTCAAGTTAAATGCCATATCATTAACTTCTTTGACAAATTAAGCATTGGACTTTCCCTTCGTTATTGACAATAAAACATAAATCTTCCCATGAAGAATTAAATGACATGTTGTAACAAAAGAAAGGCTATAACAACTGCTCCGCTATCTGCTATATCCTATTTAACACCATCTCTGCGTTGAGAAGAGAAAGTGAGAGAGAGACAATGTTGCTCTTACTGTCTGTCATACACATACAGTCGCAGTGGCCACTAAGTGAGGAAGGTACCAGGGCTGCTGAGTGCCACACCAGCACCCCAGCGCTAAGTGCTCAAGTTTGAAAGGCCTTTTTTTTTTTTTTAAATTAACGTCCTCCAACATTGGGTCATATCGGACGAATGAATGAAATGAAATGGGTGAAATGATGCTCAAATGAGCCCGAGGTCCAAGGAGCTTTAAATTACCCGACATTCGTCTTCTCAGGGTGGGAAAACCTCGGAAAAAAGCCTTACCCGGATAACTTACCCTAAGCGAGATTCAAACTCGCGACCTCTTGAACGTGAGGCAGACACGCTAACCATCACGCTACCGAGGCGGGCTTGAAAGGCCTGCCCTAGACCCTAGAGAAAAGGAGCAGACCCCATTCTCAATGGCCCAAGTGCTTTAGCGCGGTTATGCCCTTTGGCCTCTGCAATGCACCGGTCAACTTCAAACACCTAATGGAGTCAGTGACTTACCACACCTGACCGCCACACCTGGCTTGTGGTTGGTAGCACCTTCGATGATCACCTGGAGAACCTGAGCAAGGTATTAAAAGGTCTACAGGTAGCCAAGCAGAAGTGAACGCAAAAAAGTGCCAGCTCTTCTGCAAGCATGTGTACTACTTTGGCCATATAGTCTGACCAACAGGGTGGCTATGGATCCGAGAAGGCCCAGGCTGTGAGGAACTGGCCTCGCTCAAAGGATAAACAGGAGTTGCACAGTTTTCTGGTTCTGTGTAATTAAATGGTGTCTAGCAAAATTTGAAAACCAAATTCAAGGTGATTTCCAGGTTTTTTCAAGGTGAAACATTCCTTTTCAAAGAGATGTGCTAACTTGGGCAAGAGCTAAAAGTGGTAAATGAAAGTAACCTCAGATACACAGTATATATACATGGACATAAAAATTTAGAAAGGAACTCCCGAATATGTACTCTTTGATGACATCATTGTTTACCACACCCCCATTTGTATATGTAGCTAAATGATAAGTGGGTGCACTACAATATAGGCTACTTCTGAATTTGAAATCACACAGTTTTATTAGAAACAAGTGGTTCTGGGAAATAATGTAAATCTAATTAAAGAAATTGAAGCTATTAACAGTGAAGCAATGAGATTCTAAAGTAGGAACAAATTAGAAACTAAAAACTTCACTTATCTTAGTAATGTTGCAAGTGTTTTGTGCAAATTGCTGACAAGTTTCGAGTTGACTCCAACTCATTTTCAAAGCTATACAAACAAATTTGTTATCAAAGCTATCTGTGTTATTTAATCTTGGGACATAATGTACTTACAATAGTAAGTCACCATTGGGGTAATTGTCTCTGATGTGAGACTGCCTTTGTGGTTTACCAGGAGAAATACGAACTGGTTTGAGAATTTAATGCCATTCTGGCAGTTTGTCACAATAGCTCAATGGTTAGAGCAGCCACCTGGTAAGCGGAAGGTCTGTGGTTCAAATCCCAGTTGTGGCATTGAATTTTTAAGTTCCAGTTCTACCTCTCAGATAGTGTTAATGTAACTTTGAGTTGAACTAATACTCATTGCTCCATTTATTATTGGATTTATCTAGAATTCATATTAGTTTGACTCAAAATTAATGTTGTGCTTCATTATATCGTAATCCATACAAAAATAAGGAAAGTGATACTCCTTTACTACAAACCTATGGTTGGTTAGTATTACAGTGTTACAAATCATGTATCACATTTTTTCTTAAAAAAGAAATATTAATTGACAACCAAGCACACATTTCTTTAATTTCAGTAACATTTGGCTTACATCTTCTTATTGACCAGAGTTGCTCAACAGTGCAGTACACGCTCGCTTTTCCTACACATGTTATTTTCCCCCACCACTGACCATGACAAGCAGAGCCAGACCTGCTAATCAGAGGCAGATGCCATGGAGTAGTAGTACATACAATTGAATTGGAGGACAAATATTTTTGTTTTCGAGATGCTTGATTTGTAAGACTGGTAGTTACAGATTTATACCATTTCCCTTGCTTACGTTCCGTGTCCAAGATATTCTCCTGGAAAAATACAACAAACTTTTGAAGCAATTGTATGACACATTCTCTCCACAATTTGAAGACCTAAAGCCATTTGAAACCAAAATCCAATTATTTTTCGCTCCTTTGAAGTTTCCATGTAGTGAGGCTTCACATGACCTACAAACTATTAAACTACTTGCATTGCAGAATTCCACGACCTGTTCTGAGAAAGAAGGAAGAAGGGTGGGAATTATTTAGGTCTCTGCCCTGCCGTGAGTATTCAATATTACCTTTGTTTGCATCTAATTTAATGTCAGTCTTTTTCTCCACTTATATCTGTGAACAAACATTTTCAAAAATGAACTACATTAAAAGTGAATATTGCAGCAAGATATGTAACCAGAGGCAGATCCAAGGGAAGGATAGGGGGGCTTGTATACCCCCCCCAAAAAAAAAAAAAAATTGGAAACTATTAAGGATATAACAAAGAAAAAAGTATTCACATTAATTCACAAATATATTCAAAGAATCTGAGCATTTTCTATGTTAATTATTTTATTATTTTCATTAATATAAATGTACATTTAACGAACTATCTAAACATATTAATGTCCTGCCATTGTAATTCAGAGCAGAGAGATTTAGACCGGTTAACAATGAAATATACTTTTCATAATCTCATTCCAAATCATATGAGCATCTACAGCATTACGATAACACACACTGCTCTGCAGTTTCAGGAAACTCCTATATTGCTTCGGTAGTAATAATGAAGGGGTTCAAATCATCTTTGAATAGGTGTAATGAAGTTATTTCCCCCTTCATACACAAGGCACTGAAGGTTCGCTGCACTGTTCCGGTAACTACAGCAACACCAGAACATTTGTTCTCAACATTACAGTATCTGAACATCTATTTGAGGAGCACCATGGGAGCAGAGAGATTGAATGCACTACAGGTAATGTATATGCATAAAACTTTGGAGATTAAAACTCAAGAAGTACTGGATAAAATGTGTAATAAGCCTTGTCAGCTTCTTCTTTAAATATAATGGTATAACTTTGTAAGACAATTATCTGAATATATTTATTTATATTTATGCATACGATGACATTTCCAGATTTTCTATTTGTAGTACCTCATCAGGTGCCCCTCCGAAAACAAATCCTTCATCCACCCCTTTAAGTGACTATCACCATCAACTTGCTTATCTTTTGAGACTGTGCACTTCATCTTTTGCATTAAATATTGAAGACCTTCTGAAACATAAGTCGTGCCAAAAAGTAATCCTCAGAAACATGGGTTAATAAGGAGTAGAATATCAACCTGTATGCCTTTGATTTTCTGTAAATAAGAATGACAGCACAGTGCCACCACTGGAACTCAATAACCATGGATACATGCGTCATTCTGTCCCACCAAGGGAAGGAAGTGATTTCAAGCTCCCCTTACCTGTCTGCAGTTGAGCCCCGCTGTTATTGACTATCTTGTTTTTATAGAAAATACGGGAATAGTATTTGAACCGACATATTATAATCACACACATGTCAACAACTCCAATATATACCGTGAACGTGAATCCAAGTGTGCGAGTGTGACCTCAGAATCTAATATAGAAGTGTTTTAGGAAAAATTCAAGGATAGATTTTGAAAATTAAGGTGATTTCCAGGATATTCCAGGATTTCCAGGGTGCTAGACACTGTATAATTACTACTGTCATTTTATCAGAGGCTTCTCCAACGTCATGAAGGCCTTCACTTGTCTGACAGAAGAACACTGGCCTGACATGTAAACGCTCTGCAGTGTACCTGTTTTAGTTTACCTCCCAATCAAACAGCACCAGCGACAGCAGGATTGGAGGCGTACTACCCCAGATCCAAGGAGTGAGTAATACAGCAAGACACTCTCCAAGACCTAGAAGAACTCCTGTGTCACTCTGCACGAGCAGTAATAAAAGTGCTGGAGCATTCTCGTAAGTACTTGTACAGTCGACCATTCCACCTCAGGACTGACCACTTTGCCCTCACCTGGCTGTTAACTTTCATGAACCTAGAGGATCAGACAGTCTGATGGGTCTAGAGGCTTCAGAAGTACAACTTCACATCTGCAACTGCTGGTCAGCCTTGGTGGACAGTAAGCAAAAGGTTGAAAGACTTTTGAAGTTTTTATCAATGGTACATAACCTAAGGATTTAGAATTTTAGATTTTGAGATTGCACACCCTTTGGACCTTTCATGAATGTGTATTTAATTCTGCTTTTGCCTCATTAGTTTCGTATGTTTATGTTGTTAGCTAATGCTGGATTTCTGACAATGAAGTCATTAATCCTCTTGCTGTCCAATATTTTTTGATATTGAAGAGAGCAATAGCAGTAATAGTAACTGCTTTTTAGAGAGCACCATATTTTTATGTTTTGGCAGTCACATTGCTCTCTCACAACCCCCAGAATGTCTGGAGGACCACACCTGTCGTTGGTTTATGGGTCTCCTGACCTGACCGGGAGTTATCAAAATAAATTCACCGACCATATTGTCACCGCGCCCGCCGCATCTGATTGCCTGCACTGGGGAGGGGGGACCCAGCCAGTCGCCTACCTGGCCTAACGACCAGCCTTGAGGAGGGAGCAGTGTCGCTCATCGCATTATTGTCGGCACTACCGCAAAGGAGCCGAAGGGAAGAGATAGAGAATGACCGCATTGTTGGGGCGCTTGCCGAAAGAGAGAAAGGGATAGAGACTTCTGGAATTATCTGCTTTGTATTTGACCGCAATAATAACTGAACTCTCCTGAAGTTTCCAGAACAGTGCCTGGGAGATATAAATAGCGGTAAAGTGTGAGAAGGGACAGTCTTGTGTGACGAATTCGGAGCCGTGCTGTTGGTGAATCGGTAAAGACTTTCTTGCTGTTGCAACGAGTGTACAAAGTTACTGTTTACGGAAATAAAAGTGTTTCTTTATCTCGACTACATCTGTCTGCTTTACTTTACACCCACCAAAGTCACACTGGTGTCAGAAGCGGGATACGACGATGGAGGCTACATTGGTGAGCTTTTTACAAGAGCTGAAAGCAGAGATGAAGACGGCAAACGACAACCTCGCTGCCGAGCTGAAAGAGATAAAGACGGAGCTATTGGCGAAGATTGACGGGGGACTCGTCGTCGTGACGGAAGGCGCGAAAGTACTCGGCGAACTGGTTGATGTGAGGGAAGACGTGGAAGAACTCGGCGAACTGATTGGCGTGACGGAAGACGTGGAAGAACTCGGCGAAAAGGTGGAAGACTTCTGCCAGTCTTGGCGCCCTGGTAGTAAGAGTTGACTAGAGCGTCAAAGTACTGGATGCCAGGGGCAGACGGAATAGCGCGGACCCGGGGAGGGAGCACCTAGTGGCCGAGGCGACAGTTGCGCCCGTTTCAGATAACGAAAGTGTACGTCTCGGGGAAGACAGAGGGACAGTTCAGGGACGTCGTCGAGGATCCCCTGGAGGAGTGTGTCGGGTACGTAACCAACCAGGATATGACGTGGAGGACGATCAGCAGGGAAGCGCACAAGAAAACGAGCAACACGCGAGAACCGACTTGGCGTGGGACATGGGGGGACCGTCGGAGCCATCCAATCACCTGACGCATAGTGCCGTGAACGGAAGAATGACGGACATCATCGTGGACGGCAGGATACAGGAGAGGCCGTGCCGAGCACGAGTGAACACGAGTGCAGCGGTGGTCGTGACTCGCGCGGATGTGGCGGGGGTTGTTGCCGGACCCAAGGTGACTGCGAAGGTGCGCCATAGAGGTCGGCGGACATGGTACTCAGTGAGCCGTTTCCAAGTGCGCAGGATGGCCCGTCAACACACCAGGAAGAAGGGCAACTGGACGAGGGACCGTCAAGACCGGCGGTACTGTTGCAGAATTTCGAAGCAGGATGGCATACATCGTCCTACCCGGACCAAGGGACACCATCCAATAGCGATACCTAGGATCGTGCCTCCTGGAGAAGAGGTCCGATGGGTTAGTCCACCGGTGCGCAAGGGCGATGCCGCAGTGAAAGGCTGGTCGGGACGACCAACTCTGAGGAGGGAGCAGTGTCACCGCGCCCGCCGCATCTAATTGCCTGCACTGGGGAGGGGGGACCCAGCCAGTCGATTACCTGGCCTAACGACCAGCCTTGAGGAGGGAGCAGTGTCGCCCATCGCATTATTGTCGGCACTACCGCAAAGGAGCCGAAGGGAAGAGATAGAGAATGGCCGCATTGTTGGGGCGCTTGCCGAAAGAGAGAAAGAGATAGAGCCTTCTGGAATTATCTGCTTTGTATTTGACCGCAATAATAACTGAACTCTCCTGAAGTTTCCAGAACAGTGCCTGGGAGATATAAATAGCGGTAAAGTGTGAGAAGGGACAGTCTTGTGTTACGAATTCGGAGCCGTGCTGTTGGTGAATCGGTAAAGACTTTCTTGCTGTTGCAACGAGTGTACAAAGTTACTGTTTACGGAAATAAAAGTGTTTCTTTATCTCGACTACATCTGTCTGCTTTACTTTACACCCACCAAAGTCACAATATCCTTTGATTACCAATCAGAGGACGTATTACATGCCATGACAGGTCAGCATGTTAGGGGTTAATGTTTTAGAGAAATGGAGAGGTTGGAAAAATAAGGACTCCCTAGCCCTCGGGAACCCTAATAGCATTGCGGTCGGAAGAGAACAAGAGATGACCAAGGTAAGGTCAGATAGAAAAGTTACAGTGAGGAGCAAAACATCAGTAAGTGGAAGTAATGTTCTGCTCAGCTTGGGTACCTTGTGGTCGCTATTCACATATCCCCTAGACGGAGACCCCTGAGTATGTTTATATATACATACATTTTGCTAGGACTTTTATTTTATACTGAACTTTATCTATGGCTTTTGCCATGATCTGTTTTATAATGGCCCTGATGTCCAATTTATATCAACAAGCTACAACAGTACTTCTGGTTGAGGGTATAGGCAGATGCTGAAAGGTCACGCCATGGACATAGCTGGACCATTCCCTGTCTCCGAAAGGATAACAAATATCTGCTGCTGACCATGGACAACTTCACCAAGTGGCCGGAGGTGTATGTGGTCTCTAACCAATAGGCAAAAACAAAGGCAGACTGCCTTGTGGTGGAACTGTTCTGTCGCTTTTGGAATGCTGCTGGTACTACACAGCGATCAGGGTAGAAAGTTCTTGTCCAATCTGAGAACAAGCGTTTCTCTCAAACGCTACAGTAACTCAGAGTACACAAGGTACACATAACACCTCTCCACTCACAATCAGACTGCATGATTGAAAGTTACGAGGATGATTCCAAAAGTCTGAAACTTTTTTTAAAATATAAAGACATATGTTGAAAACAAATTGTACATGGTTTTGAAGCTTGAACATTTTTCTATTTTCAATCGATGCATTCTTGTAAATGCTGCAGCAGTTTTTGTGTGCCCATGTCATACCAACCCACCACCATGCTACTGAAGAAGTGTTGGACCTCATCTTTCACCTCGTCATCGTAAGTGAAGCGCCTTCCACCCAAGAGTTCTTTCAACTTGGGAAACAAGTGGCAGTCACTGGGTGCTAAGTCCCGGCTGTAGGGTGGATTGGTGATGTCTCATCCAAACTGTTGCAAAAGATCCACGTTTTGACAGGTGGTATGGGGGCGAGCATTGTCATGGAAAAGGCTTATATCCTTGCTTAACATTCCTCTTGTTTGGTTCTAATCCATCTTGATTACACCTTCTGAAATTTCAACTTTTCAGAAACAGGTGAGCCTGCCTCTGTAGCGTGATGGTTAGCGTGTCTGCCTCAAGTTCAAGAGGTCACGAGTTTGAATCTTGCTTAGGATAAGTTATCCAGATAAGGTTTTTTCAGAGACTTTTCCCTTATCCTGAGAAGACCAATGTCAGGTACTTAAAGCTACATGGACCTCGGGCTCATTTGAGCATCATTTCACCCATTTCAGTCACTCACCCTCCAATATGACATTGCAATGGAGGACATTAACCACAAAAAAGAGTGGTGAATAGTACTTGAGAAATCTCAGAGGCAACAATGCAGAGCTCATCAAGAGTAATCCGCTGATCTTGATGCAAGATTTGTTCAACCTTTGCAATTGTTTTGTTGGGAAAATGGTCTGTCACTTCTTTTGCCATCATGAATTTCTGTATGACCATCTGCAAACTCTTTACACACTAGCAGACATTTTTGACATCCATACATGACTCTCCATATTCTTCCATCAACTGTCAATGAATTTAAATTGGTTTAACCCCTTTTGCACTCAAAAACCAAATAACCGCACAAACTTCGCACCTGGCAGTAGTGACTAACGGCAACTCCATTACAATTAGCTGCCAAGCCAAGACTGAGAGCTCCAGCAGATGTGCAGTGGTTTCCTAGAGAGTGGAGAGAGGAAGGGAAAAAGCAGTATAGCCAACATCCATGCAAACAGTTTCCCTGCAGCCCCAGCGCTTTGGAGACCTTGCTTGTGAGATTACCCTCATACATTAAGATCCTCGAAGAATATCTGAGGAAGGTCATGGCAAACCACCAGAGAGGGATGTCAGCATGCTGCTGTTGTTGCTTGCCTATCGTTTATCTATCCATGATACCACCGAGATGATGCCAGCTAGTTTGGTCTTCAGCATGGAGTTTCACCTGCTGTGCAACCTGATGTTTGGGAGTCCCCTGGGACAGGACAACCTAGGGTTCCAGCGGGGGTAACTTGGTGTGGCTGTATTGCCCAAACGGGATCAAAGGGCACCGTCCCAAGATGCAATAACCATGGCAGGAATCATACCCCATGGTGAAGAGGATCAATGACGCAGGCTACTGCATACAAAGGATGGTGGCAGAGGATGCCCATGCCCAGGTGGTACATTCGGGTCATCTGGTCCACTATGACGGTGCTGGTCAGGACAACCAGCTGGCCACATGCCAAAGCACGCTCTAGGTCAGCCATCTTAGACCACTACGTTACAAAGCAACATGCAACCATGTCAGCTAAGAACAAAGCCTGTTTCCACACAGCCAAGCAGCTTCAAATGCCAGGCTTTTATGAGAAGCTTCAAGAAACATGGATTTCCAGAAAACTTCCCAGTACCTAATTCTCGGGTATATAAGCGAATCAGATAGTGTTGAAAGAGTTGGTAAGAGTGACTGGGTAGAATTGTCAAAGCGAGCTGTAGACAGTTGACCAGTGTTTTATGAAAAAGTCATGAAAGAACAGAACAGCTGTGAGTTCCAAATTTACAAGTTGTGAATTGTCATTAAATTTTAAGGGAAATAAACTAACAAAAAGAACTGGACTTGCCATTTGTAGAATATTTAAGGTGGGTAGTCATGAATGTAAGACATAAGCTGGCATACTTCTGGAAAATGGTATGTCCACTGTTCATATTTGCCATGAAATTTCTTGACAGATTTGTTTTTAGCACAAAAAATTATCCCTTTCCATTGTTTTCACATAAAATCAAATATTTCAACAACAGAGCAAGTTTAACATATTTTTTTTTCTTTTTATTTAACAAACAGAATAATTTATTTCCTCTTTTAGCAATATGCTGCAGTCTGTAAGGTATCAGGACAAACACAATAACTCAGGGATTTGTCCAAATCTGACATATTGGAATTGAAAATCAAGCAGCCCAGTAGATTCCTAATGTTTTCACATATAACTTGGATCCCCAGAGTACTTGCCTTATTGTATCACTTCTGGTGCACATTTCATTGCTTCTCCCACCTCCAAGTATTTTTAAGTGTACTACTTTCACCATGCCTAAATAAATATAAACATAAGAGGTGGAATCAGGACTGAAAAATTCAATGCCATAGCCGGGATCTGAACCATGGTTCTTCCACTTATTGAGCGGCTGCTTTAACCACTAAGCTACCATGACCAACTTTCCAGTACGACATTAAACTCCTCAGCTGATTCATACTTTTCCCGGTTAGACCACAAGGGAATCTCACATCAGAGGTAAATACACCAAGGGCAACTTAAAATTGCTATTACTTTATGTCCCGGGTTTAAGTAACCTTTAGAGGGCAGTTATTATTTATTTATGCCAACAAGCTTACTGCTGGTGTTTTTAAACACACAAGCCATGTGTGGGCAATGTTTAAGAGGTGGAATCAGGACTGAAAAATTTAATGCCATAGCTGGGATTTGAACCACAGATCTTCCACTTATGAAGTCCTGATTCCACCTCTTAAACATTGCCCACACACGGCTTGTGTGTTTAAAAACACCAGCAGTAAGCTTGTTGGCATAAATAAATATAAACATGTTCTTAAAAACTGAAAGAGATAACTAAACGTATTTGGTAGTGATGCAGCAATCTTAAGTCATGGTAAATTGGTGGATCTCAAACAAAGATTACAGGTGATGCAGCTCCTGATTTGCACATACTTTTTCTTTTTTTCAAATCCCTTTCTTATCCTATTTTATTTCAACAGCAACTTTTCCGAAAGGTGATAATGGTTGATACAGGGTGGAAGGGAAGTCATTACATTCCTTCTAATATGTGCTTCATAGAAGCATTACAAACAAAAAAGTCTTATGGCATTTTGTTCTTTGATCAGCCAATTTTGAAAAACTAAATGGTTTTTGTTCCAAATTGGATGTGTAATTCCACAAGAATGTACGAAGAGAACAGTTTGTTACTTGTAAGATGCATAGAGTATCTTATTTCTCACATTGCTTCGGTAGTAATTATGGGATGTCACAGAGGGTTTCGAAATAATTAATCACCTAAAAGACCTGAAGGAATTCTCTGAGTGGCTTTTTCAGATGCAAGGTAAGTCGACGTTTCATTGAGGTTGGTCAGAGACTTGACCTGGTTTCTGGATGTAACCACTTTCTCTTTCCTCTGATGTTTTGGCAGGTAACAGTTGTAATTGGCCTACACATGGAAGGAGACCTTCACGAGAAACTTGGTAGTGATGCCTGGTTGTTTTTGTACAGAACCAGTGAAAGTGACACAATCTGTAGTGTCGCCACCTTGTTTTCGACAAAACAATCTCCTTAGGAAATGGTCAGAGACCTGGATTTTTTCTTCTGGGGAGAAGTGAAAAGCAGGATCTACAAAGCAGCAACTACTGTCCTCGAATCTTTGAGGGAATGCATTTATCTGGCTGTGGAAGAAATATACAACAATGAGGGTGTTTTAGTTACAGTTATTGGTAATTGGTTAAAAAGGTGTGCAAATGGTGGACATTTTTAACAATACCTGTGAAGTAGGTGAACCACTTGGTTCATTGCTTATTCTTTTGCTGTCACCTTAAAAATATCATTTGGTACACAAGTGCCTACAAATGTACCTTTGTGTTTATAAGTCAGAAAGATGGTTTAGTTTATTAAATTATAGCAGTATCAGCTACAAAATGATTTAAATTTGATGCTGAAGGAAATAAACAATATCCTTAGAATGTGAGTTTGGGTTACAGTATGCATTACTGGAGAATTCAGATGTGCTTATTTATTACAACGTAGCAGACATGCCATGGCATGTCTTTATGTTTATACTCACGAGCTGTGCAGCTCCATGACACGTGCTTGTTTATGTACTGACCTAGCGAAAGTGAAACCTGCAGTGTTGCCAGCTTGTTTTCAATAAAACTAAAATATCTCTGTAGGATATGGTCAGAGACAAAAACGTAAGATACAAAATGTGTTCCAAATACCGAGATCTATCACTGGTTTAAATTAATGTAATGACTTCCCTTCCAACCTGTATATAGGTCCTTTTTGAAGAAATTTTCTTAGACTATTACTCTTATTAGTTTTGTAAAGTAGATTGATTTGTAAAATAAAATTAAAAAAGGAAATTGGAATAATTTATATTTATTAAGAATAAGTTACTCTAAGTTGTATACTATGACTAATGCCCAGATTTTTAGGTGTAGTAAATCTTCATTTTGGGTTTCTTGTGTGTTTAAAATAGGTTTCTTTTAGGTTTTGCTTCATGGATCAGCACAAGTACCAATAATCTTACATTTTTCTTAGCTCTGAGAGATTTATTTATGAACCTTTTTGTAAAAGTTTATATTATCAAAGCTGAATTCAGAAACATTATTGCAAAATATTACTATGACAAATCAAAACATAAAAGATGGGAACTACCAAACATTCAAACAGTAATTTCTGAGTATCCTCGAAAAACGGCAGTTGCAACCTTCAGGTTGATTACAGGACATGATTGTCTGGCAAAACATTTGAACAGAATTGGGATATATTCTTCACCACTCTGTCCTCTATGTGATCTGCAAGAGGAAATGGACCAAGACCACGTTCAAATATGTCTGGCCACTTCTAGCGCCCCATCCATCAGTGAACAATATTGGAGAGCAAGAGGACTAATGACTTCACAGTCAGAAATCCAGCATTAGATAACATTATCAAAACTATCCATAAAAAATACATAAAGAATACATATTATTGCTTCTTTTGTAGGTTATTTTTTAGCATTGCAGTAGATAACTGCATAGTTCCCAAATTTTCCTACGTAAACAATTTCCATATCTCATAACACTTTTATATATGATGAAAAAGTTTTTTTCAAGAGAACATATTGGAGCATACAACATAGAAGCTAATGCTGCAGGTTCTAGGGATAATTTTCATGTATACTTTTCTTCCTGCAATACTGCATTTATGACTTTGATATCTTTAAAACCATGATTGCATTCACAAATCTTGTGCAGCTTACAATGGATATGCAACTTGCAGGTTATTTCTTTTTTGGGTACATCACCAATGATATTCAGAGCATCATTGAGTGGCAGGTCTGAATGCTTGAATAGGACTGTAGAACCTCTCCTGCCTTCACCATATAGGCAGCATCATCTATCACTAGCAAAAAGGAACTTACTATCCTGATTCTCTGCTTACACATTCACTCACTGATTCTCTGCTGCCTATAATATGCATAGTGTCCCTCAACATGCAAGCCACAAAGAACTAAAGATGAGGCTACCTGCTTCATTTGGGTCCAGCTTACCTACCATCACATTCACAACAAAGTGACCGCAATAGTCAGATGTTTCATCAATAGAAGAGCAAATGGTGTCTGTATCTTCTAATTCATTCAGTGTCTTCTGGTGAACAGGAACCAAATAATTCTTTCTTAAAGTGAATTCAATGTGTAAATTGTGGTTACTGATGTTTTCTAAGAATGTTTTTAAGGACAGGTTCATTAGCACCTTACACGGAATGCTTGCAGACACCAAAGCCTGGCATAGGTGAAAGTTAAACTTTTGCTTAATGTTGCTGCAAGACTTACTTTTCCTAGCTATACTAGCAATGTACGCAGCTGCTGTTCAAGATGGGTTTGCTGCTCATATTGAACTTGAAATAAAAAATTAAAATTTTAGGTATACTTCAGTAAGAGCACCAGCATATTGCAGTGCAGCTTTTAGGTTAGTTAAGGGAAACTATTTGGAGCATGCCTGACAGATTACTCAAACATCCATAGTGAAGTTTCGATTTATAGCACTGTTATTTGAATAAACATAATTTTGGCATTATTTTGCTTAATAACAACGTAACTTAGAAACATACTGCAGTAACCACTCACCACGCTTTTTGTCTGCTGCACTCTTTGTGTACGACTGGAAGCAAACCCATTATGACATATCTAGTGACAGTGCAGTCCTAGCACCTGAAAGGCATTACATATACACGGGCCTCCTAGCATCATTTGCTAACATTGCAGTTGCAGACAGTGAAATTGTGAAGAGAGAGAAAACACTTTGGTGCAAGCACTGGACTCTATTGTTGCAGGTTTTGTTTTGCTGCTCCTGACCTTCTATCAGCTGCATCAAGGTGTCACCAGATGTCATCTGTGCAGTGGAGGACATGGGACATGCTGCATTTAATGGTAGTAACCTGAACTAACTTCATCTTATTGCTTACAGTAGTAATGAAAATGATTTTACAGTGAGTTACAATGGGAACCATTCATTTGAAGAAGGCAAAGCAGCTGTTTTAGGTTAATTTAGGTGTCAACTATTCATTTAGGTTTTTTTAGGTGCAATAAAATTCACATATTCTAGATCAGGAAGCTTGAAACTCATCCATATATCTTGAGCTTTGTTAATTAAATGAGAGGGAAAAACCTAATTCTGAGCCCTGCCTATGACATAGGATTCAATTCGTTGATCTCTTATTTTAGATCTCAAGATTCAAGCCTATGAATTAGTTAATTTTTCTACTGTACAACATTTCTTCTTGGGTAGTGCTTTTATTGCTCCATCCATTGTGAATTCCCATATTAAGCATTCAAGAATCTGTCTGCTATGTTTATACTTCTGATAAGATCTGAGTTAAGTTGGAACGATACTTCCCAAACACAAATTGCAAACAATTACGAAAACCTTAAGTGAGATTACTTTTTTATGCTGATTACGAACTGACATTATACTGATTCCATAGATTATGTGAAATATACTTCAAACTAGTCTGTTAGTGATTTGAAATAACTCATTACAGGCTTATCTCTCAATATTTCAGGTGTCAACAACTTATAAAGTTTGAAGTTAAAACTGCTGCTTTCTGTATTATACTCTGTTCATAACCCTTTAATCTGTATTCACCTAAATATCAACTGGGCCAAAATGTAGAAATAGCAAAGGAATGGCTGTGTTTGGTAAAGCCACCTTCACAGTGTTAATTACACTAGGTATAGCACTGTATATTGTGACATGGCTTCTCCATGTCATTAAGACTCTTTGATTTTCAAGAGGTTGCTATAGAGACAGTTTGAGTGGTTGAAGATGAAGAGACAGAAACTGGTATGGTGTGAGAGTTTGGAAAGATTAAGAGACAGAAACGAGTAGTATGGCTGTACTTGAAGCTTGAGAAAATAAAAAGATTTGCTAAATTTGTTACATTTAAATTTGTTACATTTGGTGTCAGAAGTGGGATGGAGGGAGATTCGGAAACCAGGATGATGGCAATGATGAAAGAATTATTTGCCAAAATGGAAACGAGAAACGACAACCTCGCTGCCGAGCTGAAAAAGATAAAGACGGAGCTATCGGCGAAAATTGACGGGCAACTGGCTGGCGTGACGGAAGGCGTGGAAGAACTCGGCGAAAAGGTGGAAGACCTCTGCCAGCACGTGGACGTCGTGGAGGACGACGGGGAACGTCTTGGCGCCCTGGTAGTAAGAGTTGACGAGAGCGTCAAAGTACTGGATGCCAGGGGCAGACGGAATAGCGCGGAGCCGGGGAGGGAGCACCTAGTGGCCGAGGCGACAGTTGCGCCCGTTTCGGACGATCAGCAGGGAAGCGCACAAGCAAACGAGCAACACGCGAGAACCGACTTGGCGTGTGACATGGGGGGACCGTCGGGGCCATCCAATCACCTGACGCATAGTGCCGTGAACGGAAGAATGGTGGACATCATCGTGGACGGCAGGATACAGGAGAGGCCGTGCCGAGCACGAGTGAACACGAGTGCAGCGGTGGACGCGACTCGCGCGGATGTGGTGGGGTTTGTTGCCGGACCCATCGGAAGCAGGGTGGCTGCGAAGGTGCGCCAGAGAGGTCGGCGGACATGGTACCCAGTGAGCCGTTTCAAAGTGCGCAGGATGGCCCGTCAACACACCAGGAAGAAGGGCAACTGGACGAGGGACCGTCAAGACCGGCGGTACTGTTGCAGAATTTCGAAGCAGGATGGCATACATCGTCCTACCTGGACCAAGGGACACTATCCAACAGCGATACCTAGGATCGTGCCCCCTGGAGAGCGAGGTCCTACTGGCCCTCAAGGTTTACAAGGATTCCCTGGCCCTCAGGGTCTGGTAGGCTTGCCTGGAATGAAGGGTGAACGTGGATTCCCAGGAATGAAAGGTGAACAGGGCAATCCAGGACCTCCAGGACAAGCTGGTGCACCAGGACCTGAAGGACCTAAGGGTGACTCAGGCTCTCAAGGACAACATGGAGCTCCAGGACAACCTGGTCCACAGGGCCCTCCAGGAGACAGAGGACTTCCAGGATTACCCGGCCCAACAGGACCTGCTGGCCTCAGAGGTCAGAGAGGTGCACAAGGTGAGACAGGTCCACCAGGGAAGCCAGGCAGTGAAGGACCTCCAGGACCACAAGGTATTGCAGGACCTCTAGGACCACCGGGACCAATTGGAGAACAGGGACCAGAGGGAGCACCAGGTAAAGCAGGAACACCTGGTATTGCAGGAAGACCGGGAGATAAGGGACCTGTAGGACCTTCAGGACCTCCGGGAACTCCAGGGGCACCAGGTCTTCCAGGGCCACCTGGTCCAAATGGACCTCCAGGACCAGCAGGAGAACGGGGTCTTCGAGGAGAAACTGGACCACTGGGTGTAGAAGGGCCACAGGGAGCTAGAGGAAAGCCAGGACCTCCAGGGCCAGAGGGAGGTAAGGGTGATAGAGGAGAAGAAGGTCCAAAGGGTGCAAAAGGACACCGTGGTCTCATTGGTCTACAAGGGTTACCTGGACCTCAGGGACCTCCAGGAGACAAAGGCATGACTGGACCTCCAGGATTGTCGGGAAAAGATGGTGAACCTGGAACTAAAGGTATGCCTGGAAGAGATGGAAACCCAGGACCTCAAGGTATACCAGGACCACCAGGCCCTCGTGGACCACCAGGAGAAGAGGTTCGATGGGTTAATCCACCGGGGCGCAAGGGAGATGCCGCAGTGATAGTGCTGGTCGGGACGACCAGCTCTGAGGAGGGAGCAGTGTGACATGGCTTCTCCATGTCATTAAGACTCTTTGATTTTCAAGAGGTTGCTATAGAGACAGTTTGAGTGGTTGAAGATGAAGAGACAGAAACTGGTATGGTGTGAGAGTTTGGAAAGATTAAGAGACAGAAACGAGTAGTATGGCTGTACTTGAAGCTTGAGAAAATAAAAAGATTTGCTAAATTTGTTACATTTAAATTTGTTACAATATCTACAATGACAAAAATGGAGGTCAGAGTAAAAATCTAGCCACAGTGAAGTTTTATCTACCCAAGAGCAAGAAAAAAAACTTGAAAAATAATACAATGCCCCTAAATGTGAGCATTCATTTTTGCAATGTGACAGGATGTATGCACTTATTGAGAAATTAAAGAGCAAAAAGAATGTCATTCCAGAAGATTGGTATTCTCTAATAAGGAATGTTCCATGGAAATTTGAAGTTATTATTCTGACTCAAGGCCTCATTAGGGATTACAAAGCCTATTTGGCACAATTTTTTAAGAAGAATAAGAGTATAAGAAAAGGATAATTAACAATTTACAATATCAATTGCTGTTATTAACTTTATTGTTATGAAGAGAGCAGTACATGGTAATGAAATTAATTTGGATTTGCTACAACTCGATAAAAATCACCATTGTAAGTAAATCAGAATAAACTAGACAATATGAAGTCAGTGAAGTTTATTCCTCCTACTGGTATGACCATATTGAGGGAGCTCTCTCAACAGCAGTCATTACACAACACACCAGTTACCCATGATACAGGAACTGGGCAACAGCTATGTCACTATACAGAGTGGAAGTGAAATAATCTGCCAGACTGAAAGAGGTAAAAGAGTGGATGTCACCTAATAAAAAGTTCCAATAAGTTTTTTTAATTAAGTGCACCATTAACTGGATAATTGCATTTAAAGGTGAGTGTGCGGCAATGCGGCACAACCTGTTGATTAGGGTACTCAGCTTCTATCGGCGCATCAATGAACTATTCTAATGCTCTATCAAAAGTATTTAAGTAATGTTAGCCATGTATTGAATTCAGATGTTTTGTCGCACTACGCCAGACACCAGAAAATTGCGTAAAAAAGTAAAGTTATGGCTGATTGCCCCATAAGAAAACATTACCTCAAATCTTACATTTCCGCATAATTACAAAAATTTTATTTCGTATGTTTAAAGGTCTGAAAATCTGGCCAGTTCTATTTGAGAGGATTATGCCATGATAAGATGGCGACTTCAGATGGAGTTGGATTCTTATTTTAAACGCTGCGCAACATTAACTTCCAACATCAGTTGCAGTATTACATCCACTAGGAAGTCACAAATTTGACAGAAACATTAACAAAGAAACTTTAAATATGCCCTAATCAGCCAGAAATACATAAATTCACTTGAAATGAAACGAATACATGCTAAGTCCATGTCTACTTACTGTGCATGTACACTGAGCAAATGTGAGTTGCTTTATTCCCTGAATGGTAGGGGCCTAATAGGATATTCATGTTCACAATAAATAGTAAGATAGTTTGTTTCTAACACTTACACATGTGGTGAGCACATGTAGTTTTCATATCATCTGTAAGAAGGCGTAAGTATGAAGCATTGGTACAGAGACTGGCAGCTAATGACTGGAGGTTAGGTTATACCTACATTGGATACTTAGTATGTGATGAACTGATGAATGTGCATTGGGTATTTCAAAGGTTATGTCACTCTTGCGTGAAACACCTCTTACATTATTAATTCCTTTATTTTGTATTGAATTTAACAATGTGATACTAGTAACTGCTAAATCTTTAGGAAAGCATAATTCCTAATGTGAATTTATGCTCCACTGCCATACGTTTCAATAAAATTTATGTGTAACTGTTTACACATTTAGCCCGGTAAGTGTGCAATTTGCTGTAATATTTTATATACCCTATTTAAGGACTAATATGCTTTATGCAAGCCATACCTACATTTAGAAAAAGGGATTTATAAATGAGTAACATGATGCAGAAGCTTTCGGAAGCACTCAAGGTAAGTACAGAAGTGCTTTCGCTTCCAAAAATTACTCCAACAAGTTTTAACAAAAATCTTATGAGCGCCAAACTTGAATTAGTGAAATTTGCAACACAAAGTTTCTGACAAGATTTGTGCGCGTGAGTATGTGCAAAATATATAAAAATATTTCAAGCAATGTAGGTACACAAATTTGACACTGGTGTTTGCGCCCAAGTCATGGACGAACCATTATTTATGAGGTAGCTTTAGAAACAAAAATGGCCATACTTTTAATAACTAATATTTATTAGCAGTAACAAGTATACAATAATATTGGGATTAATTTGAAATAAGAGTTTAGAGTAAGTATTCAATCACATCTTTTGCGGCTTCAACAAAAAAACAATTGCATGCAATTAAGTAAATATTCTGCACGATCTACAAGGATAAGCAAAGAAAATAAACACAGCTGATGGATGTTGCCAGTTCTAACAGACATAAGAAAACAACTTACTGTGGGTTTTTTAAATTTAATTTACACAAAAACCGTTGAATCTATTGAAGTAACCAAAGGAAAAAGTTGTCATTTATTCAATTCTCTATGAATTTACGTAGCCATAAATCAAGAGCTTTTAACCAATAATAACTCAGTCAGGAGATACATTTTTTTGATAAAACAATTTTTTCTAGAAAACTTAACTTTTCAGCCTTTTGGTGTTAGACTTTATTGTTATTCACAGTAGGAGAAATTCGCTGTTAAAATCTGGCGGATTATGTCACTTCCATCCTGTATATTGGGAGTATATACCAAACAAAATGAACTGCAGTGTCTAGTTTACTATTCAATACATGTGCTTCCTCAGAAAAAGAAAACAAACAAACAAACAAACAAACAAACAAAGGAGAGCAGGCACTTGTAAACAAGAATGAGTACAAGAACTATAATGTGATAAAATAAAGTGAAATTGATCACTTGAGCAATTATAATTGCTTATGAATAAATTAACTCATTTTCATTGCAATAATTGTTGTTGATACATTCTACCTCAGGGATGTAAACAAATATACAAATTTTGAATGTTTTATTCCAATAATTTCTATTACTTCAATATAAACTGAGGTGACAGTTTATTCAATATGGCATATTAAGCAAGCCACAGTTACTTCTACTGCAGAAGCTGGACGATACCATTTTGGAACACCAAATTCCAATTTTGGTTGAAGTGAATTATCTAAATTGAAGAGTTTTTTCCCTTATCCTGAATAGACAGGGACCAGGCAATCCTAAGCTCAATGTAACTCCTGCCCCTCCCTCCAAAAGAAAGAGAAAACTAAGCTTATAATATATACTACCCTATTATTTAGTATACCTAACTTTGGACATGAGTGGCTTTTCCCCAGTAACAATTCTTATTTTCACACTAAATCCACATTTTCATCTGCTTTGTACATACTTCCACTCAATCCATTAGCTTGCAGTTTGAAAAGCAGGCTTTCTATCTTTTAAAAATAAAAGCTTCTAATTAAATAGAAATTCTAACATTTTAAAAACATTTAAACACTTACTGCATGAAGTCATCAACATCCATAGTCCTTGCTCTTTTCTGGTGAAAGTTTGATTTCTCCAGTACCTCTTCTACTTTAGCTTTCATATCAAAGTTTTCAGGCAATTTCTGTAAAGATAAGAATTCTATACTTAGTATATTTTCACAATATAAAGTGCACAGAAACCCCCCTCCCCCCAAATATTATATTTGCAATGAGTCCATCTTAATTACTGTTTCATGAAAAACACATGCACATAAGTAGGCATACATTGGAATGACAAGCCATTTGCAAAATAATGCTTTATGACCATAACATTCTTCCAATACATAAACATGGATTGTAGAAAAGTATATGCCATTACTATCACAAAAATTCAATGCCATTCTGGCAGTTTGTCACAGTTGCTCAATGGTTAGAGCACCCTCCTGGTAAGTGGAAGGACTGTGGTTCAAATCCCAGCTGTGGCATTGAATTTTTAAGTTTCCAGTTCTACCTCTCTAACACATGGCAATTGATTTATATGTATACTAGCAGATCCAACAAACATTGTCCTGTTCAAACGTCGTAATCCAAAAATTATAAAATTTTAAAAACAAACTATAAATTATCTTCCTTTCATAGAAGTTTGAAAACAGTGTTGTTGTAATTAATTTAATTTAAAAGGTGAGTTAATTAATAACACTGAACAACACTTACAACATATTTTTCCGGCCTGCACCAAACTTTACAGGTGTTGTACTACAGTGTAACTTTCAAATAATTATTACCAACAGAGAATTAATGTTGATTGATTTTCTTTTTTACAAAACAGAACTAACACAACTAGTGCTTGGAATCAATGGAGTATGTCTTGATAATATGTGCACACACTACAACAGGCATACAACCCCACGTCTCCTCAACAACGCTTACTGCTAGAGCAGAGGTGTGTTTTAGCAGCCATTTCAGCTACAAAGTACTAGTTAAACAGAGCTGACCTGCAGTGCTGCCCGTGTATTCTCCTGTGTATTCTCCTCTCGCTTGCGGAGCTTACACCAAACACGTCCATTCCCTTCTGCTGCTTATTCAACTCTCCCATTTTTACACAGATTTAACTACTAACAAGAAAACAGGTTAAATAAAATAATTAAAAACCCAATGAACAACTGAAATTCTTCAGTCTTCCTCATTTTCTCAAGATGAAATGATTAAACAATACAAATGAAAACCAACACCATACTCATTCTGACTCCAGAGTTGCTATGTGCAATGGTACAAGCAAACAAACAGAACAATCTGGGCAAAAATCAGGGAGGGAAACATGCTCATGCTGGGATTGGGTTAAAGAGACCTTATCACCTTGGTGGTGATTGCAGCCTAGAGTTGTGACTAAAACAAGTCTGCTTCCACCTGCATTCGCCAATGTTTCAGGGGCTGCATTACAAAATTCTAGGGGATCAGTTTGTTTTAGCAAAAACCAGATGGGCTGTTAAAAACAAGGAATCCTTAATAAATTACTTCTTTGCAAAATACAAGTTTTATTTTAAAATATAGTATTCTTACTTTACAAAACTACATAACTCAAAATGCACCGCAATATTTACTTTCTCTACTGGTAAGTAGGGGAAGTATTGTACTCCACCCAAAAATTTGATGTCGAGATTTCACCGGAAATATGTTTTGAGGCCCCCTGAATCCAAAAATAGCATTTTTAGAAAAAGGTCCGTGTGTGTGTCTGTGTGTCAGTCTGTGGACAGCATAACTCAAAAACGAAAAGTCGGTTAAAAACTAAAGTTGGCATTTAAGGCTCTTAACGATTTTGATTAAAATGTCATATGTTTGAGATATTTTTATGACAAATGAAATGTATATCTTGAATTTTCTGGCTATAGCCCCTGTAGTCGTATTTACTCTGGATGACTTTTGCATAACTGGTAAACCATTAGAGATAGACCAAATCGTACTATATAAAAAATTGTAGATCTTGCTAAAATACACAATTTATGTCTAAATAAATTTTCTTGTAGGGTGAACCATTTCTGAGATATTCCTTGTTATGTGTGTGTGAGTTTCGGAAAACTTAGAACTTTCGTGAAATGGATCATCGTTACATTTTTTTATATGTTAGGTGTGCAAAGACAACAGAATCTCAAAGCTTTAAAACATTTGACAATCGCACAAAGCCTACTGTATGCTAACATTCCCCTTGCACCTACAAGGAAATAAGCAATAAGATAAGTTGTACAAATGTTTATCTTAACTAACACGAAGAAGATATAGGAATAAGAGTTTGTAAGAATGGTTAGTACAAGAGTAGAGAAAGTCATGTGAGTGCAACACATCAGATTTTTGTTTACTTTTATTTTTACATTTTTTTTCTTTGCAAATACTTGATTATTTTTTGTATCCCCTAAAATTTTTTTCTAATGGTGCAACTTGCCCCTTTGAGCGGCCCTGTTACCCCAACATTGTATAACAACTAAGGGAGGTAAAACCTTCATAAATTTTTACTTGCAACCAGTCACAGCAAATAACGTGGGATGAGGAATTAAACACGACAGAAAATTGTGAATCTCCTAAAGTGTAATAAAAATAGTTATATGATCCAAGAGAACTAGCCAGTGAGAAACATAAGATGACATAACTGGTCACCGCCTTTAAACCCTGGCTGGTCTTGCTGTCCCCTCCCGCTTACAATCCTATTGGTTCTTTTCCTCCAATAGGATAGTGAGGCAGCAGCTAATTGGATGAGATTTGCAATCACCCAGAAGAGCGAAGAAATGAAGCCTAACACAGTTTGCAGTGAAACGTCGGCATGATTCAAAAACCCAAGAGCACACAGTCCATACTGGAAGCCAAGAAAGAAGTAATAAAAATGGATGTTTTCAAACCTGCAAAAATTGTGACAATAGGAAAGTGCGACATGACATCAAAATTTTGACGATTGCTTGAAATTATTTTCTACTCAAGAAAAATTATTTCCAACTTTCAAAGTAACCAGTTTGTTAAACATTCATAATGAAAGACTAGCTTAAACTGAATAAGTTAACATTTTCTTCTTCTGGTAACACCATCTGAGAACTGTGTACAGACGTCCTTACCTGGATATCCAATTCCTTTCTCTAACTGAAACACCTCCTCCCCCCTCCCAAAGAAAAATTTAACAGTTTTACAACTAATCAGGGTGACATAAGAGTTGAGAAAGGATGAACAGTGCAGACACACCCAACATCATGGCTAATGATAACCAGCAAAGGTATGAAGTTATGATATCATGGCAAATGCTAAAAGTATTAGTTTTTGGGATCACACTAGCATATCCAATGACAAGAAAGTGACCATAGGAAATGGTACCACACCTGGGGCCTAACAGCAACTACAAATGCGGAAACTATAGTAAAGTGTGATCGTCAAGTTTTCATAGTCATGTCACCCAGTTCCCATTATCATTTTGCTATTGTGATCTAAATCAACTTTGCCTGTTGCTTCACTTTTATTTGCAATGTAATGAAACATGCACAAGGCAGCTTCTTCTTCCTTTTCACTCCTGGATGTCACAACCTCACTGACTAACCAGTGCTTTAAATTGCATAATGAACAAAAGCTGATTATCTGACTAATTAGCTCATTCGCAAGCAATGGATATTTTTAGAAAATCCTAGAATGTTCTGGAAGCAGTTAACACATGGTTTCAGAACATCCTGCTATCTCGGATAACACTTCTGGTGTTTACACTGTACAAGGACTATATTCCATCAGTTTCTCCCTTCGACCAGCCAACCAGTGAATGACAACTATGCAATGAGATCTATAGCTGTGTCATATACCTCCCCCTCAGAGCTGATCATCCCGAGTACCTCCACAATATGGAACATGCTGATCAAGATGGATCATCATTAGTTCCCTCAGGGTTGGCACAGAATGTGGTATACCACATGGCTCATACGAGGGCCATGCCAAAAGTTTTTAGCAGTGCTAAGATGGAAAATCTGACAATCATGAGATTATTGTAGTTTGGAAGAGCAATGTTTTTTACCAAGCATGCGCTTGGCGGTCCCCCACCAGAGGGCCATGTGTGGACAGCGAGTAAAGACGCAGTGAGTGAGTCAGACAAAGTGCAAGATGGATCTATCGCACCGTGATTTCCAAGCAATGATTTATTATGACTACAAAAAGAAGTTAAATGCAGAAGAAGCCACTCTTCACTAGTACGTGTTTTTGGTGAGCATGCCCCGCCTAGGGCCACTGTTTGAAATTGGTTCCATTAATTTTCAAGGGACAGGAAGTCTCTTGAAGATGAACCTTGTCCTGGTCGCCCCGCAATGGCAGTGACCTTGATGCTGTGAGGAAAATGATCAAAGATGATCCTCATCTCACATTTTATGATATTGCAGGGACCCTAAGTATTGGGTTGACTGCAGCACAGACCATTGTTCATGATTATTTAGGCCTAACCAAGAGATGTGTGCGTTGGGTGCCGCATTCCCTGACAAAAGCCCAAAAGAACATAATAGTGGATTGGTGTCATTTTATGCTTGAAAAATTTGACAAAGGATGGTCCAAACACACAATATCATCGCAGGTGACGTAACATGGGTGCACCATTATGACCTCGAAACCAAGAGGCAGTCTTCAGTATAGTGCTTTCCTGGTCAGGAACCACCCACGAAAACTCGGAGAACTAGGAGCTCTAAGAAGATGGTGGCCACTTTCTTCACCAAGATGGGTCATCTCAACTCTGTGACCTTGGACACACATAGCACAGTCACTACAGAGTGGTATGTGACTGAATGTCTATCGAAAGTCATTGCCACATGGAGGTCAAAGCACTCCAGGATGAAGAGTGGGCATCTTCTTCTGCATCACCACAATGCCTCAGCACACACGGCTGCCAGAGCAGTGGACTTTTTGGAGGAGAAAGTGTGAGTCTTACCCCATCCACCTTATTTACCAGACCTGGTCCCATGTGTGAAAAAATACGTGGGCAGTTTTTTTCATCCAATGAAAAGGCTATTGCAGCATACAACAGTGCTCTAAGTGACATCTCTAAAGAAGCTTGGACTGAGACATTTTCTAGTGGTTTCAAAGGATGGAAAAGTGTATATGTTCTCATGGAGGGTATTTTGAAAAGTTGCAACAGTTAGTTTGTAAATAAAATGTATTTCTGAATCTCTGCTAAAAACTTTCGGCATAACCCTTGTATAAGATACCTTTTACCTTATATGAGCCATCCCAAAAACACTGTGGCATTGGCAACTTCCATTTGGTCCTCACGAGACGATAAGTCATACAGGATCACCCTCCTAAAATCTGGCACTATTCACCAGACAGCCATTATGTGCTTTCATTCAGTTAGTTGTCAGATGCTCTTTGGCGAGATAACGGATGTCTTCTAGCCTGTCCAATAATGGCCCAGCATAATCCTTTGTTGGCTGGTTCGCATCAGAAGGCATGCCAAAAAATAGATGACATGGTCTGAATGTGTGTCATACCAGTGAAAAAGATACTGATGCTTGGTACACCAGGAGGAATAATGGCATATGCACATCATTTTCACTGATGACTGGATACCACTTTCCCGAGGTGATCCTCAAACGTCTTAATATAATGCTCCACCACTCCATCCAATTGTGGAACTTTAGGTGCTGCAGCAGCTCTCACGTAAGGTTGGAGTCGAAATTCATCCCCAAGTCATCGTAGATTCCCATAAAGACAGAAAAAGTTGTTCACCAGTGCATTAGCAATGGTCTTATTTATAGAGGAGCTTACATCCACAGATGCAAATGGGCAAAGTGTGGCAGACTATGTGCAATGTAGTGAGGAAATAATTATAAACTTGAGGTAAACAATGAAACACTGTATTTACTCAGTTATAAGATTCTCTTTTCTCACCATTTTTAATTCCAAATTTAGGGGAGGGTCTTATAGGTGCAAACGTCGTAAAATCAATTGGTTTGGAGAGGAGTAATTATAGACTAAGCTATTCTAAAACTATTTATGTGATATTTAATTGAAATAAACTAAGTTACACCTGTATTCAACAATTCATTGCTCTAATAGTAATAGTAACAAATTGGCAATTATTATTCATTTATGCCAACAAACTTACTGTTGGTGTTTTTAAAAACACAAGCCGTGTGTGGGCAAAGTTTGAGAGGTAGAACTGGGACTTAAAAATTCAATGCCACAACTGGGATTTGAACCACAGAACTTCCGCTTACCAGGTGGCTGCTCTAACCATTGAGCTATTGTGACAAACTGTCAGAATGGCATTAAATTCTCAAACCAATTCGTATTGAATTTTTAAGTTCCAGTTCTACCTCTCAAATTGGCAATTGTTTAGCCTCCCAAACCCATCTTAACAAACAACCCTTTACCAAAATACAAGGATTTAGATCAGGCCAGGACAGGAAGTGGCTCTGTGATGTCAGACCTCTGTGCTCTCCTTCACGCGGTGAACAGCTGAGAGCAATGTGTGAAATGTAGGCACCGGGTAACAGGGGAGGTGAGAGGGGTTTAGCACTGCGGAAAGCAAAGATTTCGAACACACATTAGATGTTTTAAAGGTAATAACACAACTGACCTTCGTCTTAGGTTGCCCATTATTGGTGTTAGTACAGTTTTTGCATAAATTATTCATAATTATTTTCTTTCTCTGTATTGTGAGAATTACTACCTTAAATGTTTGACACATTGAAATAAAACATGCACTACTCATATGTGAAATTATATGAATTTAATTCAGCACAATAAAAATAAGAAATACTAAATAAAATAACTACTATGCACGTTCATATGTAAAAAATATTACAGCGACAATTTTCTTACTTTTCTGTTTCTTTTCTCTGCTACAAGTTTGTCAATATTGGGATGTAATGTCTGAGTAATATTTAATCTAAGAGTACATGTGAGGTTGTTATCTGACAGTGTACTTCTTGATTTTGCCTTTGCAACTTTCATTAGTGAAAAACATTGTTCCGCTACGTAGGTCAATTCAAACATATATAACATTTGAGCGACAAGTGTATACAATCTCGGGAATCTGGTTTCTGAGAAATTGCTGTAAAAGTGGCCCAAGTCCACTTTACGATCATATTTGTCCTTTAACAGTTCGTCGCATTGCAAATTCAACAGTTCCAATTGATAGCGGCTAGGAATTTCTCTGACTCACTGAATTTGAGGTAGCAAACAGTTTAAACATTGGAGAAAGTTTCTCCAGGCCCTGAAACCTCGATTCAAACTGCACAAGATCTTGGAGGACTGACATATATCCTTCAGAGACACTAATATGCAAACTGACGGTCGTGTTTTGTTATCAGACTCACCATACTCTCTGCTCTACAGACGCATGTGCATGACAGCACACAACTTCAATCGCTTGCACTTCCTGCACTTCCTTCAAGTGACTAACGTGTATTCCACTGATTTAGATCATATCATATGCTCCAAAGCTCTTAACACAGCTAGAGGAGGTGCAGTTGTGGTAATTAAAGAATCATTCAAACACATTGAAAATGCATAAACGAAACCTGAATCCACAGAAGTGACTGTGCAAACTGAAAATTCTAAATTCCACATCATAGCCATATATTGTGTTTTATGGCAAACGTTACTAAAAATAATTATTTATCATCTAAAGAGTGGTCTGCAGAAATTTTATTCTGGGCAAGACAAGATTTTTCTAAAACAAAACTCTCACCAACATTAGTGCACCAGTATCCAAACTCCAAAGATTTCAAAACTTTGTACATGGAAGACATAGTCTTATCCTTTCTTCCTCATTAAACTGACCAACCTTTCTACCATTGAAAATTCACCCTTATCATATAATTCATAAATAATTTGAGGTAAAACACATATACAAATTATCTAAAAATTTGAGACACGGTTCTGGACAGATAGCGTATTCCCAGAGACCTAAACATGAGACCATACCCCATTTTAGCTCTTTCCCTCTTACACAATATGTATGATCTTTATGTGCACTAACTCAGCAAGCTTGAGCTGTAAAATTCCTACTCTGGATGAAATTTGCACTGCTGCACATTTTCTGTAAGGGAGTTAAAAAAAAAAAAAAGTACACATTATAAACCCTATTTCTTGCTTGTTTGTGTAATGCCCTGCAAGTATGTATGTCAGCATCACAATTGTGCAATTTGCTTGTGCACAGGCTTTTTAACAATAATTGTTAACACTAATAGCAACACTTGAAAACAGCCACTTTCCACAACTAACATCTCTACTGCCTACTCACTAACCTATCAACAAAATGTAGGTACTTAGTTTGGTGCTGCTTACCAAGAGGGACACCTGGTGGGGATTTTCTCCACTGGCACACCTGGTCTGGGGTGCACTCAGACTCATTGGGTTCCTAAGGTGCCAATTGAAGAGTTACTTTATTGAGAAGTAGCAGCCCCATGTTGCAAAGGCCACATATACCAGCCAGGAGGGACTGGGTTGCTGACCACTATCAGTACTGCACCCCACTCATGACATCCACAGTAAGCAGAGGTGGCAGATGCAGTGACTGGGCAATAGGCCTTGGCCCAGAAAAGGCTGTTGCACTGCAGAGTTAGTTAGGTACTGTTACAGGACCTGGACAGTGTCATTGCTGTAAATCCCTGTTTGACAAGGATTGGTTTTTGTCAACCTCAAGGATGGCTCATATCTCTTCAGCAGCACATCGCACAAACATGGACTTTGAACAATCAGGCTCAAAAATCCCCCAGGACCCTACTATGAAAGATACAAGAAATGGCAATCCTGGGGTCCCAAGCCACACTCTCAATTGGGTTCCTCTAAGAAGTGAGAGAGCCTATGCCAAATGCCCAATCAACTTTTGTTCACAAGTGTGTTTGGCCTCCTACCTGACACCTTCCTGAACACAGACTAATAGACACCATTGCACAAACTGGTGGATGGGGAGTCATAAAGGGTGACTGGGTAACATGTAATTCCCAGGCTGGTTATCATGTAGCACTGTTTTCATATACACCGATAAAGGTCAGTCCCTGGGAGGGGCCATTGCATGAGCTGATACACTCAGGCAATTGGACCTCTGTCTACATACTGAAGGTGAGACCCCAGGGTGAGCAAGCCATTGAAGACATTTGCAATGACAGAGAAATGGCACAATCTGATAAAGCCAACAAAATATATAAGGTCAATGTAAAGGAAATAGTCGAGTCATGTGGTCCTTGCTGTTTAGTTATGTCTAGAACTAACGAAAATATAATTTTTTTACACATTTGTCATTCAATAGGATCCGGATAAAATAGCTGGTCCAGTAAATTCTTGCACTAGATCTTGCAAGGACTCACTACTGGTTGAGGCATATTCAACAGTTCAGGCAGCAAGAATTAAAGCAAATGTGTTGGCCAGCTGTCCTATACATGTTGAGATGCACAGGACCTTGAATCATTTGTGTGATGTGGTAAACATACATGCATTGCACAGTTTGAACAATGGGGAGATTCAAGAAAATCTTAAAGAAAAAGGTGTTACTAAGTTTATTGGGTTCAACACAAAGAAAGAGGCAAATTAAAGCAAACTCATACCCCATCCCTAATCTTTGATCAGGTAGATCTCCACAAATAGTTAAGGTAGGGTTATGAATCCATCAAAGTTAGGTCATTCATCCCAAACTTGTTTAGATGTTTTAAGTGTCAATGTTTTGGACACGAGTGATTTTTGTAATGGTGAGGTTACCTGCGCTAACTGTGGAGAGGTCCTATTCAAGAGTGCACATACTTCTGTTAGCTGCAGTGGGGAACACTCCTAAAATGTTTCCTAAATTGCCCTTGTTATATGGAGGAAAGGGCAATTAGGAGATCTGGATTAGAGACGAGGTGTACTCAGAAGCCCAGAAACTCCTGCCTATCCGTCAGCCCTCTGTCCCTAAGTCTAGTATCTGTGGCTCAGTTGTAGTAAAACCAGTGCCACATCGATAAATCACTACATAGATCAGCAATCTAAACACAGCCACAATATCAGAAAACTTTCTCTTAGCTGGATCCATTTCAGCGCCTTCAATATCCACATACACCTCTGTATTAACATCGACCAAGACCGCAATTGAAAGGAACAGCTCAACAAAGTCGTCATCAAAAGTGTCGATCTCAACAACTAAACCTCATAACCCTAAATATGACGCATCACTGATAAAGTTCCAGACCAGCTATGACAGAACTGACTTTCTGAAGGTAAGTAATAAGTCGGCTGCCAGAACATCCAAGAGATGTAAAAGTCCATAAACATCTCAAAGATCGCTTTCTGAGGACACTTCTACACACATCTTCGCCAATCTCCATTTCCAATCAGTTTGAGGTTATTGAACCAAAATTCTCTATTGGAAACAGTTTTCCATGCCAAAACACTTGTAATCTCTTAGGTTGCTGAATGTGGTGCATGATCAAAATGGCAACAACCAGTGTAGCGAGATAGGTTCTCCCACTCTATGTTTTAAACATACCACAAAAGATGCAAAATTAAATAGAAAGTATAAACAAAGCATTTTAAATATGTACAACAGGTTATCAGAAGAAAATAGAGCTGTACTGTGGATGAACTTGTGTAAAAGACAGTCTACTTAAATGGGACTGTCAGTTTCCACCATTTATGTAGCTCGCAATGAGTTAAGAGAGCATGGTAAAGTGTTTTCATGGCCTGTAGCTTGAAGTAAGAGAGTGTGGAAAAATAAGTATCCTGAACATGAACTAAATCATATTTGGCAGGAAGTTCAGCAGTTCTTCCAGTTTTTCAGAAACAATGAAATCCCAACAATTAGGAAAGTGACCATGAGCCTGAATAAAATAATGAACTCAGAAAGTGATAGTTATTTCCCTAGCTTTAGCAACAGTACTCATAGATCTAGGACATATTTTTAATAAACATGACAGAGCAACATGACAGATTAAGCACCCAATCTCACTAGGTGCTTAATCTTCTGAGGTGGTTTGTGGATGGTCCTGATGTGTTTGGCAAGACCGGTGAAAGACAAACTGGAACTCAATGTACCAGGGGTGTACCACATTACCTTGAGTTCAGGACTCCGTACATATGGCAAACCGGTAGGACCATTACCACCAGGGTCAAAGAACATAAACGGACAATCCGTTTAATGCAGCCTGAAAAGTCTATACTGGCAGAACATTGCTTTGAGAAGGACCACAGACCCAATTTCCGGAAGATGACCATTGTGGCAAAATGTAGCAGTTGCTGGGAGTGGAGGATTAAGGAGGTTCTGGCCATCTCTGAGAAGAGCACGCTGAACCGTGATGCTGGATTACAGTTTAGTTCCTCTTGGAAACCAGTCTTAAAATTGGAAATCAACCGGTTCAAGAAGCACAGATTCTGAGATTTCTGCAAGATCCGTCCGCCACCAAACCAGCAGAAGCATCCCACATTTTATATCGGGTCCGTACTAGCAGAAGGTATATATACTGGTCTTTTCATTCATGTCAGTCATTCATCATTCTCATGATGGGAGAGATGTACACTCCCAAAACATTGATGGCTTTTCATCACTACTCCTGGCTTGAAGCCCAAGAACATCTAGAATGTGTTCATTGCCAGAAAAGCTTCAGAACTTATTTCATATTTAATCTACTTAAACTTCTGAGTGTAATTAATAGTTATATATGAATTCAACATATTCTAAGGATTTAATTTATCTCCTCAATTTCCTTAAATTCTTCAACAGTTGCTGCAAACAGGTTTCAATTAATATTTAACTCAGACAGTGCCATGGCCGAGCAATTAAGACAGTTTGCCTACCACCTAGGTGGCCTAGGTTCGATTCCATGGACCCGCATGTGGTATTAGTGGTGGACAAAGTGGCATCTGGGCAGGTTTTCTCAGAGTTTTCCAGTTTGCCCTGCCACTCATCCCACCAATTGCTCCAAAATCACCTTTCAAATCAATTTCACCGGCATTTTATATCACCCTCTTCCTCACTATCATACCTGGTGCTTGGCTGCTTCCAGGTCTTCACTCTGTCCAGTCTAAAGGTTCCTCTGCTCCCTGATGGGCATCTGACTCTAGGCACATGCATGTAAGTCCTACATAAGGGGAGGATAACCAGATAAAGAAGAATATTTAACTTACCATGTTATTCAGAGAACAATGTGTGGAATAATTCTTCTCAAGCATGGTAATAACTGCTGTTTGCTTGAATGCTGCCGCAAGTGATTTGTTTTTACGAACAAATGCTATCCTGGTAAGACCATCCCACTCAGCGAAATTAATTGGAGGGGGTGGATTTCGTGGTTCCAATCGCACCACACTAGACTCTACTTTTGGTGGTGGACGGAAATTATTCTTTCCAACCTAGAAAGATAAAGGAACCATAAAAAGAGATTATTTTATATGCTACTTAAAAATATTCACCTGAAAGGAAGGTACATTATTTGGGACCATTTTAAGATAATTTAGCTTTCCATGACTGGGCCTGCTTATAAAACAAAACAACTGTGAATGGTAGTCAGATGCAAAACCTATTTCTTCTGTGTGCTGCAGCACGTTACTCAAATTGTTTAAATTTCTCACTCTTTTTTAGGTGCCTAACAACAAATTTGTTTTTACATTTGAACTCAATTTATCTGAATTCGAGAATCATAATTATTTGTTGGAAAAATTAGCAAATTTATTTGAAAGCATGACATATATTGTAATATCTTTCTGAAGATAATAATGATTAAGTAAATCATCTTGTAATTGTGGCAAGAATCTACTGAGTCCCTTTTACTTAGATGCTTCATCCTATCTATGTCCATGAAATCAGATACACTGATAGGTGTAATACAAAATATTGGTAATAACTGCCTGAAAATATTTACAATTTATCAATACTTAATTTCTTCAAGTATTTAACTTGCAACTAAACCATTTATCTAACAATAATGGAATTCTGTTGCTTTGGAAAAACATATCTTGTAAACATTGCTGCTCTGATGACTTTAGAACTTAGTATTGCCTTTTTCCAGTTGTTGAACCCAGTTTAGTGAATGCATCTTCTGCTTCACTAAATGGTTGGCAGTAATCGCAATATGCAGTCAGTCACTACACATATATACCACTCATATCTGAACATTTTCCTTCCATTTAGTTTAGCCTGATAAGATTCTATAGAAATAAATGTTCTGGCTTTCTCACCACTGTTCGAAAAATCATGCTCTTCCAAAGCATTTTGCTTAGAGGAAGTGCTAGCAGCAGCTAACAAACTTCAGGCATTGCACTTCCAGTCTTTTGGTCCACCTCAATTTCACTGTTGGTACTTTGTGGTGTAATGTTTCCTATTTTTTATTAATGTTCTTTAACGTAATGCCACATTAGTAGATGAATCAATGAAATAGGTGAAATGATGCTCAAATGAACCCGAGGTCCAAGAGCTTTAAGCTACCCAACATTCATCTTCTCAGGGCAAGAGAAAACCTCAGAAAAAAGCTTATACGGATAACTCACTCTAAGCAAGATTCAAACTTGTGACCTCTTGGACGTGAGGCAGACATGCTACCACCACCCTACAGAGGTGGAAGTGTGATGTTTTCAATGTGATGGTTGTTTAATGGTGCAGGTGGTAATGATGCTGTTTTATTGAAGCTGGTGATAAAGATGCTGCTGCTCTTCTGATGTTGAAGACAAGAATTTGGAAAATACATCAACAATTAAATCAATTTTTGGTTTGTAATTTCGAAATATTGAGAAGCAAGAAGGAGAATGATTTGATTACTAACTTCTGAGCAAAACGTACACACACAAACAGGCACAGATCTACACTTTTGGTTTCTTCTTAAAAAAAATTGAACAATTTTACTGCATTGCATTTCTTACCCTCCATTTAAGTGTCTCACCAACCAGTAAGCTATAATATATAGTAACTGGTTAACTGCAAGTTGACAAGTTACTGCTACATGACTTCACTCTAACAATGCATAACAATGAGCACCTGCTTTAGAATTCCCAACAGCATACGTACTTGTACACAACTACATTATACATAAGCAAACTAAATACTGAGAATTTGGACTGCAGGGATTACTGTACACTTGTATGAGGAGCTGGGTCAGGTTCATTTTGTTTCAACATCAGACATTTATTTGAAGCAAAATTCTATTAGAAAGTGATAGTAATGCACATAAATTGAGTAATACGAATAGAGACCAAAGAGAATGTATAGGGTTGCCCTACCACCCCTCATGTTTGTTGGTGGAACAAGTAGTCATAAATAAACTTGCAGAGTAGATCATTTTTAAAAATAAATATAGGCATAAACTAAGTACATCAACTACCTAGGTCAGGCCTTTTCAACTTGAGCACCTGGTGCTGGGGCATGCTGGTGCGGCACTCAGTGGACTGGTGCCTTCCCCAAGTAGCAGCCACTGCGAATACATGTGTACGACAGACAGTAACAGTAACACTCTCTCTTCTCAATGTAGACGTGGTGTTAAATAGGATATAGCAGATAGCGGAGCAGTTATACGAGGGTGATTCAAATATAAAGGGTAATTTTGTTAAAAATATTTATTGATTAAATATATACACAAGTAACTATATCAACATTTCTCTATATAGCTTCCTTCACACTATACACATTTTTGCCAACATTTCAGAAGCTTGAACATTCCTTCTTCAAAAAAAGTTTGAGGGCGTGTCGCCAACCAAATGCGCACATGCTCCTCGACGTCGTTGCTTTCGAAATGTTTCCCTCCAAGCGATTCTTTCATGGGTGCAAACAAAAAATAGTCTGGTGGGGGACAAGTTTGGACTATAGGGAGCGTGTTCAAGGGTTTCCCAGTGCATGTCCGCCATTGTGTCCATTGTCAAATTGGCGGTGTGAGGGATAGTATTGTCTTGGAGAAGGATGACATCTCTGATGGGCATATGACGTCTGTTGCTTCAGTAGGCAGCTTTTACAGACCTTAACAATTGGCAATAGTAAGCTGCAGTCACTGTACGTCGATCATGAAGAAAATCAACCAACTTCTGAAGCGATTCCTTCAACAGTGGAGCTCTCGAACGGCACGGATGTTGCCATCTGTGAGATTTGACCTTGGGCATCGAGCATGACTTTCGTTTTCCACTAATTCTCGACCACCCTTAAATTGCCTGGCCCAAGTAAACTCTTGATTCTGTGACAGTGTAGTGTCCCCAAACTGTGCCCTTAAACGAGTTAAAATCTCTTAAGGTTTAACCACTTCATTGGTTAAAAACTTGATAATAATGTGTTGCACAATAGACGAAGGAACCTCTTGTTCATAGCTGTACTGACGCCAGAACCTAGCGAAGCAGCCAACAAAGCTAGTTCCCCCTCCCTAACACACCAACCTTCAACCCCCTCACTCCACTGCCCCGCTCCGAACTGCTTCCTCCGTGATATGCAACAATTACCCTTTATATTTGAATTACCCTCGTAGCTTCTCCTTCGTTACAAAATGCCATTTAATTCTCCATGGGACGATTTAGATTTTGTTGCCAATACCGAAGTGAAAGTCCAACGCTTAATTTATCAAAGGAATTAACAATATGGTATCTAAATTGAGAAAGCACCATCAAATTTCCAAACAGTCAATAAAATTACAGTGCAACAGGTACTACCATTACAGTGATGATTAAATGTAATTTCACTAAGGTGTTACAGGAATTTCCCAAAATTCATGTACTGCCTTAAAATTTGTGTCCATGTTTAGTAAAACTTATGCATCTGAACAGATATTTTCAGTAATGAATTTAAATAAAAGTAAAAGCAGGATGCTGCCTTAGAGGCAGTACTACAAATTTCTACTGCCAAATCTATTGTACTGAATATTCATAAATTAGTTGCTGCAAAACGATGTCAAAAATCTACCCAAATGGTAAACAACACAGGAGCAATCAAAATACGAGTACATGTAGAGAATAAATGGTTTGTGTGTACACAAAATTCATAATTGTTCTGATAAGCTGCATGGTGGCTTGCGACCTGTCCCATTCAACTGTCAATGCAACATTTACGCCACCACAGGTATCTTGACTACTGCTACTACCATAATACCTTCTTAGTTCTACTTTGCCCCTTCACGTTCCCCCACCTCAGCAACAGTGCTAGGTCAGTCTCGATGGATCAGTTGGTTAAATGCTGACCTACTGATCCCAAGGTCACAGGTTCAAAACCGGACCAGATCGATGGTTTTTAAGTGTGTTTAAAAACAAGAGCTCCATGTCAGTAGATTTACTGGCATGTAAAAGAACTCCTTCGGGACGAAATTCCAGCACACCGGTGACGCTGATGTGATCATGGCAATTGACAGCGTTGTTAAACAACAACAACATATTTTTTTTTACCAGTACTAGTATCGGTGCCGGCTGGGGCTCTACCAACACCTCAGATGGAAAGGCCTGACCTAGGTGATGTAAATTCTTAACACTGGTATGCAACTCTATATTAACACTCTCACAGTACAGCATTAGACTTATCAGAAAGAATTACAAACAACAATGATATGCATGTCATCCTCAGCTTACAGTAAAATATAAACCTATACATTGCTCAACCCGGGGTGTAAGGGGTAGTGATGCGCCTCCTATAGCCTCTTCTACCCAATTCCCATCCTCAACCTGCCCGCGGTACATCCTGCTTTTAACAGATGAGGCTCTTGGGACAGAGTCACAGTGGTATAACTGTTTCATCTAAAATGGAGGAAATGCCATTTACATATGTGCTGGCCTATCATAGCACAACAACATCCCTCAGAGGCACATGAGGGGAAGGTCGGTGAATCTAAATACCACCTATTTAGACCTCCCAGCTAGGTCCGATGGACCCATTGATCAACGATAGGTGTGGTCCCCCTTGCAAAATGGGGGTTTAAGTTGGGTGATGTAACTGCCACATCGTAAAACTGGTGCCCATTAAGAAAACAGTTACATGAAAATCACATACATGAGTATTAGTCCTATATCCCCCAGAGACCAAGGAAAACACCAGTTGCAGCCTTCTGACTATTGACAAATCATGACTGCTTAGCAAGTCATCTCTACAGAATAGGTATCTTAGCTTCACCAATATGTGTCCTGTGTAACGATCCAGCAGAAATGAACGAAGACCACTTGAAGACCTGTGAAGCACTAAGATCAGAAGAAACTACAGTTCAAAAGTATTTGAGAGCAGGAATGCTAATGGCTTCATTGCCAGATGCAAGGCACTAGAAAACAACAACATTGCTCAATCCCTAAGGGTCAGTACACCTGATGCCATCACAGAGTAATCTGTGGTAACAAGTTCATAATGCATGAATATTTTAATGAAAATAACTCTTAATTGAAATTCAAAACACAATTTTATGTTTTTACTTAAACTTAAGATAAAATACTGTCAAGCTGGACAAACTGAAGTGGAGGCAATTATGGCCCTGCCTCCCAAGTTAGGCCTATGTGTATTAGGTATGTATGCCATCTTTCCCTTCCATGTGGTTTCTCTTATTTTATTAATTACTTGTCTCCTAATATTTCTTTGTTCCACTGGCAGGTATTCATCAGTAAAGCCTTTCACTACATTCTTTTTATACAAGCCTTTTTGTTAATGCTGTTAATGCAGTAACTGGAATGGATGTAACTAACCTGGGGTTCATTGAGCTCAGGGTAATCTCACACTTACCATGAGGTAAGGGAAAACAATGGATAATGTCTTCTACAAGCAAGGCACTCCAACCAAGATTTCAATTTGGGCCATTTTCTTTTTTTTAAGTTAGGACCTCTTGACAGTGAGGCAGACATGTTATCCCCACACCACAGAGATGGGCTTTGGGCCTTTTGATCTGGAAGGCAAACACACTACTCCTACATTACAGATACAGAGATGCACAACACAAACCTATATCCAGAAACAAGGTCCCATAATGAAATACTGAAGCAGATATTAATATTTTGAGGATTGATTCTATGTTGTGCCATTGCAGCTAAACAAGGCAGCATAACTTGTTAGATTTGAAACTGTCATTGCACAGCATAAAACCAATCTTACCACTCTTGGATTAGATATAGTTTCAATACTGACCTAATTATTAAATGTTATCAACCTGTTTGATAATATAAGGACTTAACTTTTCTTCCCCTTCTAACAAAATACACAACAGATCCAAGCAGAAAAAGTCTAAGGAATTATTTCCACTTTTCAACAGCTTTATCTATGTGCTCTTTTTATGCTGACTACCTGCATGTATCTTCATTATCTCAGGTATTTTAAGGAAAGTAAGCTAATTATAGTAATTTATTGTAGTTCCTTAAATGCCCATCCTATTGAGATTAAATATATAATCATTATTATTTTTTATGCCAACCAACCTATTGTTGGGGTATTTAAACACAAAGTGTGTGAGGGCAATGTTTGAGAGGTGGACTTGGGACTGAAAAATTTAATGCCATTTTAACCACAGATCTTCCGCTTCACGCGTGGCTGCTCTAACCACTGAGCTACCATGGCCAATTCGCCAGTATAACATTAAATTCCCCAACTTATTCATATTTTTCTGGTAGACCATAAGCGAATTTCACATCTGAGATAAGTACCCCAAGGGCAACTTACAATCAGAAGTACTTTATATTCCAGGTTTAATTAACCTTAGGTTTAAATAACATAAAAAAATAACAATTAGCATCTAAAGGTTATTTAAACCTGAGACATAAAGTACTTAAGTCACCCTTGGGGAACTCATTTCAGATGTGACACTCTTGTGGTCTTTTGGGAAAATATTAATTGGTTGGGAAAATTAATGTCATACTGGCAAGTTGGCCATGATAGCTCAGTGGTTAGAGCAGCTGCTCATGAAGTGGAAGATTCGTGGTTCAAATCCCGGCTATGGCATTGAATTTTTCAGTCCGGATTGTCCCTCTCAAATCATTTAATTATTACTTCACATGTTCCACAAAATTTGATATGTGAAGTATTATGATTCCCTTCTTTGGGAAAGGTAAATATGGGAAGTTCCCATGCATATACACTATTTTAAAAACAAGATGTCTGTCCTCAGAGCAGCCTATTATACCCACTTTTAATATCAGTTATTCACTCAAACTTGAAAAGCTAGGGACATCTTGGTTAGGTACATTTTAACTAATATATCAGGTGTAAATAACTTGATATAAAGCAGGAATTTTAATGCCTCAAAAAGATTTAACAGCATTCAATATGACATTCCCCAATTCTTTTAAGAGATACTAATTTAGTAATGATTATGATGATAATTACTTACCTTCATTACTATATCTACTCTTGCCAATAATTGTGTATTAATTGATAACCTGCAATACAACTTATCCCCAGGGTTTGCAACCACTCTTTGTGCAAATTCACGTTGAAACATTAGTACTGCACATCTAAAGAAAGGTCTATGCAAAAGCAGCTTAAAAATAAGTGGTGATGAGATCTGATATGGGATATTAGCCACACAAAGATCAAAGAATGGCAAGTCTGCTTTTAAAACATCCCCTATCATTATTTCCAGTTTCTGTTGCAAATGTGTTCCCTGCACTCTCTTTTGTAATTCTGCCACCAACCTAGGGTCAATTTCACATGCAATTACTCTTTTTGCCTTTTCCAGCAGCTTCATGGTCATATTTCCTGTTCCTGGGCCAATTTCTAAAACAACATCTGTTGGTCGTATGGCAGCTTTTTCTATCATACTCTGGATCACTAAAGGATTCTTCAAAATATGTTGGCCGAAATCCTTGTTGAATAAAATTCCTAAAAAGAAACAAAAAGAAAAATTGAAAGTATTAGATAAAGTTGGAGTTGCTTTTATTTCAGTGTCCATTAATGGAGGAAGAGACAGACTTTAGCAGTAACAGCAATTTTGGAAAATCTTTTACTGCTTTCAGTTAATTTGGCTTGAGACATTTAATGAACACAAAGCATGCACATTACCTGAATTGTGGTTTAGCACTATGTTTAGTGGATATTAATATTTAAGACATTCATAACTCTTTTCTGTTTTCAAAGCATAAATACCTTTGTTGATAATAGAATAATATTTTGTTATGTTTGTGATGCAATGAAACTAAAACTACCACTTGAAACTCTCTTACGCACAATGCAATCTTTCCTATATATCATCCAGCTTCATAAATATTACATGGCCGGTAGCCCAAGAAGCTCTAATCAATAATAATCACTGCCGGGAAAGCTTAAAATCTTATATAATCAATGTTTGGAAGAAGGCCATGATTTTGAGATGGCCATTTATTTCACATGCAGTTCCTGATGAAGGCCATGACTTAGAGATGGCCGATTATTAATTTTCTGAGGATGGCCATGGAGTGTAATATGGCTGAAAACTCGAGCAACTTCATAAACATTACATGGGTGGTAACCCAAGAAGTTGTAATCAATTGGCTAAGTGATCACAAATCAATCATGCTGGCAAAGCTTTTCTCAGCACTGAGGGAAGTACTAACTCAGAATTACTGACAATATTAAAACTTAAGGTTTTTGACTTAAGTCTCTCTGCTAATGGGAAGCATTGACACTCACAAGGAACCTATCAGTATGCTCACATCGCAACACCTCCAAAATTTTATTGTGTCATATTTGTCCTATAAGAGGCTCCTGTTCCAAAAAAGAGCAGCTATTTTCAACCCTGAGCACCCAAAATCAAATGTCAGGTGGAAGCAGTGGAACATAAGGAGTTAGACATTCCTTACCTGCAGTTTGGCATTGCGGATATGCAGAGACAACCACCCAGCTAGTGTCCTGCCAGAATGAAAGCAAAGCAGAAGTGACTGCAGTGATTAAAACACAAATTCGTTTGACACCATGCACAACAAATAATCACGTCATGTTCGCACTCTTCTTTACATATTCTCACACTTGTTTGGAGACAGAAATTAGCAGGCACAATGAACTCAGAGGGTCATTCTGTTGTGTGTATGTCTGATTACAAACCATGAATATTTAAGCATGTCCCGGAGCCACAGAGATGACATTTGGCAATGAATAAATGACTGTATATTTACTTTCTCTACTACATATGGTAAGTAGGGAAAATACTGTATTCGACAAATTTGATGCTGAGATTTCACTGGAAATATATCCTTTGAGGCCCACTGAATCCAAAACAAAATATGATACATTGCAGTCACTCTCTACTCTTGTACTAACTATTCTTCCAAACTCTTATTCCTATATCTTCATGTTAGTCGAGATACACATTTGCAGAAATGATCTAATTATCTTGTAGGTCCAACAGAAATATGGGAATACAGTAGGCTTTGAGCAATAGTCAAATGTTTTAAAGCTGGTTACTATATGAAGGCTTTAACCCTTTCATGCCTGGTGTGTATTATAAGATACATAAGCTTTTTTTTCCTATTTGTACTAGTTTTAACTTTTTTTCTGCTATGTTCTTGTTATACTGTCTGTCACCTATTAAAAATACATATTTCAGACGTTTTGAATTGTAAAAATTTTTTTTTTTTACAATTTATATTGTAGTGTTTTTTTAATAAGAAAAGAAGCAAAATCAAAGCAACTGCAGTCAAATGATACCCTGTCATCATCCATGCGTGCCACCACACCGATTATTTTACGTGGGCCCTCCCCGTCCTTTACCACAGGCAGATTTGATTGCGGTTGCCAAGACTCAAACTCACGACCTCAGGCTTTGAGTGCATGGCCAGTGCACTACGTGTTGCCTTAATGATCATGGTTATTCAAGCCAGCAGGCTGAAGGTGTCCCAGACCACCTAATCTAAACCGGTTCCAAATTAGAGGAAGAACGGCATAAGTAGCAAAATAATTCAGGCATGAAAGGGTTAAAATTCTGTTCTCTTTCCACAGCCTGGATATACAAAAAGTGAATAACGACCTTCCATTTGAGAAAAGTAAAAGTAGTGCAAAACTCACACAAATAATAAGATATATCTTAGAAATGGTTCACTCCACAAAAAAATTCATTTGGACATAAACTGTCTGTTTTAACAAGATCTATACTTTTTGTATAGTAAGATCTGATCCCTCTCTTACTGTGTTATGCTAAAGTCATCAAGAGTAAACAGGACTAAGTGGGCTATAGCCAGAAAATTGTAAATATACATTTCATTTGCCATAAAAATATCTTTAACATATTCATTTTCAAGAAATTAAAAATTTCCTAAAAATACCAAGTTTCGTTTTTAAGCGACTTTTCGTTTTTGAGTTATGTCATTCACAAACACACCTAAACCATTTTCTAAAAATGCTTTTTTCTGATGCTTTTTACTTTCTCTACTACATATAGTAAGTAGGGTATGTACTGTACTCAACCCAAGAGTTTTATGTCAAGATTTCACCAGAAATATGTTTCGAGACCCTCTGAAACCAAAAAAAAAGGCTGTATTAGAAAAAGGTCAGTGAACGTGTTCCATGCACAGCGTAACTCAAAAACGAAAAGTCGGTTAAAAGCCAAGTTGGTATTTAAGTTGAGTATCTTTAAAGGATGCTTCAAGAAGATTTTGAGGAACATTTTTCCACCCTAAACTACCTTTTACATAGATATTGTTTAGAAAACTGATTTTCTCAAAAACGGCTTCAACTATTTTGATTAAAATACCATATGTTAAAGATATTTTTATGGCAAATGAAATGTATATTGAATTTTCACACTATAGCCCATGTAGTCCTGTTTACTCTTGATTTTTGCAGAACTGATAAACCATAAGAGATAGACCAAATCTCTCCGTACAAAAAATGTTGTTGTTGTTAGCTAATGCTGGATTTCTGACAATGAAGTCATTAATCCTCTTGCTCTCCAATATTTTTCACTTTCATAAATATTGAAGAGACTTAGCAGTAAATGTAACCACTTTTTAGAGAGCACCATATTTTTATGTTTTGGCGGTCACATCGCTCTCTCACAACCCCCAGAATGTCTGGAGGACCACACCTGTCGTTGGTTTACGGGTCTGACCGGGAGAATTATCAAAATAAATTCACCGACCATATCCTCTGATTACCAATCAGAGGACGTATTACATGCCATGACAGGTCAGCATGTTAGGGGTTGATAGTGTATCAAATGTTGATAGCGTACAACTTATTTCTACACCTTGTGTTTTACATTATGCATGACAGTGTTTGCCCCCATGCATAATTACATAAAATGTAGACTGGAATATGTTTAATTCAATGTTTGTGATATAAGATTTGAAGTTTCACGACAATGATTATTAATTACAGCTTCTTGGGTTACCAGCTCTGTAATATCTATGAAATAATCAACATTATGACTAGGCTTAGTAGTCCGCTACATTAAAGGAGAATCAGGTTATCAGCATTCATAGTGCATGTGACACCACAGTGTCGAGAACTGTTCACTGTACAGACAAAACATGCACAACTTTATTCTTTTGGTAGCTCACCTACTAAGCTTAATTATGAAACGATTCATAAAGGAGGCAACTGAAATTAAATTAGGGCCAAATAATTTTAATAGGGATAACATGATAATAGCTTGGACAGAAGTACTTAAAATAACGCTGTGATTTTGAGATGGCCATTTATTTCTTATGCAGTTCCTGATGAAGGCCATGAGTTCAAGATGGCCATTTATTAATTATTCATTTCCTGATGATGGTCATGGAGTTTAATATGGCCAAAAGCTTGAACAATGGGCAAGTTTCAACAGAATGATGAGCAATGGATTCCACCAATGGAATTACCATCAATGTATTTTCTGCTGAACTGAAAAACAGTTCAATCATTCATGCAATATAACCAAATGGTACAAATGAAATTTTGATTTATTATGGTGACATTGCATGCTATTTATCTCGTGTTTCCATGTGATAAACATTGATTTAGCCACTAAAATCGTGCAAACTGCAGCTTTCATTTTCAAACAGCTGACTAGTTATCTTCCTTTCATAGAAGTTTGAAAACAGTGTTGTTGTAATTAATTTAATTTAAAAGGTGAGCCAACCAATAACACTGAACAACACCCACAACACACCCCTCCGGGATGCGCCCTGAAGGCAACCCCCGCCCCCACCACCAACTGGACAACAACCGGGCCCCCGCGGCGCCCGACGGTGATGCCCCCCCGGCGGCGGCCCAACGAACCCACCGAAAACGTCTCTCTGAGGAATGTCGAAATCAAACACTCGGCCTCCACTCTTCAAAACAAAGATTCGCCCCCACGTGGACAGCTCCCGCGTTAAAACACAAGTTATTTCCAAATCTATTTTCTTGTGGAGTGAAACATTTTGGAAATATTCCTTGTTATTTCTGTGAGTTCTGCAGTACTTATACTTTTCTCAAATGAAAGGTCATTATTCACTTTTTTATCCTTTGGTCATGTAAAGAGAACAGAATTTCCAAGCTTTCATTTAGTGACCAGCTTTAAAAGATTTGACATTGCTCAAAGCCTTCTGTATTCCCATATTACCCTTGTACCTACAAGAAAATTTTCATTAACAATTTCTACAAACATTTATCTCAACTAACATAAAGAAGATATAGGAATAAGAATTTGTGAGAATAGTACAAGAGTAGAGAAAGTCATGCGAGTGCAATGCATCAGATTTTTAGAATATTGTCTCACTGAGAAACCTTGAAATGAATGTTCTCATTAGATATCAAAATTTAAGTTTGAGGGCGATGAAGAGATTTCCACTGCCGGAAGAAATCTCATCCAAAGGTTGAAGTTTTCCTGTGGTTTCTGGTGTAATCTGCACAAGTACAATGGCTTTTCCATCTTTTTTCCCCCATTTCATTGCCTTCACAATTATATTTTCGGCCCTTTACATCTACCTTGAAACCTTAGGCCCAAAATTGCCAATATTCTCCTGCAGTACAACAAATAATTTAGGAAAAATAGACCCGTCCATGCTAATAGCAGACAAGATAGTGTATGAATAGCTCAACACACTAATAGATTGTATGACAGTTTGTGTACATTTCTCCCCAACAAAAGATGTCAGCATTGCTCTCGTTTTGCACTTTAAACTGCTCTGTTCGGTATTATACTCACATGGAGGGGGGATACTTTGACAGTTGCTCTCTCACTTTTTCCAAAAACCTTTCAGCTGCTTTATCTTACTTTCTTTTTCTTCTTTTACGAATGCTCATGAAATGAATTTTATTATCTTCCTGCTTTGAATTTAATGGGATATTTTTAAGTGAGAGACCCAAGCAGACAAGATCTAAAATTTACTCTTCCAAATAAAGTTTTTTGAAATTTTCAAGGCCCAGAGCTTTAAATCTTTGTTGGTCACATTTTTCTTTGCTCTTCTTGCTTCTACAAAGCATGCAAATAGTTTACCATATAAGTATTTTTTATGCTAATAGGAGTTAGAGCATGGTTTCTCCCACATATATAGATGCCTCGCTGATCACCAAACAAAATCTGCTACATTGATCAACGAACCATGTTTCTTCCCACTTTTATTTAAAAGATTTCTTTTATACTGGAAGCTAATATTTATCTTTATCTTTTTTTGTGGACTGTGAATATAATTAGAACAGTCTTCGTTGGAGATTGTTCTGTATTATTACTGGATTACAACATGGGATTTGAACCTTGTGCTTGTGCTTGAAGGGTGAATGTCACATGCTGATTGTGAGAATGAAGATGAACTGTCACATCTGGCACTATCTTTGTTTTCTTCTACTACATTTACATCTAGAGCTGTTTCTGGAATAACGTCAAAACCTGTAAGATTTGTTTCTAACAAATTAGTAATATGTTGACTAATTGTAATTTCTTCCAAAGTTATTACTCCCAAAGAAAAACAACCTTCTTGAAAATGACACAACGTAAACTCTAGCACATTAACAGGATTCATGTTTTTCAATCTTAAAACACAAAGTAACTGAACTCATGGTAATATCATATATACAGCCATGGCAAACAGAGCACACAAGCTCTTCTTACCTGTTATGCACATGTGGGGAACAATTGCTGCCTGGCAGGGTTGTCCTGTCCCTTCTCTACAGTGCTGTTATATTTCCTATATATTCCAAGATACATGCAACTCATTTTCAGATACTCAGGGTTGTAAACAGCAGCTTGTTTTTGGTATATGACCCTCTTATAGCACAGAAATGACACGGTAAAAGTCTCAAGGTGTTTTTTATGTGAGCATATTGATAGGTTCCTTGTCAGTTCTATAATCTTTCATTTTAATCTTTGGCTTGCATCAACAATGGTGGAACAAGGAACATTGTATCATCATTGCACCCCAAGTAAACCTATCTCTAACATCCCTAAATCTTGCTAACATGTTTGCTGTAGTTTAACATGGTGTATTACTATAGCAAACTAAACATTGCAGGAGTTAAGAGTAGTACTATGGATAACTAAACTAAATTTGTAACCAGAGTTACAAGTCAGTAATTGCTGCCCTTCACCATCCCTCTTCCGTGCAACCCCATCAGATATGGTGGCATTTCACTATCATGCAAAAATAGTCAAAATTGTCTATCTTCCTCCCAGTATATAAAAACGTAGATATTGGATCAAGGTATGATTAACTTAAAACATTGCTATTGAAAATGAACAATAAAAAGAACCATCAAGAAGATCAAATTGAGGAAACCTGTCAAATGATATTAATATCCTGAATACCAACCACATTCTGCAAATGTCTTGTGGAAGATGCGAAGCCTTCAACAACGGTAAATTGCTTTAGGAAAGCTGGTTTTGCTACTTTTCTGAGTGTGTATATGAAGTTGAAGGTTCTATGGCTACACCTATTCCTGAATACTACTCTACCTTCCAGAAATATTACAAGTGTCAGGCAACAGACTTTGAGACGTAAGAGTCTGACTTCAATGTTGCCGAGCACCCTTCAGATGAAGACATCATTAACGCAGTAAAACAGGTAAAAAATCTGCAGCCCAAGGGCCGCTTGTGGTCCACCATCCCATAATATGCAGCCTGCAGTGATATTTGTAAGTTATAATATTATTTACAAAATAAATAAGAGAACTGAATCTGGATCGTGTTGGAACAAACCTCGTATAGTCTACAACGCCTGCTCAGATTATTCAGAATCACAGATTAATACTGTTTCAAGTAATGTTGCAACCGTACATACTTCTGAACTAATTCTGAGAGTGTGCTCGATTGGGCATGTACGTGAGAAAATGTTGGTATTAGTTCAGAAGGTGTTCAGAACGTGCTCAAAACTGCTTGTTGGAACAAACCTCATAGATTTTATGGTGTTATCATAGCGATTTATGAGGGAGTTGGACTAAACCATTTTATGAAGTATGTAATTCAGCATACCATCCATAGATGGCATCAGCTCCAAAAACACAAATTTGGATTTGGCCCAATCTGTCTCTCAGCCCTTCAATTAGTCTCAGACTTTGGTTTTGAAAGATTTGATTTTTTTTTTTTTTTTTTTTTTTTTTTTTTTGTATTTGCTGTTACAAGAACTTCGCTGCAGTAAGTAAGTAATGGTTTTATTTATATAAGTGTTAAGAGCTGCTCTGGAACATCCCCACTTCATTCCTGTTAGACGTTTTAACAGTGAAAGGTGTCTTTCTGCTCTTTATATTACATTTTCTATTTGTTTGGCCCATGTAAGTTTTGTATCAAATATAACTGCCAAATATTATGCTTCCTTTGTTTCTGGTACTTGTTGACCCTCAAAATTTAGTTTTATTTTTAATGGCTTTTTCCTTAGTGAAAAGATTTGGTGTTTTGATTTTGTTGTATTAACAGTCATTAAATTTTCTTTGGTACACTTTTGTTGGTTAGTTAAGGGTTGTTGCATGGATTTTTCTAGTTCTGTACTTTTGTTTTTTGGTTTTGAAGTCCACATTACTGAGCCATCGGTGCACACTTCATGCCTGATTTTTTTATTTCTTGTGGCAGATCGTTAATAAATATATTAAAAAATGTTGTGCTGAGCACTGCACCTTATGGTAATCCACGGTATACTTGCTTATATTTAGATATATTTCTTCTATATCTGGTAGCAATAAATTGTTGAGTTAGGAAATGACATACCCATGAAAACATTTGACTTTGGATCCCTATTTTTTTTACCCTTTTTAGTAGCTTCGTTCTGCATATAGAATCATATACACTTTGGAAATCAATAAAAACTTATATATTGTCTTCTTTCTATTGAAGGAGTCTTTGATTTCTTGACTCAGAAGTAAGATTTGTTCATTTGTAAAGTGGAGCTCTCAGAATCTGGCTTGACATGGGGAAATTAAATATTGTGGTTGTGTTTGTACTCGGAAAGGTTTCATTATGTTATTAATTATTTCCATTGCTTTGCTGTACTCAATTATTTTCTGGGAAATGTCTATTTCCTCAAAAAAAAAAAAAAAAAATGTGTATCTGAGATACGGGAAATAATTTACTCTTTCTAATATCTTTTAATCTAAATACATTTTGCTAGGAACACAGAAAGTCATAATTTTAATTTTTTCTGTATTGATTTTCATGTCATATTTTATTCCAATTTTGTTAAAACTAGATATTGAATATTGTAATTCATCTTCTGAAGATCCAGCAGAGCTAAATCATCTGCAAAAAGTAATGGATATAGTTGTCAATGTCTACTTATAGTAAATACAGCCTAAGAAAGCCACTAAACATCAGCACAGCTAATGTTAAGAACAGCAGTAAAACAGCAGTAACATTGCAAAATGGATCTATTTAGCTTACTTCCTCAGAGAGCTTTGGTCAGGACCCAATCAGAGTTCTCTGCTGTCACATGCTTACAGCCATTATGTGCATTTGTGTACCTAAAACAGCTTTCTTATTTCAGCAGCACTATAGCTGTATATACCCATGAGGTAATTCTCTCTATTCTCTAATAATTTTATTCGTATATACAACCAAAAGTAGTGTTAAGAGGTCACAACCTTGTCTTACTCCTGTATGAATTTCTGACCATTCTGCAATGAGATTTGTTTCATAGAGATTACATATGTTTGTTATAAGTTGTTGTGGAACCTGATCTATGGCTAATATTTTTAATAATTTATTTCTGTTCACTTTAACAAATGCATTTTCCAAATCAATTAATGCAGTATGTGCTTCTAACTTGAATTCTCTGTGTTTTTCTATCAATAATTTTAATGTAAAATATCCATCACCATGGGCATCGCAAAGGGAGGGGTGGGGGGAGGGGGGGCATGCCCCCCTGAAAAATAATAAATGTAATGTGCAATTAATTACTATTGGACGATTGCTTTAATGTTGCTGTGAAAACAGCTTTTATTTGGCATAGATTTATATGCTTATCTGCAACAAAATACTATAACTCATCTTTTACAGTTTTTGGCAACAAAATAATGAATTTATATTGTTTGGTTGCAGACATCCAACATGCGCCTCCTCCTCCCTCCTTAAACAGTCTGCCGACGCTCATGTCTATCACAACACAATCTTCCTTTGCAGAAGCTATTTTGCTCTTTGCTAAAAAGTGTTTTGTAATGTTTGTAGCCATACTTGTTCTTGATTATACTCAAGTCTATATATTTCAAATTTTTTTGTTAATGTAAAACATTACAGATGCAGATAGAAGCAAGGAGGACCTCATCATGGATGCCAGGATATAGAGGAAGCCGTGCCGGGTACTAGTGGACACGAGTGCAGCCGTGACCATGATCCAACCGAGTCCTGCTTCCTGGCTCCTGAGGGCATCCAGACCCAGTATCACCTCCTCAACCAACCTCATGAGAAATACATACAACAAAACGTCCTGGCTGAGCAGCGATCAACCACTGCAGAAGAGTCCTGTGAGTCAGACAAGATGAGATAATGCTCCAGAACCTCAGTGAACATCTTGGGTCAGCAGGATAACCCTGGCGGAGGTTGTGGTTGGGTCTGCCAAGAGCAGCGTGGCTGCGAAGGTTGCCGTTTTCACGTTGTGCACAGGAGAGCCAGTTAACACATGTGAGTGAAGAGAAACTGGAGGAAAACCCATCACAACCGGCTAGGCTGCCACAGAGGTTTCAAGCAGGATGGCATGCATCGCTTTGTCCAGACCAAGGGGCACTATCCAATTGCATTGCCAAGGTTCATGCCACCTGGGGAAGAGGTTCAATGATGCAGTCTGCTACATCGAGAGGCAGAACATTACTTCCACTTACTGGTGTTTTGCTCCTCACTGTACCTTTTCTATCTGACCTTGCCTTGGTCATCTCTTGTTCTCTTCTGACCCCTATGCTATTAGGGTTCCTGAGGGCTAGGGAGTCTTGATCTTTCCAACCTCTCCATTTCTCTAATTTCTCTATAAACTCTTAACCCCTAACATGCTGACCTGTCAAGGCATGTAATACGTCCTCTGATTGGTAATCAGAGGATATGGGCGGTGAATTTATTTTGATAATTCAGGTTGATTACAGGACATGATTGTCTGGCAAAACACTTATACAGAATTGGGATATATTCTTCACTACTCTGTCCTCTATGTGATCTGCAAGAGGAAATGGACCGAGACCACCTTCACATATGCCCGGCCACTTCTAGCGAACCATCCATCAGTGAAAAATATTGGAGAGTAAGAGGATTAATGACTTCATTGTCAGAAATCCAGCATTAGCTAACAACACAAAATAAATAATTCTATTTGGAATAAGATAAACTTGAAAGAGCAAGACTTTTTTCAATTCCAACAATGTGTTCATCAGTCATCCTCTTAAAACATGAAGAAATCAAATCTGTTTTAAGAAATATCCAGCCCATATTTTTATGATCCTGCTTTGTAGTCTCCATGCATTGTTGACTGCACAGTAACAACACTGCTTTCAAAGGTGAGTATGTGCCAGATGTTTTATTATCGTTATATTTTGTAGAAATCAAGCTAGTTTCAACTTTACAGGGGTTCTTTTTTTTTCTTTTTTTTTTTCTCCTTTTAAATTAACGTCCTCCAACATTGTGTCATATCGGACGAATGAATGAAATGAAATGGGTGAAATGATACTCAAATGAGCCCGAGGTCCATGGAAATTTAAGTTACCCGACATTCGTCTTCTCAGGGTAGGGAAAACCTCGGAAAAAAATCTTACCTGGATAACTTACCCTGAGCGAGATTCGAACTCGCGACCTCTTGGACGTGAGGCAGACACGCTAACCATCACGCTACCAAGGTGGGCACTTTACATTTGTTCACTCATATTGTAATATCAGTGCTAGTGAAAGGTTTGAAGAATATATTATGTAATTAATTTGTGATTTTTTATTAGTAGGTCGAAAAGTATATATTCCATCCAAAAATTCAATATTCACTGGAAATACGCTTTATTTAAAATGATCTACCTTTGTCTGAAACTTTATTTTTCCTAACCGCTACGCTTAGAAGCCATAAACATCATTTAAATTAACTTAATATATGATTAATATTTTAATAAAAATAACATCTCAATATGTTAGCTATTTTTTAAAATTAATTGGTTTATCTTAGAATTTTGATATTTAATACAGTAAAAAACAAACAAACAAAAAAAAGACTAATCATGTGGCCTGCAAACCAATTCACCTCAATGACAGTGGCCCTATGTCACTAATGGAGCCTCTGACATACCAGACAACCTTTCTGAGTATATAATCTTATCCAGGCATGCAGGGTGGAGCTTAGTTATCCCTGGCTAATCATGGAAAACCATTGACAGTCTGAATACCAAAAAACCGGAGAGCCCTAACGGGGATTCTGAGCAACCTATACAAAACAAGAGGAGGCCAAGGCTCCAAATGGGGAATCGGCCAACCAGACAGAAAAAAATGGAGGTAGGAACTGCAATTCCCACAGATTTACAAGTCTAGGAAGCATGGTTACTGGGTACTCCAAGAAAAGCCTAAAACTAGAAAAAACAATTGGAGCTAGGACTAGCTTTCCCCAGAGCTAGGCCCAGGCATCTGAAGATGAAGAAAAGGAGGAGCCAGCCTAGGGGAGCTAGCCAATATGTGGTAGGCTCTCTCAAGTTGAAAGCCAAAAATTGCTCTAAAACAAGAAGGCCAGGGTCCTGGCACAAGGGAGACTGGTATCCCTTGCAAAAGGGGCATTGCTGACCCTGCACCATGGCCTGCACCTTAAACTTCTGGTGTTTCAGAAGAAAGGAACAAGCAGGAGGAAACTGCTCTTGTGTAGAAAAAACCAAGTATTCTCGAACCCTTAGTTATGCTAAGGTAACACAATCTGGGATTAAGGTGGCCACCATAGATGATGGCTTCCCACTGGTGGTGTTCATGGAGGAGCACAGTACCCTGGTTCTGGTGGCTGTTGAGAATCTGGTGGACAGTCTCTCTTGAAGGGGAGAGGTCCTTAGGTTTGATGACTGCTACCTAGCTAAAAGGACCCTGATTGTCCACCATGATGAGGGTTCAGTGGAGTGGCTGAAAAAGCACATTCAAAACGGGATCCAGACTGAAAGCAGTCGGAATGGAAGCCCTCCCAACATATAAAATATTCCTGGTATGGTTCCCTGGGCCTGTGGTGGGGAACACTGTTCTCTTTCAAAGGCTAGCGAGGCAGAATCTGGGAATAAGCACAAAGCAGTGGAGGATATATGAATCTAGGTTGAGCCTAACGGTATATACCTTGTGGTCAGTGTGAAGGTAGACTGCTGATTTTATCCTCAATAGAGGAATACTCTTAGGCAGTTTGTCCAGGCCAACTTTACATTGACCAGGGCCACTACTAAAGAGGAAAGCTAAGGTGCACGGGCTCAGTCATGTGTGGACAGTCATGTGCTGGAATCCTGCTTTTAACTCCAGAAGAGACACAGTGCCATATACAGATCTAGCCTCACTGAAAGAGAAGGAAGGAGGCTGCAGGGTGGACTAACACAACTTCTTCCATACAGGTCAACCTGCAGCACAGTATTACTGCCTCAAGGATGCTAAGTATACTAGAATTAACGTAACTTGGGTATTCTGACAGTTCCCTCGGCATGCACTATGCACGTGGTAGCGGAGTGGCACAGTGGTATGTTGTCATGACAACCAGGTTTGACCTTCAAGTAGCCAATACACTTCATGGCCACGCAATCCCGTCATGAATACATTGGCTACTTCAAGGTCAAACCTGGTTGTAATGACAACATACCACTGTGCCACTCCCTTACCACATGCATAACGCATGGCTAGGGAACTGTCAGAATACCCAAGTTAAGTTGATTCAAGCATAGTAGACATCAATGAGAGGGGAATGGCACTGCTCAAATATTTGAGCATAACAGACCTTGAGGTCTGGGATCAAGGGGATGTTCCAACCTTTTGAAAGGAATAAAGTTTTAGACATTACGCAGGGTCTTTTGGGATCCTAGAAAAAGTGAAGAACTGTAGAGTCAGTAAAAGTTTCCTTATCTGACCCAGACACATATACTTTGATTTTGTGGGTGTCGGATGGAATAGTCTGTACAGGAACCCTAATAGAACCAATTGGGGCTCCTATAAAGGGGATCTGGGCGACATTTTCAAAATTCACCCCATATCAGAACTAAACATACAGAGGACCTTGAATTGTCTATCGAGTTTTTCACGAACATGGTCTCTGCATATGAAAGGAACTGCCCTCTCTAAGGGAGGTGAAGGCAAGAGATATCAGATGGAATACATACTTGGAATCCATCAGGAAAAAGACATGTTTTATAATAGATATAAGGCATTAAAGTGTAAGGCAACCTGGGCTGGTTACAAAGAATCCCAGAGACAGTAAATGAAGATCAGAAAGGCCTCTGAGAAATCATGGAGGCTTTTCTGTGAAAGCACAGAACAGCAATAGAGCACAACTCACTTGCTGAAACTGTTGGTCTCCAGGGGTAAGGCAGACTGGCCTCATTGGAGGACCCCACCAGTTCATGGATGCAATTAGAGGGGGAGACCTTGAGGTTGTTGCTTGAACTCACTTCCCAGGGATGCAAGTCATGTATCAAGAACCTGCCTCAGTAGTGGGTCCTTGAACGAGAGATGGTGTGTTGTCTCCGAGATTGTGAATTATAAAAATGTTAAATGGCCCATCTCTTCTTTTGAGCCTTTTAGAAGTGCGGATGGGATTTTCCCAATGCTCCTATTAGAGAGCTGGGAGATTGTCTCGCTACACCTCGTCAGAATATTTTGGGCCTACCTGGCTATGAGATATGTTCCACGTACCTAGAGGCATGCTAATGTGGTTTTTATATCCGAGCCCGGCAGACAGATTTACTGTAAGCTTAAGGATTTTTGTTCTGATAGCTTGACCTCCTTCATGTTAAAGGATAGGCTGATAAGACACTTAAAAGATGGGGTGTTGGTTCAAAAGCCAATACATCAACAATAGGCCTACTGGGCAGGTAAATCCAGGGAAGCAATGCTTCATAAATAGAATTGAGGGGATGCTGGACTGTGGAGAGCTGGTCACAGTAGTTTTTCTAGACATTGAGGGTGCCTTCAATAATATTTTGTTAGGCATCATCAAGCAGTATGGAGAAAAGAGAAGTCAGTTTAGTGGTTACGGACTGGATTATGGCCTCCTTGGAAGGACAGCACTGGTGGCCCTTGGGAGTGACATAGGCCCAACCGGTACATGCCTAAGGCTATGCTGATAGCAAAATGAAAATTCCTGAGCACTGTTTTGGAGCTTGTGCAGGGCTCCTCACATTCTCTGGAGGATTGGTGTAAAGAAACAGACTTGTCCATGAATCCAGACAAGACTAAAATAATAGTCTTCACAAGGAGGAGGAGGAGGCTGCCTGGACTGGTAGAACACTTCCTTGGTAAGATGTTGAAGGTGATTGGGTCATTAAGTATCTAGGAGTTATCCTAGAAGTTATACCTGGAAAAACCATATTATGTGGAATGTGGAATACAAGGTGAAGAAGGCATGCAATGCTTTGTGGGCTGTAGGAGGGCCATAGGGATGAGGTGGGACCTTTGACCCAAGTGGTCAAATGGTTATGCACTTCAGTCATAAGGTCCTCAGTTGCTTATGCAGCATTGGTTTAGTGGCCTGCCTCCTCAGCAAGGACAGTAGCTGCCAAGCTGAATTTGCTGCAAAGACTGACATGTTCGAAGTTGAACTACCCCACAGTCTGCCTCAGAGATGATGGTGGACCTGATCCTAACCGGACTTCAGGAGAAGTGTCTTATTACTCAAATGAAAGAGGATTTGATGGGGACAAGATTTAATCTTAGTTCAAGTTATTCATTGGTGATGCCATCCAAGGAGGTGTGGGGCTTAAAGACCAAGTTTCTCCTCAGGCAAGGGCTTCTGACATAGTACACAGATGGATCTTGCTTCTGGGACAGGATGGTTCAGGGGTCTCGCCCCAGTAGTAGTCTTGCCATTCTCCTTGACAGTGTTTTCCACCGCCACCACAATCCATATTTAAGACTACTTCATGTTTTGGTTAAATTTTCAAAGAATACTAATTTTCGCTCTCTCTTTACAGCAGTCCTGAACAGTGTTTCAACAATTTTTCATTTACAAGGCTAATCAATGATAACTGTTCTAACACATACAAACTGTGTATGGGCAAACTCTGAAAGATAGAATCAGAACTGCCATACTGGAATGCTGCCAAGGTACCTCAGTGGTTAGAGCAGCTGGCCACTGAGCGGAAGATCTGTGATTCATATTCGGGTTATGGCATTAAATCTTTCAGTTGTGATTCTACCTTTCAGTGTTTTAATAAGTTTGATGAAGTTGCCATTTGTTATACTTTATCAGAGGAATAAAAGGATGAGCAGGACAGACATCTTCAAAGAATGATAGAGATGTGAAATAATATGGAAAAAGGAAGGAATGTGGTAAGCAAAAGTCACTTAAGTACCATATTCTTCATAGCCAAAAAAATTTAGGTGTGTCATGAGGTATTATTCAGATTAACAGGCAAGTGAGTAATCCATCTCCAAAAGCTGCTTCTAGAAGACAAAAGACCACACAACAGGCATGGCAAATATCCCTGTAGCTTCAAGAAATTTGGAAATCATCTACTGACAATTCATAACCATATTAGCTCATTCCCAGTAAAACAAGTGCATTCACTCCTGACATAGTTAAGTATCTGTCCCCTAAATCTTCTGTGTCCCAAATGTACAAGGTATTCAAAGCTAAATACTCTGACACCAAAACTACTTACTTCTTTTATGCAAAGTACTGTGACAGTATATTTAGATAGCCTCAGATTTAAAGAGTCCATATACAGAGGCCGACAGAAGTATTCGAACATAAACATACTTATCACTTATGTTATTTTAAAGCTACGCAGAGTAAGTATACATAAATACAACTGGTACATAATAAACTTGAGTCTTCCATTAAACATACACACTCATAAATAGCAACTGAAACTAATTTGCACTACAAGGAGAAATAAAATGGTTACTTTACATCTGGACATAAGTATTCGAACAGAGAACAGCTAGTATTTAGTTATCATTCTCTTTCTTTGAATTACAGCGGATAATCGTTTGGGCATTGTCTGTATGTGTTGTTTAGTGACTGCCGAGTCCATATTTCTCCACTCTGAGGAAGTTCTTTTAGATGGTCCTTGCTTCTGATGTGATGCTTCCTCACACGATCCTCGAGTTCCTTCCAGATGTTCTCTATAGGATTTAAATCTGGAGATTGGGGCGGTGTCTTCAAAGTGTGGGGAGTGTTGTATACAATCCAAAGCCTTACAATTTCAGCAGTATGCTTCGGATCATTGTCCTGCTGGAAGTAATAATCATCCCAGCTTCTCTACACCCTTTTTAAGATTGTTTTCAAGAATCCTCTTGCATGCAAATTTGTCCATGATCCCATCTATGAACATCAGTTCCCCAAAGCTAGATGAAGCTATACAACCCCATACCATCACACTACTGCCACCATGTTTCACTGTAGCTACCATGTTCTTAGGTTCCCATTCTATATTTGGCTGTCTCCACACTTTAAGACATCCATCACTCTTGTATACGCAGAATTTGCTCTCGTCCGACCAAAGAATCGTATCCTAGAATTCAGTTGGTTTCACCACATACTGTTTAGCAAATTCTATATGCTTTTTCTTATTCACCTTATTAGCATATGGTTTCTTCCTAGGAACATGGGCATTGTACCCAGTACTATTTGAAACCCGTTCAACTGTTTTGGTGTGAACCACAGTGCCAGAATATTGCTCAAGGCATCCTCTAATCTCAGATGCTGTGACTCTCGGATTCTGCTTCACCATTTTTATTATTTGCCCCCTGTCTCTGGTGGTGAGGTTAGGAGCACCATTTCTAGGTTTATTTACAACAGTATTTGTCTGTTTGAGGCGTTGAATTATGCAGAACACTGTAGTTTTGCTTCTGTTAATGGTGTTATTTAAAAACGTATGCATATTTGTCTTCTATAGATTATGTGGTACCTCCTTATGTGATTATACTGTAATTTTCAATTTCTTTAAAAACCATTCCACTGTCAATTTACAGATTTTATATACATTAGTTTTATATTCAATAACAAAACTCTGTCTCATGAAAGTGGGAAATATCGCTAAATTACAACTTTTGTCACTATGTAACAATAATTTGCAAAATAGTAGAAATCCTTTGAAGTCACTTTTCAAAACTAGAGTTCTGGAGGAGGAAGATTCAGAAGAAATAGCACACTACCTAATAATTTTACTTTGGCTTAAAGCAATACTTAAATCCCAGAGATCTCATAATTCTTCACATGGATGTTTCACTTCCCTGATACCCTGCTGTTTCATTTATTTCCGATATTAGCTTTCTTGCTCTAGAAAATTTCCTTCTGTCATAAAATTCAAAAACTTTATGATGGAGCACACTTAATTCAAATTCGTCCACTCCAGATGCAGGTTTTTTTTGTCTTTGCCCATTTCTGCAGCGGGAATGAAGTACAGGATTACCATAAGATTTTTGTGATAATCTGCCCTTTTGAACAATTACCACATGGTTCTAAGACTTACGCCATAGGCTTTAGCTATGTGTTCACCACATTTGACAATGCTGCATAATGACCCGCCAGCACATGGCTCTCTATTAAACAAGGAAGGCTCCTTACATAATATATTCGGTAATCCTCGTCAGCCAAGTTAGCTGCCGCTCACTGTAAGTTAGAGTAAGTTTACGTCAGGTTAGCTGCATGTAAGCAGTTTAAAAAGAGATATGGTTTTATATACTACAGCCATGGGCGTCGCGAAGGCAGGGGCAAGGGTGACAGTGGCGCACACCCCCCCTTGGAAAATAATAAATGCAATGTGCAATAAATTACTATTAGACTATTGCTTTAATGTTGTTGAAAAGAACAGCTTTGATTTAGAATAAATTAATATGCTCATCTGCAACAAATAGCATAACTCATCTTTTACAGTATTTGGCAACAGAATAATAAATTAATATTGTTTAATTCCTAACTTGCAACATGCGCCTCCCCCACACCCCCGAAAAAAGGTCTGCTGACGCTCATGACTACATTGCTCTAAAGTTCCCACTGCTACGCTTTGCGTGTGTATGCTAGTCTAAAGGGATATTCTGTAGAATAACGGTCTCAGCTCATTTACTCCATACTGTCGTCTGCTTACAGAGGACGAGGGAAGGGCGCTGATGACCTAGAAGTTGAGCGCCCTTAAACCAAATCCAATCCAATCAGGACGAGGGCGTGGCCTCCATGCATCAAGCGTTGCCAACCAAAAAATCATGAACGCGCTGTAACACCAACACTGCGTCTAGAAACTGGGAATACATAGAGATGTTTTCACTGCTAATGAAATTAGCATTAGCAATGCTCGATTCTACTTCGTGCTTTTGGGCCAGAAGAACTAGTCATACGTTTATCCGCTATTTATACTCCTGCTGATTTCACAGTTCCGCGGTTGGCAACATCCACGCGAAGCAGCAATTAAAAACTGGAGCTAGGCCGCGGAATGGATGAACTGAGTCAGTTATTCTCCAGGACACCCAAAAATTTGTTTGCACGCGCTGGGTATCGCTGTAAATATAAGGGCGTTCAACAACTTGGTCGCGAGGGGCTGGTTATGGAAGCTTGTGGAGTAAAACGTACTCAAGCGGGAGGTTAGGTGGTTTACGGGCTTCTAAGACGACATTGTGTACTACAATAATACGGCATTCACCACATCCAAGAAGTCATTTTACATTACCTTGTTTAGCTATTGCCGCATGAGGCCTGCTTATCTTTTCTGTTTTCGTTTTCGGCATCTTTCCACAATATCACTTAACTTTTTATTTTACATATAAACATAACGCATACACTCTATCATTTGCACAGCCGATTTACAGCATGTTGTATCTTATTCACAATACCATTTACGCAAAAGTCAAAACTAGTACAAACACAAAATAATTGCCTTTATGCCACACAATACACTTGTGAGGTTGTACAAACCCACGTGTACATATACCACAGAACACCAAATCCACAGAGATAGAACATAGAACTATAATTGTGGATGGAACCATATTTTGGTGACCAACAAAAGTTACTGGAGGGTAGCAGTGTCGCCAATATGCAGCTTCTTAGGCCATTTGTCGCTTACTGTTAGAACACATTTTTTTTTTATTTAAACATTTGCAAAATTACAATCTGCTCAATAGTTGAACAATAAGTAACAATGATAACATATTATTTTTACAAACTATGGCCCATTGGCCATAAATTTGCTTATAATTTGGGTGCAAATCTGTACTGCAATTCCAAGACTTAGTTTCTCTGTAGTCGGGTTGTTGTGCTGCTGCTGTTATCAAGTAGATTTATTGCCAGTATATTGGGATGACTGTAGAGACGCTTTTGGTAGGACAGGCTGTATGCTGCGATTTCCTGTTTGATTGTTGGGAGCTTAAAATCATGGTAGATGTACTTATTACCAGGGGATCTTACCATTGGTTCGCAGAGTTTTGGATTGAAAACGTTCTAGTATTTCGATGTTTGAGTTGCTTGCTGTACTCCATAGTTGAATTCCATATGTCCAAATTGGTTTCAGTATAGTTTTGTAGATGAGTAGTTTGCTTGTCACTGAGAGTTGTGATTTAGGTCCAACAAGCCAGTGCATTTTGGAGTATTTTAAATTTAGCTGTTTGCGTTTGGTCCATATGTGTTTTTTCGTGATGAGTCGTCTGTCAATGTACATCTCTAGATAGTTCACGTCTTGTGCTTCAGGAATAACCTGACTGTTAAGAGTAACAGGTGGACATCAGCGTTTACGGAGTGTAAATTTTACGTGGTGACCTTTAGATTCATCAACTTTAACTCTCCACCTCTTAAGCCAGATTTCGATGTCAGAAAGATGGTCTTATACAATTTGGGAAGCAGTAGTAGGATCTTCATCAGCTGACAGAATGGCTGTATCATCTGCAAAAGTTGCTATAGTTGTGTTTACTTTTGTTGGTAGGTCAGCAGTATACAATATGTATAGAATTGGTCCTAGTAACTACCTTGTGGTATGCCTGACTTAATAGGATGAAGTTCTGTAAGGCTACCTTGGAATTTTACTTGAAAATATTTGTTTTCTATGTAAGATTTTAATAGCACATAAAAATGATGTGGCAAAGATTTCTTCAGCTTAAACTTTAGTCCAGTATGCCAAACTTTATCAAATGCCTAACATCAAGAAATACTCCTGAGCAGTACTGTCGTCGTTCAAATGTGTGGTTAACCACTTCAGTTATTTGATGTATTTGTTCAATTGTGGAGTGTTGGGGTTGGAATCCTAACTGGAAGCTGGGAATCAGTGAAGACAAGTGAGGTTTCAGTTTAATTAGAAGTAACTTCTCAAATAATTTAGAAAGCACTGGGAGCAAACTAAATGGTTGGTAAGATTTTACTTCATGTGGAGGTTTTCCTGGCTTTAGAATGACTGTGATCTGTGCTATTTTCCAGGCTCCAGGGAAGTAACCAGTCCTTAATATAGCATTAAACATACAATTTATGAATATGACTGCTTTAAATGGTGATCCTGAAGCATTCGTCCAGTGATGAGATCATATCCTGGGGTCTTTTTGCATTTAACTGGCTTATAACTGTCCTTGTCTCTCTATATAATATAGGTGGAGTTGGAAGTGCCATTTGAAATGGAGTATAGAGATATTCCTCAATCTCATCTTCGTCTTTTTTCTGGATGCACGAAGGAATGGGTTGAAATACTTAAGAAAGATGTTCGGCAAATAGCTCCGACCTTTCTTGACTACTCCTTGCCCAAGTGCCATCATTTTTTTTGAAGTGGGGGTATCGGCTTCGTTGGTTGTTTCAACTTTTTTGTGGCCTTCCAGAACGAATAATCTGTAGCTTCTGTAGGAGTTAAATTTCTCAAGTATTCCTGGATATTCTCACTTTTAAAATCTGTATGAGTCGTTTTAGCTCTTGTGAAGATCTGTTAAATACATTTTTATCGCTAGGATACCTTCTATTTGCCAGTTTCTTCTTAGTTGTCGGTGTTCTTTTATTTTTTCGCGGATAATCTGTGGATATTTATTAACAGTTAAGCAATTATTATGGTTCAATTCTGGAGTAACCTTTGACACAGCAGAATGAATTAGCGTGGTAAAGTCTATTTTTTCAGATGTTTTAATGATCAGGCCACTTCTAGCAACGTTTATTTTAATTTGCTCCATTAACAATAGAGAAGGTATCATTATAATCTCAGGGAGTTTTCAAACGTGACGCATTGATGCATTACGTAATTCGGAGAATAATCATCATGAAGTACTACGTAGTATTTGGTTCCCTGCTGTTGTCGTTGTTGTTGTTGTTGTTGTTGTTTGGGGTTTATGGACGCACTATCACACTCCGGACAGGAGTAATCGATGTCCGCGTCGAATCGAAATGAGTAGGAGCACTGAGAGAAACGATGCAACATTAAAGGAGGGTCGGATCACAGTTCATAGTTTCATTTTGCAGTTAATGAGAAGGCGAAGTAGTAGCCGTGGCAAATGGGTATCAGCAGTATACGCCAGAGATGAGATATTCCATGAGCCATTGCCATAACGTTGGGCCAGTGTGCTGATAAATTGCGTGACAGAAAGTGTATGCAAGGGGCAATTAAAAAAGATGTGGTCGATATCACCGTAGGCACCACAATCACAATTTGGGGAGGCTCTTTGGCGGATTTTAAATAAGTAGGCCGGTGTAACGGCAACGCCAAATCGGAATTTTGAGACCAAAGAGATTGCAGCTCTACTGAGAGTAGATTTCTTAAACCATGGAGATCGCTTCGTTAGGGGAGGTATGTCGGAATCGTTAGAAAGTTGTGAAATCACGTGGTTAGATATAAGCCGTGCAGCATCTCTCCAAGGGAGGGTTACCGGTTCCATCGGTGCTGGGAGACGAGCCGCCCCCCTAGCCAGGCGGTCAGCTGTTTCGTTGCCCGAAATATTTGCATGTCCCGGGACCCACAATAATTGAATTGTATTCCATCGGTTAAGGTGTTTGGAGATTTCTAAACGACACATCACCTCCCACCAATCCATCCCCGGATGGATACTGGGTGAGCTGATGCTTCGAATGGCACTCAAAGAGTCCGAACAAAACAGGATCGTGGAGTTGGAAATACAAAGAGTAGATCGCAGAACTTGATAAAGGACATAAATCTCAGCAAAATAATTGGAAAACCCGCAGGGAGAGACACCCGTGTAGGCGTTTGTGTGGTCCAGTTTATAAACGCTGCTCCCGCATCTGTTGGGGTAACGGAACCGTCGGTAAATAGATGGAAAAAAAGGTTGAGTCACCGATGCGGAGTGTTGGGACATGAAATGGTGGAACCGTTGTGGTGTAGATAGGTCCCCGCGATGTAGGTCAGCAGTCAAAAGAGTCACCTGCGGTTGGTGGACTAAGTAGTCCACTAAGTATAGCAGAAGCCTGGGGAAACTGGGCATGTCCTCTAATTCTTGACACTTCCGAAAAACTAATAGGTAAATTAGAGGATAGCGTATAGAAGCAACTACTTGGTAAAGTGGTAAGCGTGCACTTAACAGGAGTTGCACGTACAATGGCGCTTCTCGGTATTGGAATAATTTGACAATAAATCGGACTGCTAGTTCTACCTGTCGTCGTAGAAGAGGCTGCACTCCCAACTCCGTAAATACCTTTTTCATAGAAGGTTTGCCGCCTACCCGAAGTATGGCTATGCCAATGTGGTAAAGGACAGAGTCTATTTTCCTCTGCCACACCTTAGGAAGATGAGTAATGACTATCGAACCGTAATCTAATTTAGCCTGACATAAAAATAAGTATATGTGGTATAAACTATGGGGGTGTGCTCCCCAGTTACACCCTTGCAAGTAACGGAAGAGGGTACTAGAAGCCAAGAGGGATGAATGAAGGTGCATCGCCCGCGATTTCCAACTCAGCTACGATGCAAATTGCAACAGGAAAAATTATTCACTTAGTTTCTGCTACCACACTTTGGTTTCTACTTAGATATTCTGTGGTTAGTTTAATGTCCTGTGCTCAACTCAGATGCAAAGCAGGGTACAAGTTACACTATTAGATTATATTCAAGATGGCGACGGGTCGTGTGGTGATGCGATCCAAGCTCCAGAAATTATGTGAAAATAACCAGAAAAACATCGAAATCGCAATTAAAGACGGTGAAAAAGCAAAAACAGGAGGAAAAGGAATCAGCATAAATGAAAGCAACAAAATCCAGCACAGGAAGACGAAAGAAAAGCCACCGTCTAGAAGCAACCACGAGGTGAGAGATTTAGATAGTGTATATTGTAATGGCGTCAGTGCTGAATATGATCGCGTATGTGAAAGCGTCCTGTCTCTTCACAAAATCATTGAGATACTCAATCATGATTTAAGTGAAATTAAAAGCGAAAATAGCATGCTAAAAGAAGAACTTAAATAGCTAATTGAGAAGATGGAGGACAAACACATCATATCTACGCCGAGACAAAGAATAGTATCAAAATCACGTGGTCAAGCTTTGCATAAAGCAAACAAAATGGAAATAAGTAATCGTTTCGCGGCTCTGCCCGTTGACGTAGGAGATGCAGAAGCCTTTGATACACCAGAGAAGAAAAGGGAAAAATAATGTTCCAGTGTAAAAAATAGAAAACAATCTAGACCAAGACGGAAGCCTGAAATAACGATTTATGGAGATAGCCACGCGAGAGGTATCGCTGCAGTGGTGAAAAACATTACGGACAAATTCGACCTACTGGGATATATGAAAGGAAATGGCAAATGCCGGGCAGTTGTGTCAAATATTTACTCAAAAAGTGAATGTGAGTCTAGTGATACTATAGTGATCATGGCCGGCGCAAATGATGTATACTGCAATGAGGCGGAAGATGTGGTGGAAGAAATAAGCAAAGTTTTGGAAAGCCAGAAAGACTTGAGCCTTGAGTGTGCTTGTTGTGAACATTCCTAGACGACATGACTTAACATATGACTCGTGTGTAAATGTAACTGTAAGGAAAACTAGCAGAAAACTCGAGCTCTTGTGTTCAGATTACTCAAATGTAACATTTTCAGATATCTGTAAACTGAAGAGAGAATACCATACAAAACATGGACTGCATTTAAACAGAGGTAAACGATTCATTACATCAGAAATAGTAGAAAAGGTACAAATCAGCCTAAATAAAATCCGTATAGCTGTAAATGATTCAGGTGAAATCTTAGATACTCAAAATTGACTAGGAAATGAACAAACAGACAATAATATAGAAACAGCGGTTAAGAACAATACAACACTTAGAATACTTCACCAAAATACACAATCCATAGTTAACAAGATGAATGTGTTAGAAGTAGTACTAAATGAAGTAAATCCTCACATAGCTATCTTTTCTGAGCATGGATTAAACTATGAGCAGTCACAATCAGCTCAGTTTGTAAATTATAACCAGGTAGACATCTTTTGTCGAAAGGAGCACAAAGTGGAGGAACAGTCATATTTTCTAAAAAAGATTTAGGTTTGAATAAATTAACATTATTAAGTAATATCTGCACAGAAATGGCATTTGAAATAACAGGTTCTAAAGTTCACATTGAAAACTTAAAAGTATTGGTTTTTGCTACATACAGATCACCTAACTCAAAACTAGCTGGCTTCCTTATGCATCTAGAAGACTTTCTAAAAACAATTCTTAATAAAGATTGTAAAATAATAATCATGGGAATGTTGAATTTGGAAACAGGGTTTAACAGGTATATTAGATAGCTTTAATCTTAAAGATTTAGCGATAGGCCCTACACGAATCACTGGTCTGTGGTCTGTGCCATTTTATACATCAAGGACTCTATGTATACTTTTAGTTAATCTTTTGTTTTTCTATTGTTATTCCAAAAGTTGTGTGTTTGGCTGGTAATAAATACGTCTTATTATTATTTTGTTGTTTAACGACGCTGTCAATTGCCAGGATCACATCAGCGTCGCCGGAATTTCGTCCCGCAGTTCTTTTACATGCCAGTAAATCTACTGACATGGAGCTGTAAAAACCATCGGTCTGGGCCGGGTTTGAACCCGCGACCTTGGGATCAGTAGGCCAGCGTCTAACCAACTGAGACACCCAGACCGACAATATATATACGTCGTGTAGTATTACTATTGAATTTATTGAATGCATCCTGAGCCACAAATTGGTGACGCCGACGTGATCCTGTAGTAGGCTTTCAATATATTTTTATATTCAACGAATCGCGATGCCTACACAATATACGATAACTGTACCTCTCCATTGTGATTATAGTTCGTGTACATAACCAAAAAAATCTCATGGCGACTGACGATCAAGCAGTGATAAACCATATTTCGGTCAAGCCACCACCCTTTTGGGCAGAAAATCCGGTGTTTTGTTTCACTCAACTCGAGTCAACCGATTCTCGCCAACGTAACTGCCGATAATACAAAATATAGTCATGTGGTGGCTAGTATAACGGAAAAATTAGCCATAGAGGTACAGGACATTTTATCGTCACCCCAGCGACTGACAAATATGGCACGATTAAAAAAGCATTAATCGAACGCTTGTCACAATCTGAGGCAAAAAGACTCGAAAAACTGCTTCGAACTGAAGCAATTGGTGACCGTACTCCATCCCAATTACTCCGCCGTCTGAAAACATTAGTCGGTACGACAATGGCAGATGACATGTTAAAAAGTATCTGGATGTCCCGCCTACCGTCTGATGTTAAGAAAATTCTAACCGTCTCAGAAGGCAACCGCGATGCATTGGCCACAATTGCCGATAGATTGATAGAGCTATATCCGTCAACATCGAGTTCTTCGATAATGGTAACAGCGCCTGAGACCACAACTATTGCGCCTTTACAACTCCAAATCAATGAGCTGACAAAGTTGGTAACCAAAATGGCGACACGAAATTCTCACTCCAGCCGGTCGCCTTCCCGGCATCGCTCTTCACATCGCCATCGTACTCCAAGACTGAATTCGACTAGTACAGATAATTGTTGATATCACAGAAAATTCCGACTTATGGCTCAGAAATGTCGTGCGCCATGCAACGAGGGAAACAATTACGGGAGTCAGTAGCGACAGCAACTGACCCCATCCATGTGAACCGCCGTCTTTTCATGACCGACCAAACCTCTAAAGTGCACTTCCGCATAGACACAGGAGCTGATATTTCTGTCTTTCCTGTGGCCTGCCTTCCCCGTCACCGCGCAGAAGAGTATCAACTTTTCGCAGCAAACGGAACAACTGTTAAGACTTACGGCCATAGAATCCTAAAACTCGATCTTTCTCTACAAGGTAAATTCACGTGGTATTTCATTGTAGCTGATGTGATTCACCGTATCATCGGAGCTGATTTTCTGGCTAACTATGGAATCCTTCCAAACCTACGTCACAAACGTCTGATTGACTCAAATACTAACTTGACAAGCAACGGGCATATTCGTGGCGTCACTTGTCCATCGATTCGCACTATATTTGGCGATTCACCTTATCATCAGCTGCTTAAGAAATCCATCGAGATAACACGCCCATGCCAGGTGTGCATTCTACAGTACATCATATTTTTACCACTCCTGGCCCACTAATCCGATCGAGACGACGGCGGTTACCAACTGACAAGTTCATAATAGCCAACGAGAATTTGAATTTATGATGACCCACAGAATATGTCTACCATTTACGAGCTGTTGGTCATCCCCACTCCATATTGTTCCTGAGAAAAACAATCAGTGGAGACCTTGTGGTGACTGCCGTCAACTAAATGCTCGGACAGTTCCAGATCGTTATCCGGTCCCACACATTGAAGACCGCCGTGAATCTCCACGGACATCACGGATCTTGTCCGTGCCTTCCATCAGATATCATTGCGGAAGAGGACGTTCCGAAGACAGCCGTCACAATCCCATTCGAACTATTGGAGTTCACTCGCATGCCACGTTTCAACGCTTCATGGATGAAGTAATACGCAATCTTGATTTCTGCTATGTCTGCATTGACGATATCCTGGTCACATCTCGATACGAAACCGAACATCTGGACCACTAGCGTCAACCATTCAGTCGACTCCATATTTACGGAGTGGTGATTAACACGGCAAAGGGTGTGTTCGCAGCAGAAGAAGTGCAATTCTTGGGTTACTCAGTCAATTCAGGCGGAATACGACCACTTACAGAGTTGAAGCAATCGAAAAGTTTCCAAAACCATCATCTATCCGAGACGTGCGTAATTTTTGGGATTTGTTAATTTTTATCGACGCTTCATCCCTCATGCTGCCAGCATCGCTGCACCATTGACCAGCTGTTTGCAAGGAAATCCGAAACCTACCAGCGAGCTCCAACGGAATGAAGAAACTGAACAAGCGTTCCACAACATGAAGAACGCTGTTGCAAATGTTGCACTTCTTGCACATTCCTGCTCAGTAGCACCTCTTTCTCTAATGGTAGATGCATCATCGACAGCAATTGGAGCTTCAGTTCAGCAAATTGTAGACGGTAACTGCAACCATTGGCATTTTACAGCCAGAAACTCTCTCCATCACAACAGTGGTCTGCCTATGGCCGTGAACTTCTAGCCGCTTATACCTCCGTTAAGAAGTTCGGGCACATGCTTGAAGGAAGACAGTTCATCCTATTTACGGATCACAAACCTCTGACATTCGCTTTGAAGCAGAAGCCAGAGAAATCATCACCTCGTCAGTCACGTCATCTGGATTACATTACCCAGTTCACGACCAACATTCGCCATATCCAAGGCGAAAGCAATATCCCGGCTCATACACTGTCCCGAATTGCATCGATTGCTGAAGAAGTCAACTTTCAAGCCTTAGTTCACAGGAAACTGACGACGAATTTCAAACTCTCATTCAATCCAACACTAGCCTGATTCTGAAGAAAATACTAATTCTAAATTCTACAGTTCAACTCAAAAGCGATGTCTCAACACCTCACGTTCAGCCATTCGTGACTAAGAATTTCCTACAGCAAGCTATTGCATCTCTTCATAGTTTGTCGCACCCCAGTGTGAAAGCTACGATCCACCTGGCTAAGAAATCCTTTGTTTCGCCTGAGATCGGTCGTGACTGTAGAGCATTTGTTCGTAACTGCATAGCCTGCCAGCGTAACAAAGTTACAAGGCATGTCACTGCTCCACTTGGATCCTTCACTCCACCTAACCAACGATTCGAGCATGTACATATTGACATTGTTGGTCCACTGCCTCCATCCAATGGCTTCACATGTTGCCTAACGGTCATCGACCGTTTTTCACGTTGGCCTGAAGCATATCCAATCGCGGATATCACAGCAGCAACAGTGGCATTGCTCGCATTGGGTAGATTGCTCGTTTCGGCGTTCCTCAGCGACTCACATCTGATCAAGATCGTCAGTTTTTCAAAGCTCTAACCATGCTCACAGGAACATGTCCTATCCGAACAACAGCCTTCCATCCAGCCCCCAACGGAATAGTGGAACGATTTCATCGCCAGCTTAAAACTGCTATCAGGTGTCACGCTTCAGACCAATGGACCGAAAATTTGCCTATAGTTCTCTTGGGCATACGCACTGCATACAAAGAAGACATCTGTGCAACTGCTGCAGAGTTAGTATATGGTCAGACAGTGCGATTGCCAGGTGAATTCTTTACAGATACTGCCAGTGGTACCATCGAGGCATCAGACCTCGTCAGGACTCTGCGAAACAGGTTCAGGCAGCTCCGACCTATTTCACAAAGGCCTCACAGTACCCGAAAGACTTTTGTTTTCCGTGACCTTGAAAATTGTTCATTTGTGTTTCTCCGACACGATGCAGTTTGTAGTCTCTACAATCTCCATATGATGGCCCCTTTAAAGTAATAAATCGTTTAACAAGACCTTCGACATTGAAATCCGTGGCAGGCGAACAACTGTTTCTCTAGATCGGCTGAAACCTTCCTTCGTTGCTGACCCTGACGACTCCACAACAATGACCACCCAAACAAATCCTAGTGCACTACAACCAAAAGTGACAGACCCTATTCACCAGAGTACATCACCTCCATCTGTGGTAGCTCACTCTGGACGACGTGTTCGTTTCAACAAAAAGTACTCTACTTGAACACTCGTGGGGGAGTACGAGGTCTATGCCATTTGTATTCTATGTATACTTTTAGTTAATCTTTTGTATTTCTATTATTATTCCAAAACTTATGTAATTGGCTGGTAATAAATACGTTTTGTAGTATTACTATTGAATTTAGTGAATGCATCTTGAGACATAGATCAATCACATAGTGCAATAGAACATATAATAACAAATCTAGAGCAATCCAAATTCACAACCATAAATAAAGATTTTCATATATCAGATTATACAGCACAAATTAATGATGTACATAACTGGTGTACAAACACCCCAAAACCACAATACATGGATGCAAGTGCCTCAAAACTGCGAAAGCTAAAGGAATGTCTGGCACAAGAAAAGTGGTCTGAGGAGTATTCAGCAGCATACACAGATGAAAAATGGAAATTATTTTTAATACATTTAACAAACATCTTGATGTAGCATGTCCAAAATTTAAAAAGAGCAACACGATCTTGTCAATACAGAAGGTAAGGCTTTCTCAAGAAATAATTGCAATTCGTGAAAAATTAAGCATAATTATAAATTTCTAAAAATGACCAACTTAGATAGTTACAAGACCCTCTATAACAAATACAAAACCATTTACAAATAGGCATTAAAAATTTAAAACGAAAAAAAAACATAAATAAAATAGAAAATTCAAGTAACAGTACTAAAGAAATGTGGACTATAGTAAATAAAAATGTCAAATCAACTAATTAATGAAACCAGGAATATTAAACTAAATGTAAATGGGCATTACATTGAGAATCCTAATAACATCTATAACTTTTTTAACCACTATTTTGTAAATATGGGTGGAATTCCTAACACTGTAAATAATACTGGGGAGAATTGCAAAAATGCAGATAGAGTCAAAGTGTTAGAAATCATTGGTCTCTTCGATACAGACGAAACGGAAGTAGATACTATAATAAGCCAATTCAAAAACAACAGTGCAGCTGATTGGGATGATATTACACCACTAATGCTTAAAACTAGTAAACACTTGCTATTAAAAGTATTTGCATGCCTAATAAACTCTTCAATGGAAAATGTAACATTTCCAGATCTGCTAAAAACAGTATTTTACGACCAATATTTAAAAAAGTAAATGAGGAATTAATGGTAAACCATAGACCAATAAGATTAACTTCTGTAATTTCTAAACTTTTTGAAAAGATAATATATAAAAGGCTCATAGGTTTCTTTAAATCAAAAGGTGTACTAAATAAATATCAACTTGGCTTTCGTAAGGATTATCAACAGTTACAGCTGTATCTGAACTTATACACGCGGTGCTAAGAAATATTGAGCAAAATGAAAAATTTGTCGGGGTTTTCCTAGATTTATCCAAAACTTTTGCAGTGCATCCCATGAGCTCTTATTGTTGGAACTTACTATAAGCCGTACGGAATAAGAAGGCACATGAGGCGGAGCTAGAAGAAGGTGCGTGAGAGCAAGTAGCCCAGTTCGGTAACGCGCTGTCTAGCGCAATATTTGCTTTTGACTTTTCTCTTTGCGCTCATCAAATTCAGCAACGGCTCACTATTACAAAGAATTCCATTGCAAAGAGCTACAAATGTTTAAGCTGACTGTCCAAGAAGCAAAATTTTAGGTGGCCTGTAGTCCAAGATATGAGTGATTGAAGAAACGCTGCGCTCAGCGATAGCAAACGACACTTGCCTTGCATCATGATTGTTTATTCATCGTCTCAAATATCTTTCTTCTCAAGGAGTGAGATGTCTGCAGGAAAGGAAAAGGAATCTAGTTTATTCTTATGCGTGTTCCATGTCTGACATAGTGTCACAGTGTTAACTGTTTCTTATAATTACTGTAACTCGTTTTGTTGCTAAGAAAAATGGCATTAACAAAATCTGGTACAAGCGGCTTACAGGCAAGTAAATCGAAAGGAAAAGTATTGCATTCAGATGCGCAGGCTATTATTTTCAGTGTTTACACTTTTTTTAAAAGAATTGTCCTCAGTGGAAGTTCGTGCGTGCGAACATTGTATTTAAACAGAGCCGGGCGCTAACAGCTAAAGCATGCTAAGTGAACATTCAGTGTCGCGCGTAGTGCAACAAGGTAAAATAACCACTTCTGAATCCGGGCAGCCCTTGTTTATATCCCCGGAAAACACCAAAAGACAGAAAAAACGGATTTCGAATCTGGTCGACTTTCAGAAAGATGTACTGCTGAATCTGTATAAAGAAGTGGGCTTCAAAGCTTGGTGCATATACCGTATTTTATCTCGTAATTGTCCCCCTGTTTTTTCTCGACTAATTTGCTTGAAAACACTGGGGAGGGAATTATGCGAGTGGTGCTTCTAGGAATTCCGAAAGGAAGAGAAACCATGTAGTATTATGTAAAAGTTATATAGGTATACAGTGATTTGTGAGTGAACTGGATACACACCACGGTTTCATTGGGCCTACGATGTATTGTTTCATTGTTTCTTTTCTCTGACTATTCTGCAGTCTCACTATCATCACTTTTTTCATTTATATCTGGCTCAGATAACACATCTTCATTTTCACTATTCCACATGTCGTCAGAACCATTAATGGCACCAGAAATACCATTTCTTAAACTCTTTTTCACAATATGACGACCTGTAAGAAATTGACTTAGAAACAAACACGTGTGTAACTTCACATTTCAATTTTACGATACGTTATGACAACGGCTATACGAGTATTTTTGTGGCAAGCGCTGCGTCGATTGTTGTCCATTGCCAAGTCATTTGAAGGCTGCTCCAATAAGAACGAACCAGGAGAGGCAATTATGCGATGTTTAATAGGTAAATATTTTTTAGTGATGAAAAGTCATAGGGGAAGGAAATATGTGAGGGGGGCCTAATGCGATAAAATACGGTATGTTAAGTCATTCCTGAATTACGTGTTTTAAACCAAAAATGTAAGCTATCTTATGGCAAATTCTCTTTGCGATACAACGTTCACAATTGTTAATCAACACTGCATATTGATGTTTCTTACTGAGCTATAAAATAAGCTTGCTAAAAATAGTCTTCTCATAGCTGGTTTAAAAAATATTTTGTTCAATTGCGAGTTTCCGCTTTTGCTATATGTAACATAATATAAACTTTGATGAAATGTTAACCTAACATACTTGCCTTATATTAATAACCGCATTGCAAATTCTGCTTGGCAGATATTGGGGAAACTATTTCTGGAGCTTTGCTCTGATAACTTACAAATTGCATCGTAAGGAACATTTTAAACGCTGAAATGTCTAAAATACACAATCGAGAAGGCCACACTGGAATAGGTATTATTCGTAAAAGGTGGCTTGAAATTGTGCTTAGGCATTTGTTGCTTAATTATGTAGATTTTTACTTAGAATACTTAATATAGGAACTGGTTAACATATGTGCTGAAACTCTGTATAGACACTTAAAAAATTGAGAAAAATATGAGAAATACCTATCAGAAAATGCCTCAAATTGCGCAACTACGACATCCGTTTAGATTTATTTAAATCGTCACGTAACTCTCTCATTTTCACTCCGATAATGAAAAAATCTGATGTGTTGCACTCACATGAGTTTCTCTACTCTTGAGCTAACCATTCTTACAAACTCTTATTCCTATATCTTCTTTCTTGTTAGTTGAGATAAACATTTGTACAAATTATCTTATTGCTTATTTCCTTGTAGGTGCAAGGGCAATGCTAGAATACAGTAGGCTTTGTGCGATGGTCAAATGTTTGAGATTCTGTTGTCTTTGCGCACCTAACATATAAAAAAATGAACAGCGATGACCCATTTCACGAAACTTCCAAGTTTTCCGAAACTCACACATATAACAAGGAATATCTCCGAAATGGTTCACCCTAAAAGAAAATTTATTGGGACATAAATTGTGTATTTTAGCAAGATGTACATATTTTGTATAGTACGATTTGGTCTATCTCTAACGGTTTACCAGTTATGCAAAATTCATCCAGAGTAAATACGACTACAGGGACAGTAGCCAGAAAATTCAAGATATACATTTCATTTGTCATAAAAATATCTCAAACATATGGCATTTTAATCAAAATCGTTAGAGCCATTTTCAACAAAATCAAAATTTTCTAAAAATCTTCCATGTAAGGGGTAGTTTAGGGTGGGACTATTTTCGTCAAAATCTTCGTGTCACATCCTTGAAAGACATTAAACTTAAATACCAACTTTGGTTTTTAACCGACTTTTCGTTTTTGAGTTATGCTGTCCACAGACTGACACACTGACACACACACAGACTGACACACACACGGACCTTTTTCTAAAAATGCTTTTTTTGGATTCGGGGGGCCTGAAAATTATCTGCTTAGATGAGGAATTTATATTTGAAGCAAATTACACGATTAGAGCCTATTGTCTCATTTTAAAGCGATTGAAATTGTTATGCCAGGTTTTAAATGTGCACCTTGCAATCCTTCACCGTCCTCGCTGCTAGCGATATGAGCCGGCAACAGCGCTCCATAGCGGAGTAGGGATTGGAGCTACTCATGTGCCTTCTTATTTCGTGCTCCCTATAGATATGGCATAAGTGGTAAGATGCATGATCTCCTCTCTTCGTACTTGCAAAATCGGAGTCTATGCACTGAAATATACTGAACAAATGGAAACTGCTTGAGTAAATGTAAATCTAAATATTATGTAGTTAAAACAGGAGTGCAGCAAGATTCAGTTTTAGATCCTCTTCTATTCACCATATACGTAAATGATGTGCCTCTGTCTCCAGATTGTAAGCTCATTTATGCAGATGATACATGGTTGTATGCTCGAACAAAGACTTAAAACAGCTTGGAATTAAAGATACGTCGTGTCTCTTAAAAATATCTGACTACCTGAAAGCCGCACATGACAAACTCAATGTTGATAAAACAAAATGTATTCTATTTCAACTCAGAGATCAAGAAAATAAATGTAAAATAGAGTATGAAGATATGCAGATTGAACAAGTAAATAGCATAATATTTTTAGGAATTACTCTAGATAAGAATCTAAACTACAATGAACATATTGACAATCTTAGTAAGAAACTAAACTCTCGACTTTACTTACTCAGAAAGTTAACAAACAATATAGACGACGATTTACTAGAATCACTTTACTACGGAGTGATTCACTCGCTCATTGAATATGGGATTGAAATCTGGGGGGACGTCTATAACTAATTATAGGGTATTTATAATACAAAAAAATGCTTAAGGTGTATATATAATTTAAAAAATTGTCACTCTGTTAGAGAAGTGTTTAAAAAGGAAGGTATCTTAACAGCAGTATCATATGTTTATAAGCTTATATTATTAGTTAAAAGGGTAGACAGCAGAACTAGTCAAAATAAAGAACATTATGCTTATAATACCAGGGGTATAAATAACTATCATAGAGTATGCACACTAAAAGTTGCAACAAGCAGAGATCCTTACATCAGGGGTGCCGTACTATTTAATAAACTTCCTGAAAGCACCAAATCTACTCAAGGGAATTCCTTTAAGAACAAGTTAAAAAACTATCTAATAAGTAAAAGCCTGTATAGAATTGAAGAATTTGTAGGTAGAGCTTAGTGTGAATGATAAATCATACATGTGCAAATACATATAGAAGCAGTGCTAGCGTAAATGATATTGGACTCTTGCAAATAACTGTAGATTGTGCACAGTGTAAGCGTTCTCGTACATTTGTAAATAATAAATATATACTCATTGGAAATGTAAATACTTAATTAACAATTACTATTTGTATTAAAAATCAAGACAAATTTGTGAATAAATTAGAAACTATTTGTAAAGTGAATTCTGACAAAGCCTGAAACATGTGTATGTATGTCTATGTAACCTGATATATCCAACAACATGTATATGTTCTAAAAGGATGAATAAAGAAAATATAATTATACTCGCTTTTGTCGTTTTTTGCTACTCAAGGTCACGGAATGCGACGAACTTAAAGACGAAATTCGCAAAAAAGCAACAACAGTCAATCCTAGAAACAAATATGCTCTCCCTACCAGCTACAGTGTAGGCTCATTTCTGATCTATCCTGTATGGTTCACTCATTCTTATCAAATATACACTGACTTTTAAGAAGTGTGGATACATTTATTTTAAGGAAGTAGTGAACGTAGTGTAGATATGAAAATATGGAATGTGTGGGTCTCTATGTGTAAAACTCAATTTAAATTGAGTCTGTGAAAATCACTAAAATTCACAATATCCTTCACGATGATGTGAAAATTCTTATGCATGTGTGCTAAAGCATATCTAGTACAACGAATAAATTCCACTTTTCTGTGAAAGATAGTTTTTACAAACCAGAATAATTATTGGGTTGTTTGGTGCTATTTTGGTGTAGTATAAGAAATGCTTCATATAAAATATTATATATTATCAATAAAGTAAATCCCGAGTATGTGTTTCTTTTTAGTATGTCTACAAAACCTGATATTTTTATTTGGCTGTACCCAAAAAGTTTGGAGAACAAATATTGAATACATACATAGTTATTTTTCTCAAATTATTAATGATTTTCAAACTCAAAATTCAGTAACAATTAAACGGCTCTCTCAAGAGCACTTAAAATACCAGGCTCTATGAAGTAACTATCTAAGAATATGTGTGCAAAAATTTCAAAGAAGTATATTAAGAATTGCGCTAGAATTATTTTGAAAATTAAAATATATAAACAACTATAGTGAGGAAAACTGTCTTTAAAGCTTTAAGTGTATGACAACATGTATTTACTGCTTTAGAATTCCCTTGTAGCATATGAAGGTACTTCAAATAATTGTTTAGCTTCTTATTCTTTAAGTTTTGCTGCTGCTAATTCTTTTTTGCTGATTTGAATGTATTTAATTTATCTAGTGCACTCTGCTTTAATTTTTGCTGATACCGAACATTCCTAATTATTTTGCTGACTGGACTTACTTTACTAGCTGTGACCGTTTCCTTTACATAACCCATATTGAATCCACTAATAGCTGAAGTGCTTGCAATTAACAATTTCATTTTAGAAAAAAAAATTCTTGTATAAAATTCAGAAAAATACGACTACATGATTAACACATGTACACAGAGAAAAATTTAACCATAATTTAACACTGTTTTAGTTACTTTCACCCTCATGGAACCTGACCAACTGATTTAAACCTCAAAATTATACGCGAGTTTGCTGCAATAGGGTAATGAATGCATTTCGCGGTCACGCACACCGGAACACAAGCATTTAAATCATGATGTAGCGTCCCTTTGAATTGTGACGCAGCGTGACAGTATATTCTGAAGGTACAAGGCACAGACATAATTTTAAGGCAAAAACGTGACATATTTAAGACATTAGATTAATACTATTTCATAAGTATGTGCATGTGATTAAATCTCCTGCATTACAGCTACAGGTGAAACGCAGGTTATAGAAAGAAGTAAACCAAATAAAAAAGACATAACGCTAAAAATCGGATTGGCCATCATTTCATTGATGCCCCCTTAAAAAGTAATATTGCAAATAGCAAATTACTGTTGGCATCAATTCAATATTCCTGTTTTGAAACCCTCATTAATAATATAACTTATAAAAATTTATACTAGCAGAACTTCGCAGGAACGTATCATGTTTTGCATGAAAGCTAATTTTGATTTGTTCATTTTTGTAAATTTCCTTTATTTTCCACCTTAAACCCCAATAAGCAAAAGCCTGAAGTAAAAGTGGGCGCGGGTAAAAAATTTATGTTGTGTTTTCTTTGCAATTTGCGTTATCTGTTTTACATACAATACTGACACCGATCAGGTCGCGAGGGTCTTATGATCGAATTTTACGTCAGACAACTGTTGAGGTTAGTTTCACACAATGCCACTAACAAACAAAATAAACGTTATATTGTTCGTTTATATGGCAAGTTGGAATCGCCTTTGAGATCACTAGAATCTATAGAAATGGCATCAGACAAATATGCTGCTGTTATTTTCTTTATTGGAATCTGGTATCCCGGAAGGTATGTTAAAAGTATGGCTTAGAGATGTAATATCAAACGAAGCCGGAGAAGAATGAGCAAAGAAACTTATATAGTAAGAAGCCGAAACGCTTGTTATCCTTCCTGAAAAATGAAGTAGAAGGGGGTAGCGAATTAGCTTGGCTGGAACTGGATTTCACATTCATGAAGATCTTAACAAAGGGGAGAGAAAAAGACCCAAGAAGCAAGAACCTGTAGATGCTGCAAGTGAGTTCTTTTTGGAAGAAGTCAAAACAAAACAGGGATTGAATTGTATTTTCTGTGAAAAGGCTCATGAGTCCAAGGATTGCTTCCAAGTACAAAGAATGTCGTTTGAGAAGAAATAAGAAGCTAAAGTTTCAAGGAGAAGCTTCATTTGCTTCAAGACAGGGCATCGTGCAAAGGAATGCAAAGCCAATGTAGGGTGTTTAATTTGCAGTAAGAAACATTGGCCTGTAATGTGTCCAGATATGCCAAAAAAACAAAAGAACTCGAAAACAAGTGAGATCGAAGAACACTACACAGACAAGAAGAGTTCTATCTTAACAAGTAACTGCCAGAAAGGAAAGGTTTTACTGCAGACGTTACTGGTCAAGCTTAAAGGTAATAAGCGTACAAAAATTGTGAGAGCAATTATCGATTGTGCCTCCCAAAGATCTTATGAGGAGCGTTTTTGCAAAACACGATAGAGGACAAAATGATGTTTTTACAGAAATTAAATTTTTTCTATTCTAGTACATAACCTTTCTTTGCACAAACTTTATTTTTGGCAATACTAAACATTATCATGGAACAATTTCAGACAACACTGAAATTCCTAGAGGATAGCCATATTTTTCATAGTACTGGCCAGGTAAAAAAATCGAGTTTTTTTTTAAAACTCGATAGAGGACATGAACTATGAAACAAGCGAATTTGACTGAATCTTAATTTGCTACTAGTTTTATTGTTTTTGTTACTGTTTCGATTTTATTTTCATTTCCTCATAATTTATGTTTATGTACAGTATTACAAATTCAGTAAATGGCTAAATCAACATTGTTACATTAATTAAATAATACACTTACAAGAAGTTACAAAATTATTAAATTAATAAATACAAAAGTGTAAGAATACAAAGTTTTTGAACTAGTAAGTAATAGTGTGTACGCTTATTTTGATATCAAACAAACAAACAAACAACACCTATAAAAAATAAACTTGTACTTGGATAAAGAGCATGTGGATAGTTTTTCCTTGTCTCTTTTTTCGCAAAACATTTTCCACGTCTTTTTTTAAATATTTAATTCCGGTGGTAGGTAATTCCTTGAAGATGTTCATCTATTGACTTTCACTTCACCTGCAGCTCTTAATTTCATTTTACAGCAATCATAAGCTCTTTGTCCTTTGCACCAGTTCTAACTCCTCCTCTATTTTCTTTAGGTGAATTCCCGGTAGAATAAATGTTTCTTGCAAGGAAGGACAGTCTACCCTTAGACATTCCTGCTATTCTCTGAAAACTTGTAGCACAGATTGGTAAAAAACCTCCATTTTTCTTTCTGATGCTATATTTAATAGTCACAGATTGTTTTCTTTTACAATTTACTCCTTCACTTTCTTTCGTTTTGGAGAATCAATTGCCATGTATTTAAGCAGGAATTTGTCATGGTCCACTTTGTTTAGATGTTTTACTTTATTATGGATATCATTAATGTCTTCATGAGTCAGATCTCGCACTCTGCATTCCTTACTTTCCCGCCTTATTGATTTCGATGGATGATCTTGAATTCCATGATTACATTTTATGGACGGTTCTTTATTATTAGGTTTTGTAGCTTGAACTAGGCGTTTTCTTCTTTTTCCTGCCACCATCAAATTTAATCACTGGAGAATCAAACACTGTACTTTCGTCCATGACTTAGTTTGTGCTAGCGAGAGACTGTTTCAATGTACATAACAATAGTGACACAGTCGTAGAAGCGATTCAGAAAACGTAACATTCTTTACTGTGTGATAAACAATGGTTTTAAACAGCGGTCTATGTTGCAGTATTGCGGCGCTATCCTGAGTGTGGAACATTTTTTTTTGTTAGGTCTTTGTAATGCCGCTTTGAGAGCGATGCTAATAGAAAGTTCTGAAAGAGTATGTGACAACAGAGTTTGTTGTTGATATAAACCAATGGCCAAGTAGTATTGTCATTCTCTTCCCTTCGAATCAGAAAAGTGCGGCGATAATACCAAATAAATCGTTCTGTTATTTGACCGCGGGAAGGCTGTGAAATAATGATATGGTTTTTGTATTGCATTTAATTCCTTCGGAGCAAGATCCGACAAGCGGAATATTGCAAATTATTATCAGGTTGGTGATGAGTCTTGATAGGTGGCAAATCTTTTCATTTAGCCTGTGCTGTATCGAGTTTTGTAAAATCGCTGTGCGCGCACTCTATCGAGTTATGAAAAGACGCTCACGATTCACCATGCGGCAAATATCGAATTATGCAAAATCTGATTTCACAGACCAATTGGTGGCATCGAAAACATACGGCATTCCACAATACCTAATTTTCTCAAAATTTGTGCTCTATCGAGTTTTGAAAAAACGCTGCTCTTATATACTAGCCTGTACTGTCACAGAGATTGGATATAAATCAGAGGGATCTGAGAAGCTTTTACATAATTTGTTCGGTGGAATTACTTGAAAGAAAATAAAACACAAGTGTTACAACATACAGTTGAAGAGCCTAAAGGATGATTATAAATGTAATGATGGAGTGTTAGATCAGCCGACCATTTGCGGTAAAATAACCAAAATCAGTAAGTTAAGCCCACATCTCAAAGTGTTGGCAGAAAAGAATATTGTGCTCACCGATGTTGGAGACAATGAACCACCGATAGAGCTGCTGTTAGGTGCTGATGTTACTGGAATGTTGTACTCAGGAAAAATTGTTAATCTGTCACCTACTTTAATGGTAGCACACACGTTTCTCGGTTGGGTGTTGATGGGAAGAACTGCTGGAATACCAAGTGACGGAAATCAAATTGCCATGACGACGACTTTACTGACGCATGTATCTAGTACTTCAGATCTATGGAAACTTGATATTTTAGGGATTTCTGACCCTGTTGAAGGTAAAACCAGAAGCAAAGAAGAAGTTATTGTTCTCAGTAATTTTCGAAAGAGACTGAAGAGGAACGATGAGGTCGCTATCAAGTGAAATAACCATGGAAAGATAATCGAGTGGACTTGCCAGACAACAAGTGTGTTGCAGAAAAAAAGACTAATTTCTACAACGTCAAAATTGATTAATTTAGCCTAGTTTGAAGACAATGGTGCAGTGTTACAGAAGTGGAAGCGATAGGGCATAATAGAGGAAGTTCCTGAGTCAGAGATTGAACGTAGTGATTGTCACTATCTACCTCATCGAGCTGTCTTCCAAGACAGTCCAACTACGCCTGTTAGACCTGTGTTCGATGCCTCTTGTAAGTGAAAGGGATCTGTGTCTCTGACTGTTTAACTAATGGTCCTAATCTCCTGGAATCAATACCTTCTCTGCTGATCAAAATTCGAGAAAGGTACATAGGAGTTGTAGCATATATAAAGCAAGCCTTCCTACAGATTTCTATTGAGGAATGAGTTACGCTGGAAAGAAAATGGTAGTGTTTAAACATTGTTGAGTGGTTTTTGGAGTAAAGTGTAACCCTTTTCTTCTTGAGGCTGTGATTAATCATCATCTAACAGTGCAGCATACTTCACCAGCACATTCTGTAGCAGAGAAACTCAAGAATTCATTTCATGTAGACAATTGTCTGACTTCTGTAGACGACAACGAAGAATTGCACTGTTTCATAGAAGAAGCAACAAAATTGATGGAAAATGCAAGATTTGAATTGAGGAACTGGGAATATACTAAGATGATGGAAACCTTTTCTAAGCATGCTTCTGTTCTTGGTTTAAAATAAACAAAATTATGTCCTGTTCTGTGATACTCGTGATGTTAACATATCATCTGAGATATTAACGAGCAGGATATTACTTTCAGTGACACAGCAGGTGGTTGGTCCTATTGGATTGTTGCCCAGTTTCTTTGTTTCCCAAGATTTTATTGCAAGAAAGTTGGAGAAGTAATGTCAGCTGGGACGCAGAAGTTCTTGAAGAAATTGGTAGGAGATTTAAGAAATGGCTAGAAGGGCTACCTCCATTGAGTGAAGTGAAAATTCCAAGATATATTCGCTTAGAAGGCCAGGACATATGATCTACATACATTTTGTGACGCTTCAGGTTTAGCTTATGCAGCTGCAGTTTTCTTGAGGTGCCAGGATGATGAGATCCTCTCTGTGCAATTACTCAAAGGAAAGGCAAGCCTTGCAGCCCTTAAAGGTTTAACGATACCCAGACTTGAACTTTGGCATGTTGTATTGGAACACGGTTGGCTGCATCTATAAAGAGAGCTTTAAGTTTGGGACTTCACAGAGTACTATTGGACTGAATGTACAACAGTGTTGTGTTGGATACAGAGAGAAGAATGTTAGGGTACGTTTGTGAATAATAGGGTAAAGGAAATTCGTACTCTTACAAGAAGTGAAGCTTGGAATCATATTCCAGGACGAGACAACCCAGCAGATTTACCATCTCGTGGATGTTCAGTGAAGAAATTATTAGAATTCAGGTGGTGGGAAGGGCCCGAGAGGCTAAAGAAAGGAGAAGATAGCCAAAATCAGAGAGTTCAGTGAATGAAACTGAAGTAAACATAAAAAGAAAGTGCAGTGTAGTAACAGCACTAGTTGATGTTGCAGAAGAAGATCCTTGGTATTGTAGATACTTATCCAAGCATAGCAAGATTTTGAGAATGGTTGCATGGATATTAAGATTTCTCAACAATGCACGGAAGAAATCCTCAAGAACCAATGGAGAACTAACAATTGAGGAACTGAAAAGGGCAGAGAAGCTTTTAGTCAAAGATATTCAGTGAGAGGTTTTCGCTGGTGAACAAATCTCAGATTTGAAAACCTTGAACGCTCAGGAAGATGAGGAGGGAATTCTCAGAGTGAAAACAAAGCTCTCTGAGCGTGCAAATGAGAGAGACTGTATATCCTATGTTGCTCCCAAGTAAGCACAAGTTAGTTGAACTCATTATTCAAGACGAGCACATTTCAGTGAGTCATGCAGGAGTTGCTACCTTGCTGATAAAACTGAGAAGAAGATTATGGTTTTTAAAGGGGAGAAGAGCTATCAAGAGAGTAATCTCAAAATGCATTCCATGTAAACGTCAAGAAGTAAAGGGAATTCAAAGAGCTGCTATGCCACTCGCAGAAGATAGGGTGAGGGATGCTGCTGATATCGGGGGTCGACTTGGCAGAGTCTCTGTTGCTGAAGGATGGCAGGAAGAGTTGGATAGTTATATTTACCCGCGCTGTTTATCGAGCCATTCATTTAGAACTCGTAAAATCTCTGTCTACAAGAGAGTTTCAGCTTGCGCTAAGAAGGATTATATCCCGTAGAGGACGACCTAAAGTAATATATAGTGATAATGGAACAAATTTTGAGGGGATGAACAACCTTCTGAATTACATTAACTGGAAGAAGATTGAATGTGAGACTATAGAGGTAAGAATTCAGTACAAATTCAATCCTCGCTCTGCTGCTTGGTGGGGAGGATGATGGGAGCTGTTGATTCAAGTGATGAAGAGACTGCTGAGAAGAATTCTTGGACGCGCTGCTCTCAATTATGAAGAACTGTTGATAATGGTGTACGAATGTGAAGCAGTAGTCATATCTAGACCACTGACATACGTGTCAGAAGATCCTAGAGACTTAAAACCTTTAACCCCAGCAATGTTCCTGCAAGAAACTACCATGGTGGGAGTTCCAGATCTGGATCACCTGGATAAGGTGGACCTTAATAAGAGGATACATAAGACTTGAAAAACAGATTCCTAGCAGAATATTTAAGTTAGTTGCTGCAACCACCTGGAAAGGTCAAAGACCCAGTCAGGGTTGGGGATATTATTCCAGTGCAGAATGAAAAAAGAGGAAGAATCTTCTGGCTCTTGGCTAAGGTGATAGAGGTATATCCTGGAAAGGATGGTAAGGCCAGTGTTGTTCGAATTAAGAGTGCTGCTGGAGAATTTATCAGACCTGTACAACGTATTGTCCCATTGGAGTTGAATAGATCTGCTGAGGACTTAAGAAGCAAGATGGAAACTCAAAACGCCAACAATTCACCTTCAGATTACTCGACTAAAGCTACTGTAACAAGGCGAGGAAGAATAGTTCGTCCACCACTTAGACTGAAAGACTAAAAAATTATGAATTATTTGAATGTTATGTGAATTGTTTGATTACATGTTTTGATTAGTCATGTTAACTCCCAATCAAAAGGTTGGAGAATGTTAGGTTGGTACAGTTTGTACAAGAAAAACAAAACAGTGAGTGAGCCTTTGTTTCAAAAAATGCTGATTCGTGTGCCATGTTTTGTTTCTTTGTTAATAAAGAGGAGATAGAGAAATTTGGTAAATTTTCTTGTATTCTCAACACCCATATCGTACCGTGGTTATTAAAATCGCCCAGTATAATAAAATTGTTTAGGAAGTTGTTGTGTTAACTCCTGCAGTGCACGTAAATCAAGTGGATTTTTATTTGGCAGATATATGTTGCAAATGGAAATAGGTGTAGGATGGTTTACTCTAGTACCAATAGTTTCAAGTTCAGTTGTAAGTGGTATTGTCTGATGTTCAGTGCTGTCTTTAACGTAGGTTACTACACCGCCACTAGCATGAAGGCAGTCCTTGCGGTTTTTGTGATATTGAGTATAACCCCGTAAGGATGCAACATAGTTTAATTTGAAATTAGTTTCTTGAATGCACATAGATGCAGGGTTATGTTTATTAATTAAGAGTTTAAGAAATTCGAAATTGCCATGGAAAGCATTAATAATTCATTGCAGTATGTTATTCATAAGTTAATTTTGTTTATAGAATTTGGTGCAATATCTATGGCGAATAGGTTTCGGGACACCGGTTTTTTTTTGCTCGGAAATTTCTTCAGTTGATTAATGCATTCCAGCAGCTTTTTTGAATTTTACTCCCCCTGGTCTTTATACTACGCTCTGTATAGTAGGGATAGACTTTTTGCATTGTGTTCACTAGAGATTCTAGATCTGAAGTGTATTCCAAAGCTATGGAAATAATGTTTGTTACTCCAACACTATTTTCCATAAAAGTTTGGAACTGACTGAAGTTTAGTGTATAATTGTGGGTGTCTGCCTCGATAATATTTTTAATTGATCTGAGAGATTTAGCTATTGAAGAAATAACGTTTGCTTTCTTAACCTTTTTAGCCTGGTGTGTAGTGAGGGGGTGCAGCACTTCTTTTTCATAAGCATTATCCTCTGTGTCAGTTGTACTGTTTGATATTGGTCGTTTAGGTCTTGTTTGTGTTTCCATTAGCATAGGTTCTGGGGAATTGTTGCGTTCGTCTTGAAATGGCAGGATGAGCTCAGGGGTGGAAGTGAGGTTAGGTGATTGCTGCTGTTCAGTATCTTTTTCTTTAGGAGGAGAAGGGGGTGGTCCTGGAGGTTATTGGTAGCGATAGGAAACATGTCTCTGTGTTTAAGACCTTAGGAGTAGTTTCTTGTATACCGTCAGCATCACGGCAATGTTTCGCAAAGTGGCCTTCCTGCTTGCAGATGAAGCAGGTAGGGGTATCCGCTGTTAGGTATATATAATATTTAGTGCCTTCATACAGGATCTGTATGCTTGGAGGTAATTTCTCCACATCATTGGGTGGAGTATAAAGCATCCGTCTGAAACTAAGGATATGGGTAAATCCTGGCTCAGAGATGCCAGCTCCTATGTAGGTAATGTTTGACATTAGTTTAATTCCATGTGCATTTAGCTGAGTCTCTATGAGTGAGTTTGGTGTAATTGGATATACATTTGAAAGAACGATTATTTTGTTTGGAGTAATTAGAAGATGGAGCTGAAGAGTAACATTGTTTGTTTATTTTAAGATGTTTGGTAACCATTGATTCTGCTACTTTAGATGCCGTTAGGTATATGCATATTCTGGAGTTGGAGATCCGTGAGATAAATTTTGTTACTTGATTCAGTTAATTTACTTACAGCGAGAGCGAAGTCTCTGATGGTAAGTCCGTCATGGGAGTCAATGATGATAGTTTCTTCTTTCTTGGGAGAAGTCTGCAGTTTCTTTGCTGTTGTTCATGGAGATTGTGTCGACGTTGTGAGACTGCTGTACTCAGCAGTTGCCATTGCTTCAGATGGTGTACTATTTAGCACTAGTTTGCTGTGTGAAATAGCGTGTTTAGGTTAGCGAAGGATTTTTAATAATGTCTTATTAAAGCGCCTGTTAAACTCGTTTAATGGCTAGCATATGAGAGAGCATATTTAGTAGACACGTTCTACTTATCTGTTATGTATGGTGAGCATCTTTCGAATTCAGATTATTGATGAATATCGGAGAACGATTAAAAGTTTAATTGTTTCGCAAACAAGATATCACCTTGGGATAATTTTCAGAAGTAGGGGAAAACTGGCGACTATTTCTCTAGCTCTTGTGCCTTCTAAAGTGCCTGGATGAGGTACTGAAATTTATCTTCATTTTCTATCTCTCCGGGAGTCCAGGAGTAAGCACAAGTCGCCTGAGTTAACCCAGGCGGATGGTAAAGTGGCCACGGTACCTATCCGTTTGGTACGGATTTAACCGTCAGGTTGTTTAGGTTTTGTCTAATTTTACAAGCTTTGGTGTAAAGTCTTTAATGGTGCAGGTTAGTTTCTTATGTTGTTGCTGGTGGTGGGATATGTCCGATCTTGGATATCTAGCCATCCGACCGACCATTGCCCTACTACTTACTTCGCCGACCACTTGTGGGACCGTCGAGCAATGCAGTGCCAGTAGCAGGAAACCGAGAGGAATAGGTGAAGTGTGTGGTGGTGCCAAGTGTGAAGTACACTTGCCAGTTTAGGAGTTTGAAGGGATAGGGGTATTTACCAGCCAAGGGCGTCCTTGGGCAAGCGGTAGCTCTGCCGCCGTCTAGGTAGGCATGATCGTGTTGCCCCAGTGTGTTGAACAACTGGTTAGGGTGAGGTGTGAGTTTGGCATACATTGTGCAAGTCCTGTCCAGCACGACGTCCACAATATATGGTATGCCGGAATAAGTGTGGAGGATGTGTGATGGGAATCTACGGTCGGTATCGTAGATCATCCTAAGCGCCCTGTTCTGCACGGCCTCGCACCCTACAGAATCAGGGGCGGGATGATCGCACGGTACAAACGTAGTTTCAGGTGGGTAGGCATGGTTGAGTGGAGTATGAGATATAGCTCTCTCAAGGCACCATATCCCAGACCGACCTTTGTCCTGATATGCGGAGTGAAGGTTAAACCGCGGTCAAGCAGTACTCCCAGGTATTTGGTGGAGTTAACCCAGGGGATTCTTCTCTGCCGCAGTGCCAGGGATACACCCGGCCGCCAGTTTCCAACTTTACCCAATAGAAGAGCTTGACTCTTCTGTGTGCTAACGGCCACTCTCCACTGTTCACTCCACCTGCCGATGGCGTTAAGTTGTCACTGGGAAGCAATACCGAACATTTTTGTTCTGTGCCAGAATGAGGACGTCGTCTGCATACTGGCACGTAACAGTATGCGGTTCACCGGGTAGGTCAGACATGTAGGCAGCGAAGAGTAACGACGATAGCACGCTACCTCCCGGTACTCCAGCCGCTATGGGTCTGACCGAGGATAACTTCCCCTCCACCCGCACCCGAAAAGTGCGATCCCGTAGGAAGCTACCAATCAGGGTGAGGTAGGGGGTGAGGTATTTCTGCCTCTCTGAGTTTATACAATAAGCCCTGGTGCCATGTGGCTGCAAAGGCCCTTTCCACATTCAAAAGCACCACGACTGTTTTGAAGTTTTCCTGGAATCCCAGGGCAACCTTCTCTATCAGTCGCAGTAGCTGTAGAGTAGTGGAATGTCCACGACGAAAACCGAACTGATGATCCGGGATGAGTTGCCTTTCCTCAAAGAGAGGACTGAGGCGGGATAGGAGTAATCGCTCAAATATTTTTGAAACGATGGGTAGTAGGCTGATGGAACGGAAGTTAAGGAAGGACCGAGTCTTTTCCGGGCTTCAAAATGCAGACTACTCTTGCCTCCTTCCAACAAGTTGGAAACTGGCGAAGATGCTAACATGCATTATAAAACCTCGTCAGGTGGACTACGCCCTTACGGGGAAGGTGTTGAAGCATGGGCGCCGTGACGCCATCATGCCCCGTGGATTTGTTGGGTTTCAAGCTTTTGATGTGAGAAGCCAGTTGTTTTGGGGTGACTAAGGGAATATGGATCTCTGCGTGTGGTGGCTGAGGTGCCTCATAGAGGTAGTCTACCGTCGCCTCCACGAGTTCAGTAAAGTCTTCGTCCTGGACATCTTCCGAAGGTTCGAATTGAGACTGCAGATGATCTGCGAAATCCGTGACTTTCTCTTGGGGCTCGAAAGAGAGTCTCCCGCGAGTGCCGTGTAGAGGATGCTGGTGTGTGTTTTTGTCCTTTCTAAGGGACCTGATTATCCGCCGTGGTTGTTTTTCTGAGAGATCTACATTTGCCATCGTGTTTTCGCAGGCTGTTTTGCGGTGTATCCGCAGCCAGGCGTCGTGACAGGGACTTGAACCGCTGGTAGACTGCCTGTATCCTGGGATGGCGGAAACGCTTCCAGAGCCTGCGGACAGTTGCTTTGGCTTTAAGCAACTGCCTGAGTTCAATGGGAATGGTTTGAGGGTTAGGTATGTCGGATGGAATGCGGTGCATGTGGGCACGTACCACATCCCGGATGTTTTGGGAGATTGCCGTGGCAGCCGCCTCCAGTGCATTGATGGGATCGATACGCAGACGCGGGTCCACAGACTGGTTAAGTTCCAGGATGGCTGCATCCCAGACGGCCTCGTATGTTCAGTCTGGAGTGACTAGCGCTGGCAAGTCAACGTTAGAATCCACCAGGACTGGGTCATGGTCAGAGTCCAGTTCGTTGACCGCTGAGAGGTCTAGATGGAATGGTATGTTCTTGGTGAGCATGATGTGGAGTACATCCGGCCTCCCTCGGACCGGATGGAACGTAGGTCCTCTCGTTCCATGCGCAAGTACGCTCGGGTTACCGCTGATTACGGGGTAGAGTCCTCGCCCCTTGGCATTTCTGACGCGGCTATATCAATGTGCATGCTTCCCGTTGAGGTCACCTGCGATACATACCGCTGGGTGTAGGTTCAGGAGGGTGTTGAGATCTGTTTCGTAGAATCGGTTATTAGGGGGGTCGTATGCCACTACCAACACCGTGTCCACCCCGCCAATGGCAAGGCTAATGGCGCAGGCCTTCACATGTTGTAGTGGCGGGAGGGGAAAGGAGGTATGAGTGATATGATTCTTTATGAAGATGGTTGTACCGCCCCCCGGTCGGCCGACCAGATCTGACCGATGGGTGATGTAACTCGGCAGCGAGAAGTTGGTTACAGCATCCAAGTGGGTTTCACAGACCATTAGAATGTCAATTCCATAGGATTGTAAAAACTGAGCGAGGCTTGGATAATGGTCCCTTATGCCGTTTGCGTTCCAGAACGCAGCTCTGAATGGTCTCCGGACAAGTCTGGAGGCCATTACTTGGCTGAGTTAGGGAACGTGTACACGTTTGAATTGACTCCAGAAGCCTAACCAATCCTTTACTTCACCTCCATATTTCTTAAGTTCTATATTGGGTAGCTTTAACTTCTTACTTGACGTTGGAGATGAACACGTTGACATATTTCGTTCCATTTTTGCCGTTGGTTTACTAAGATATATTACTACTTCCACTCTAGCACTATCCATTTTCTCTTTATACTGGTCTACAACCATATACTCAGCTTCATAATCATCGTCAGTTTTGTCGTCTGCATCCAACAGTATGGAAACAATTTCCTCGTCATATACGGATAATTCCCCAGATATTATTTCTAACGTCGTAAGTTTTCTTCTTACATCATTCTCGTTAGCTTGATCCGTTAGAAGATTCATCACCAAATTATAACACTCTGTAACTGATTATCTCACCGGCTTGCGTCTTGCTAGAAGCTTCTCCATGTTTCACCCCTCCGACGGAGTGTCGCCTTGCCGTGGCGGAGGGGCTCAGTACCTGAACCAGACGGCCTACTAAGTGTCATTTTGACTACTGGTAGGCAAGAGGTGAGGGGAAGCTAAGAACATTCCAAACGGGTAGATGAGGCTCGGTAGTCTTGGTCGACAACTCATCTAGGAGAAGAGGACTCCGAAATCAAACTCCCCCAGGGGCTCCTACTACGGTAGGTACGGGTTTGGCGTACCCGGGGCCCCGAGCTATACTGTCGATTGGGTTCCTCCAAGAGGTGAGAGGGCACATGCCAAACGCCCGATTAACTTTGGTCCACTTTTGTGTTTGACCTCCCACCTGTTACCTCCCTGTACACAGTCTGATGGATAACCTACGCGCGGGTGACGCAAGGGGTGACTGGGTAATCGCGTAAGTCCCAGCCCCGGGTTATCATGTAGGATCTGTGTGCGTATCCGCTGATAAAGGTCAGTCCCGGGGAGGGGCCATTGCATGAGCTGATGCACTCCTGAAGGCGATTGGGTCCCTCTGTCTATACATTGGGAGGTGAGACCCTAGGGTGAGCAAGGTCCAGGCCAGGACTCTCACCTAAGCCGGGGTGGCGCCCAGGATGTGAGCATGCCATCGGAGACATTTGCAATGGTGGAGCATATAATCGCAATGAGTACATTCAAAACTCAAAAAAACAAACATTTTAAAGTAAGTGAAAAGGAAGTAGCAGAGTTGAGTGGTCCTCGCTACTTAGTTATTACAAGAAATGAGGAAGGTAAAACATTTAGGTCGGTGAATCCATTCGCTATACAGAAGGGTCTCGATAAGATAGCTGGCCCCGTGAAGAACTGCACGAGATCTCGGAACGGCACGCTGTTGGTTGAATCCAATTCAGCAGCACAGGCAGCTACTATATTAAAAGCCAACATGCTAGGCAGCTATCCGGTGCATGTAGAGATGCACAAAACGTTGAACTCCTCTCGCGGCGTTGTCAACACACGCGCATTGGACGATATGTCCAATGATGAAATTAAGGAGAACTTCGCAGATCAGGGTGTGATATCTGTTTATCGGGTTCAGAGAAAAGATGGAGGCGAATATCTGCCTACCCGTACCCTTTTCCTTACCTTTAATCGGGTAGATCTCCCGCAAAGGATAAAGGCTGGGTACGAGGCCATTGAAGTAAGACCTTACATTCCGAGCCCGCTTAGATGTTACAAATGCCAGCGCTTTGGTCATACAAGTGACACGTGCAGTGGTAGAGCTACCTGCGTAAACTGTGGAGGCATCGCCCATGACGATGACTGTACCTCACCTCCCAGTTGTATTAACTGCAGGGGAGATCATCCAGCAAACTCCCGAGAATGTCCGCGCTATATGGAGGAAAGAGCTATCCAGGAGATCCGGGCTAGAGAGAAGGTGTCCTTCTCAGAAGCCCGAAAGCTCTTACGTTTGCGCCAGCCCACTATCCCGAGCTCCGGTACCTATAGCTCGGTTGCAGCTAAAGCAGTACCATGTCGGGAAATCGCAACTCAAACTAGCGATATAAATGGGGCAACAATCTCAGAAAAAATTCTTGTAGCTAGGTCACATCCAAAGCCTCAGACATCACCTAAGTCCGCCAGAGCATCTACAAGCACCGCAGTTCAATCCAGCAGACCAGGAAGGTCACCAACAAAGAAGCCGACCTCGACAAGTAGACCGATTGTATACGATGCTTCACCGATCAAGTTTAAGACCGAGTATAAAAGATCCGATTTCCTCAAGGCAAGCAAGGTTTCTCCCAAGCCATCAAAGGGAAAGAAAAAGCCATCTCCTAGGAGATCCTCTTCAGAGGGATCCTCTGGTATGGCTACAGACCGGCAAATGTCATCTTCGCCGGTCCCCATTAGCAACCGGTTCGAGACACTCGAACCTAAGTTTGCTATGGGAAGACGCACGTCCTCGGCAGAGGACATGGAACTAGAATCTGCCCACACTGGAAGACCCCCAGTGGAAAAGAGGCGCGAAAAAGCGTCCGAAAAGAACGTCAGCCCAAGAGAGAAAAGGGCTAAATTAGTTCGACAACCGCCTGCTCCAAAGTAATGAAGAGTTACCTTGGAATTACCTATCCCATACACAATGCAATATGACTATCCTACAATGGAACGTACGTGGCATTCGAACTCAAAGGCCAGAACTTGAGCTCTTGCTCAAAGAAAACGAACCTCTGGTCGCATGTTTGCAAGAGACTAAGCTGCGTCCTCGAGACGCTTTCCATCTAAGGCGATACACCCCAGTACGGTGTGATGTTACACCAGGAGAGGGTGTTCCGGCACATGGCGGCGCTATGATACTTGTCAGAGATGACGTATATATGCAAACTCTACCTTTGCACTCTGATATACAATCAGTTGCTGTATGGATTAAACTGCCAAACATAGATTTCACCATCTGTAATGTTTATCTGCCTCCGTCCCATGACTTCTCGAACATTGATTTGGAAGATCTAGTTTCCCAGTTGCCAACACCGTTTCTGTTGGTGGGAGACTTCAATGCGCACCACCCACTTTGGGGTTCAAGTCGCGCTTGTGCGAGAGGTACACTCATTTCCGATTTCTTGGCGAGTCACAACATAGCTCTCCTCAACACTGGAGAGCCTACATTCATTTCTGACTCTCATAACAGCTTCTCACACCTTGACCTTGCAGTTTGTTCACCTCAGTTGGCAGTCTCCTTACAATGGAATGTCATCTCTGATTTACACTCTAGTGACCACTTCCCATGTCTTATTAGTCTCTTGACACAACATACATTTTCCACACGTATGCCCAGATGGAGTTTGGACCATGCCAACTGGAACCTTTACACCCAGTTGGCTGTCTTTACCTACAACGAGCATGACTCAGTGAATAATTTGGCGCAGCATCTCACGGAGACGATTCTCTCTGCTGCTGAACAATCGATTCCGCGGTCGACTACACACCCCCGTCGATTTCCCGTCCCCTGTTGGACGGAAGAATGTCGGAATGCCATTCGTGCTCGAAGGCGTGCACTTAGGGTTTTCCAACGTCACCCTACTTTGGAAAACCTAATCGAATACAAGAAAATGCGCGCCAGGTCCAGACAAGTCATTAAGGATAGCAAAAAGTCTTCATGGAGCAAATTTGTAGCTTCATTTAACCGACACACACCTTCCTCGGTTGTGTGGGATAGATTAAGGCGTGTTGCAGCTAAAACGACCCAAATTCCAATAGCGGGACTAAAAACAGCCACAGGAGCTGTTGTTGATTCATTTGAAGTGGCTAATACCTTTGGTAGTGCTTTCGCACAAGTGTCTAGCTCGGAAAACTACTCCCCTGAGTTCCTTCCAATTAAAACTCAGGTGGAATCTCAAGGCTTCACGTTTCGTTCTAGAAACGTAGAAGATTACAATCGCCTTTTCACCATGGCGGAGCTGGAGCATTCCCTGAAATCTTCGCGATGTTCAGCACCAGGACCGGACGGTATTCATGTGCAAATGTTACAACAGCTCTCTCCTGAAGGTAAGGCATTCCTGCTCGAGGTCTATAATCGTGTTTGGGTTGACAGTATACTCCCAGAAAATTGGCGGGAGGCCACCGTTATTCCCATCTTGAAGGCTGGGAAGGACCGTCATCTTCCCTCCAGCTATCGTCCTATTTCCCTCACCAGTTGCGTTTGCAAGGTGATGGAACGCATGATCAATGGACGATTGGTATGGTGGTTAGAAAGTCGTAACCTACTGACTAATATCCAGTGTGGTTTTCGACGACGCCATTCAACTGTTGACCATCTTGTGTCAATATCGACACAGATAATGGACGGCTTTATGAAGAACTGTCAAACCGTTGGCATATTTTTCGATCTTGAGAAGGCTTATGATACGTGCTGGTGAGCAGGGATTCTACGTTCCCTGTATGCCTGGAACATACGTGGACGCCTACCACTTTTCATTCAGGAGTTTATGAAGGACCGCTTTTTCCGAGTAAGGGTCGGCTCGGTGTTTTCTAATTCTTTTGTTCAGGAGGAGGGAGTACCTCAGGGTTCGGTGCTAAGTGTCACGCTCTTTGCTGTAGCAATTAACTCCATCTGGAAATGTGTTCCACCTGGAGTTTCGTCATGCCTATTCGTAGACGACTTCGCTGTCTATTGCACTTCTCAGCGCACGGCGTTCTAACAACGGCGCCTGCAGCAATGCTTGGACAACCTTAGAGGATGGAGCGTGAAAAACGGCTTCCGTTTCTCAACTGAGAAATCAATCTGCGTTAATTTCTGGCGCCGTAGGAGACGATTACCACCTTCGCTCCGATTTGGTCCAGATTCACTTCCCTTCGCAGAAGAGACGCGCTTCCTGGGTTTGATCTTGGACAGGAAGCTTAGTTGGTCGTCGCATATTGCACAGCTAAGAGCGAGATGTGACCGTTCCCTAAATATTATGCGAGTACTGAATGGCAAATCGTGGGGAGCGGATCGGACAATCCTGTTGCGAATATATCGTGCATTGGTCCGATCCAAGCTAGACTATGGGTGTATTGTTTATTGGTCAGCACGACCATCTGTGCTGAGAAGATTAGACGTGGTCCATAATAGGGGCATCCGCACTGCAACAGGAGCTTTTCCAACAAGCCCAGTGGTGAGCCTTTACGCCGAGTCCGCAGAACCTCCTCTGCAATATCGGCGTGAGATTCTCTTGGCAAATTATGATTGTGCGCTTAGATGTATGCCTAAGCACCCAACGTTCGCTTCTTTTTTCACCACCACGCTAAGAGAACGATGTAGAAATAGCACCCTTTGTCCAAAGCCTGCGGGGTTCCGTTTCCAAGAGCTCCTAGTGAAGCTTGGAGTGGAACTGCCTGTGATGTTCGCCAAGGGCGAGGGACTTTACCCCCCTCGGCTATCTGCTACGCCCCATGTAGATCTTGGGATGACCGTACACCAGAAGTCCACGACGCCTATTTCAAGTATCCGCACGTGTTTCTTAGAATTTTTGTCAGGCTACACTGACCGTCGATATATTTACACCGATGGGTCAAAGAGCACCAACGGTGTTAGATGTGCCTATGTTTATGGAACCGAACCATATACATTCGGTTTTCCAAATAGCACTTCCATTTTTACTGCAGAGCTTTATGCAATTTATCGAGCCGTTTTGTATGTTCGCCGTCGTAAATTAGGTGACTGCCTGATTTTGAGCGATTCCCTTAGTGCACTGCAGAGCCTTTGTCAGTTGTACAACCCCCACCCTATTGTACAACGTATCCAGGATGCCCTCCATGTTTTACACGCTTCTGGCGTTGACGTGGTGTGTGCATGGATTCCCGGTCACGTAGGTTTGCCGGGAAATGAAATGGCAGATTTAGCAGCAAAGGCGGCAACTACAGAACCCAGTGTTACCATCTCACATGTTACTTCGGAAGACTTTAGGCTTGAAGTGCGGAGAGCGGTGCTGTCGTCCTGGCACGACGAGTGGGCAACTCTCCGCGGTAATAAGCTTAGAGAAGTGAAAGAACTTCCGATAAACTGGGTAACTTCCTGTCGCACATCTCGTCGCGAGGAGGTTAGTTTGGCTCGATTAAGAATAGGGCACTGCAATTTTTCGCACGGTTACCTATTTAAAAGGGACCCTGCGCCTCTATGTCCGCTGTGTGACAACGTTTTGTCGGTTCGCCACGTGCTGCTAGAGTGTTGCTCTCTAGCGCACCTTCGGGATTCTCTGCAGCTGCCTGCCAGACTTGCAGAGGTCCTAGCGGACGACAAAACAGCGGTTGATAGAGTTTTTAATTTTTTAGCGGAGTGCAGTATAAATTTGAGGATTTAAATTTTTTAATTATCTGTTTCTGCTTTTGGACATATTTATCACCTTGTTTCATATCTGTTTATTGCCACTGATTTTTACCTTTGTAAACTTTCCTTGTTGCTAGTATTTTTATTTTTTGAGTGAAATTTATATCTGGCTATTGCCATGGATCTTTTAAGGGCGCTGATGACCTAGAAGTTGAGCGCCCTTAAACCAAACCAAACCAAATCCATGTTCCACTTATCACAGGTAATTAGCAATTATTCTAGTCTTACCTTGCACTTTTTTATATTGTGATATCACGTTGGGGGTCACCAAATGTTGAGAATACAAGAAAAGTTACCAAATTTCTCTAGCTCCTCTTTATTAACAAGGGAACAAAACATGACACACGAATGAGCATTTTTTGAAACAAAGGCTCACTCACTCTTTTGTTTTATTGTACAAACAGTACCAACCTAACAATGGGGTTGTAAGCATACCAACGCAAGAGGAAAAATAGTGAAACAGTTCTTGCACAACGAAAATCTCAATATGCTTACCGATACCTAACAAACACATTTCAGTACAGCCAACGGCACTTGCAGTGCAATCGACCCATCATTAATCACTCCTGATATGCAAGATAAATTTGAATAGACAGTCGCCAAGCAATTACACGCCAGTTACCATTTCTTAATTTTATTAACTGATGTAAATAACATTCCTTTAAGTTTTAACTGTCAGCCGCGATGGAATTTAAAATGCGCAAATTGGATCAAGTTCAGAGCGCACGTATCTGACAACTTACCCTACCTAACATCCCCCATGACTTTCAGTCAGTCATACTAACAAACTAGTAAACTCGTTTGCAGACGTGATTTTCAGTTCCGCCACTCAGTATTCTAAGGATATGCCCTGTTTCTGGGAAGACTGTAAGTTGGTGGAACGAAGAAAGTAAAACAGCGATAGCATCAAAATATAAAGCCTATTGTAAATACAAAAGCCAACATACCCCCAAACACAAAACCGAGTTTCCAAAAGCAAGAGCTAAAGCACGTCAAGTAGTAAAGCACAGCAAGAAAGAATCCTGGCTAACATTGTTGTCCACTGTAAATAGAAAAACCCCGTCACGAGTGGTATGGCAAAAAATTTGCAAAATACGGCGATCTTACGATGGAACACATAATATAGTTTTCCACAATTATACAACAAACACTACAAGTACTGACCCCCAAACCATAGCAAACATACTGGCACATACTTTTGCAGAGGCCTCAAGAGAAGAAGCTTGCGAAAGCAAGGAGATCCACTGCTACCAGCATGACTAAAATAACCAAATTTAAATTATTTTGTTGTTTAACGACACTGTCAATTACCAGGATCACATCGGTGTCGCAGGTGTGCCGGAATTTCGTCCCGCAGGAGTTCTTTTACATGCCAGTAAATCTACTGACATGGAGCTGTCGTTTTTAAGCACACTTAAAAACCATCGGTCTGGGTCGGATTTGAACGCGCGACCTTGGGATCAAATAGACCAGCGTCAAACCCACTGAGTCACCCAGACCGACAAAATGACCAAGAAAATTACAATAACATTACATTCACGGAATTCATGGAAGCACTTGAAAAGAGTAAATACTCCAGCCCAGGGCCGGATAATATACCTTACGTGATGTTAAAATCCTTACCGCAAGATGGTCTAGTTTACTTTCACGAAATCCTTAAGTATATATGGAACTCAAGATCTTTTCCTACGCAGTAGCGCACAGCAACTATGGCACCCATCCCCAAACCAAACAAACATCTTACTTCACCTGAAAGTTTCAGACCTACAGTCCTCACCTGCTCTGTGTGTAAAATACTAGAAAAATTACAAATAACCGACTGCCATGGAAACTAGAGAAAATACAGTTCTTCACCGAACCTTAAAATGGTTTCCGCCAGTTTCGATCCACCACTGACAATCTTTTAGTACTTGATTCAGAAATAAGAACTGCATTTACACAGAAACAACACCTAACGGCAATAAGCCTAGAGATAGAAAAAGCGTACGATAAAATTTCACGAGCTTACATACTCAAAACAATACAAAACATCGGTATTCGTGGTAATTTGTATCACTTTATTAATTTCCTTCAGGAATGTAAAATTAAAGTTCATTACTTAGAAACCATGTTAAAAGAAGAATCCATTAATGGGGGCGTCCCATAAGGATCAGTAATCAGTGTCACACTATTTCTCATAGTTATCAACAGTATAGTAAGCAGTATTACATCACCTGTAAAAGGTCTACTATTTGCAGATGACCAATCTTTTGTAAGGGAAAAGAGCCCTTTACTACTGCAACACTTCTTCAAGAAACACTGGAAAATCTGCACACTTGGACTAATCATGCTGGTCTTAACTTGTCATATCATAAATCCAAATGCATATGCTTCTCCAGATCACCATGTAAAGTCTCAAACCCCACATTCTGCGAGGATAACAAGCTAATCGACTCAGTGAAGACCATCAAAATTTTAGGATTGGCGTTTGATGTAACTCTAAGCTGGAAACATCACATAGATGATATCAGAAGTGAAGATTAAATGTATTAAAAACTCTAAGCTGTAGAACCTGGGGTTTTGATCTCAGTACCCTCCAGGCGCGGCTCCTCAGTGTAGGCAGGGTAGGTATTTCCTGCCCTACCGTAATATATCAACAAATGTTTTGCTATGATTCTGCATTTTATCATTTAAACCGCCATTTTCCTTAAATTGTAGTTCAAGAGAATTTTTCTCGGTTATAATGACCAGCGCATGGTCAAATCCTAGAATCTCAATTCTGATTCATCAAAACTGCGCTGCGTGTTTGAAACGCGTGGCAGAAATGATGCGCATGGAACCTGGATATTGGAGAGCCAGCTAGCTTAACTTCTGCCGACTCGGCCCCCTTTCCTCAGTACGAGGCCCTTCAACATGGATAAGGAAGTGTTCCGTCTGTATACACACTTTGAGTTTGCGTAGACGCGTCTGCCAGCACTCAGAACACTTAGCCTGCCCAAATCCGAATTTATGCGACATTTTCCGAACAGCCATACTCCACGAACGAAGATCTCAGAGATCCGAATCGTTTCGTTCACTCTGTGCTAGTATTATTTTGCATTGTGGTTTTGTTATATGTGTTGATGGGAAATAAATACCTTTTGCCTGTAGGTCCTTACAGATTAGGGGATTGTGTTTGTATTTTACTGTGTGTTGTAATACCAGTAAGACCGACTTAATTTGTGAACTATTACAAAGTCCGTTTTCGCAGCGCACTGACAATGCAAAGAGGAGTGATTTAGCTATTTAACACAATGCTACATTCAGACAATTATGCAATTTCTTCATTCATTTTAGTTTTGGCAGTAATTCGTCCGTAAGTCACACTCATTCACTCTGCACTTATTAAACAGTCAAACAGTATATTGTTTGTGTCATTCGAAATGATTTCGCCCCCTTTATTTCGGATAAACGGGGCTCTACTCTATTATTATCATCATTATTATTGTTGTTGTTACACTTTGCCTACCCTAAAATTTTGACAGCGAGCCGCCACTGCTACTCTCATACGAACGTACCAAACTCTCATTAGAAGTAAACTCAACTATGGAGCCCAGATCTACAGTGCAGCTAAACCTTCAGTTTTAAAGAAACTAGATTCAATTCAAACAGCAGCACTAAGGATATGCTTGGGAGCTTACAGAACCCTCACTGTTTCTGCTGTAACAATGGAAACTGACAAGCCACCATTGAGTGTCCCCAGAACAGATCTGAGCCTAAAATTCGCTCTTGAAACTTTAGCAAGACCCGAATCAATGATATACCAGTATGTCCTTCCGGAAACATCCAATCAACTTTTACAGGCTAACTCACAAAAAAGTGATTTAAAACTAACATAAGCATACGCATTGAAGAACATAACAGAAGTTCCTGCCATAATGCTCAGAAGGTTTCATTGTCTACCACCTTGGAGAATACCAACTGCTCAACTAAATTTGAATATTACAGCTTATCATAAAACTCATACATGCATCCTCCTATAAACAGCTATTTCAAGAAATATCAAATGCCTACCCTAACCATCCATTTATCTACACTGATGTTTCCAAAACGGACAGTGATTATGGAGGCGCTGTAATTACCTCAGCTAAGAAACTTTAGCTGAAACTTCCGAAATATTATTTCATATTCTCCTGCGAACTTTCTGCAATTAAGCAAGCTTTGACATACATCATCCAATCTAGTGAGAGTAAATTTCTTATAATTTCCGATTCATTAAGCTCTCTCCAAAGTCTCAGAGACCGATCAACTGACCTTCAACTACTTCAAGATATTCACAGTCTTTATTATTCAATTGCTCTAAATAAAAAGAAAATAGCTACTTTCTTTTGGGTCCCTTCACACTGCGGCATTAAGGGCAACGAAGAAGCGGACAAAGCTGCTAAAGAAGCAAGTCACCTAACAGACATAGATGAACAGCAAACAGTACCTTATCACGATATTACAAAATACTTCTCCAGACTAATCAAACCAAGATGGAAACAGGCCTGGAATCAACCACATGGTAAGGAAAGGAGACACTAATTCTTCCCCTGTCTACTCTCTTAGCAGGAAAGAGGAAGTGATTATCTCACGCCTCCGCATTGGTCACACAAGGTTTACCCACCCATACCTCCTCAGCAAAGGCCAGCCACCACAATGTGAAATCTGCAATACCCACCTCACAGTAAAACATCTCTTCACAGAATGCAAGCAATACGCTACACAACGACAGCTTCATCACATCACTGGAGACTTATCCACCATTCTGAACACGCCATCCAATTACAAAAAGGTATTATCATTCCTCAAAAGTACAAACTTATATACGAAACTCTAATTCCAAGGATCCTTTGTTATATTGATTTTTTAATTAGCCTTCTCATGATTTTGCTAAAACAATTGTAACAAATTAATTGTATGCTACTGCATTATAAAAAATAGACGCGATATGACTTAATTGTTAAAGAGACTCTAAATAAATAATACAAAAATACCGACACCATAATCTACACAAAATTACAGAGTAGAATGGGAAAACATAGCGAATTCAATCCGTTTCTTCCCTATTAAACAAAAGAAAATTCTACAAAGTGTGAATTAGATCTAAAGTGTTTGACTTTTTTCGACTAGGTTATTCAGTTCTGCACGCCAGAGTAAGATTAAGTTTGAACTAAGTACTAACGTTTCTAATATCTACACGTGATACAGTGCGAGAAAAATATGCGGACAATATGATTGAAATAGTTCATGACAGTGTTGTGATAAATATAGACTCTGACTCCGAAGGCGGTTCAGAAACAGACGATGTTGACAATGATGACTCCGATTTGGGTGTTCAGCCACTGCAGGAATTGTTCTTTTACTTCCTCTGCTGGTAAGTAGGGGAAGTATTGCATTCCACCTAAAAATTCGATGTCGAGATTTCACCGGAAATATATGTTTTGAGATCCCTAAATCCAAAAAAAGGCAGTTTTAGAAAAAGGTCTGTGTATCAGTGTGTCTATGGACAGCATAACTCAAAAACGAAAAGTCGGTTAAAAACCAAAGTTGGTATTTCAGTTTAATGTCTTTCAAGGACACGAAGATTTTGAAGAAAATAACCCCACCGTAAACTCCTTTTACGTGGAACATTTTCAAAAGTTTTGATGCTCTTGAAAATGGCTCTAACGATTTTGATTAAAATGTCATATGTTTCAGATATTTTTAAGACAAATGAAATGTATATCTTGAATTTTCTGGCTATGACCCCTGTAGTCGTATTTACTCTGCACGACTTTTGCATAACTGGTAAACCGTTAGAGATAGACCAAGTGATACTATATAAAAATGTAGATCTTGCTAAAATACACAATTTATGTCTGAATAAATTTTCTTGTAAGGTGAACCATTTCGGAGATATTCCTTGTTATGTGCGTGAGTTTCGGAAAACATAACTTTCGTGAAATGGATCATCGTTCATTTTTTTATGTTAAGCGTGCAAAGACAACAGAATCTCAAAGCTTTAAAAGGTTTGACTATCGCTCAAAGTCTGCTGTATTCTGACAGTCCTCTTGCACCTACAAGGAAATAAGCAATAAGATACTTTGTACAAATGTTTATCTTAACACGAAGAAGAAATAGGAATAAGAGTTTGTAAGAATGGTTAGTACAAGAGTAGAGAAAGTCATTGAGTGCAACACACCAGATTTTTTAAGGTGATCCTTTTATTTCTTTCTCTTTATTGCAATTTTATGAATGTTAGTTTAAAAATGTCTCATATATCTGATTTACTTCTCACTTAAAAATCACGCTTTAATAGCGCCAACGCACCATTCATAAAGTCCGCCACGATGTTGCAACACTGCATGCCGAGACACGTGATGCGAGGTACATCAGTTTGTATCGCTCATAGCCTGCACTTTAGTACAGCAAAGCTGAACCACAACTATCTTTGTTTGTAGCTACTCAGTCGTCCTAATTACCAGTGACCACTTGTCATTGTTAGGCAACGAAATATGTACATTCAGATATTGCAAAACCGCAGACATTCGTTTGCATGCTTGGACTTCGGGCCCTAATGACCTAGTTGTCGACGGGCCTGTAAACACCACTACTTACTCACTCACTCACTCACTTACTCACTTACTCACTGACTCGTTTGCATCGAACCAAGTCCAGAGAATTAATCATAAATATGCTTGATCCATAATTTTTTGATATTTTAATAATTGGTATTGGAAACAAAAAGCTCAGTATTATCATCCGCGAATCGGCAGATACATTTGTTTCATAGTTGTTGGCTGTGTGCATTCGATATTTCAGTTCTGAAATGAAAACAATTGTGTTAACCTTTCTTCGTATTACCGAATTTGAAGAAATGTGATGCAAATGTCTTAAAGCAAATATTACTGAAACTAGATCCCCAAAAGTTCAAGCTGTGGGTATGGACAATGCAAGCGTCATGTGTGGTGTCCATAATGTTGCATATGTTCAAATGAATAATTAATTTCAGAACAATTCCATAATACATAAGAATAAATAAATAAATAAATAAATAAATACTTATACAATGCATTTCTTATTTCTTGCAACTAGCATTATCAAATGCCACTAAAGAAACCTTACCTAGAAATATTGAATATATGATTCGTGAAGCAAGGTTTTCACGTTCTGCATCGCGTCACCTTGCTCATATGCAACTTCATAAATTATGGAAGTAATTCTTTACAAATTCCTGATACATGAAACACTCGTTAATTAAAAAAAACAACTAAAAGGATGCATTGGTGATCATATTCATTCCTCTCATCTTGAATATTGGTTGGAAATCGGTTGAAAAGTAAAAGCTGATAGAAGACATACAAAAAAGAAAAATATCTGAAACTCCCACATGACTGTGTCTACCTTTGTAATAACCATTCTTACGAACTCTTATTCCCCTATCTTCGTGCTAGTTGAGATAAACATTTGCAGAAATTATCTTACTCCTTATTTCCTTGTAGGTGTAAAGGAAATGTGGGAATACAGTAGGCGTTGAGAGATTGTCTAATTGTTTAAAGCTTGGAGGTACCGTTCTCTTTACACACCTGAGATATATAAAATGAATAACTATATTCCATTTGACGAGGGTTTAAATATTCCAAAACTCACCCAAATAACAAGGAATATCTCCCAAATGGTTCACTCCCATAAAAATTTATTTGGACGTAATTTCTGAGGTTTAACGAGTTCCACTTTTTTGTATAGTATTATTTGGCCTTTCTCTTACGGTTTACGAGTTACTCAAAAGTCATAAAGAGTAATCAAGACTACACAGGCTATAGCTAAAAATTCAAAATAAACATTTCATTTGTCATAAAAGCATCTTAAACATATGGCACTTTTAAGCAAAATCGTTAGAGTCATTTTCAAGAAAACCCAAACCTTCGAAAAAGGTTCCATGTAAAGGGCAGTTTAGCGTGGAGAAATTTTCTTCAAAATCTTCCTTTCGCATTCCTAAAATATATTAAGCTTACTTTCTCTACTCTTGTACTTACCGTTCTTACAATCTCTTATTCCTATGTTTTCCTCCTGTTAGTTGAGATAAATGTTCTCAGAAATTACCTCATTGCTTATTTCTTTGTAGGTACAAGGAAAATATGGGAATACAGTAGACTTTGGCGATAGTCAATTCTTTTAAAGCTTTAAAATTCATTTCTCTTTGCACGGTTAACATATGAAAAGCTGAACAACGATGTTGCGTTTGACAAAAGTATGTTCTCCAGAATTCACACAAATAACAAGACATACCTCCGAAATGGTTCACTCTACAAAACATTTATTGGAACATAAATTGTGTAATTTAACAATATCTACGGTTTTTTGTGTCGTAAGATTTGGTCTAGCTCTTACGATTTACCAGTTATGCAAAAGTCATCCAAAGTAAATACGACTACAGAGGATATATCTAGAAAATTCAAGATATACATTTCAGTTGTCATAGAAAATATCTTAAACATATGCTATTTTAATCAAAATCGTTTGACCTATTTTCAAGAATATAAAAATTTTCGTAAAATTTTCTATGCAAAGGGTAGTTTAGGGTGGATAAATTGTCTTCAAAATCTTTGTGTCGCATGCTTGAAAGACATTAAACTTAAATACCAACTTTGGTTTTTAACCGACTTTTCGTTTTTGATTTATGCTGTCCACAGACAGAGGGACTGACAGAGAGACACGCACACGAACCTTTTTCTAAAAATGCTTTTTTGGATTCAGGGGTCTCAAAACATATTTCCGGTGAAATCTCGACGGTGAAACCTATCTTTACCTTCTCACTGTAGGCTTCGGAGGCCGGTGTCCATTGTAACTAAGTCTTCCGGGGAAGGCCGCGTCTTGATTACTACTGTTGCCAATGTTTCGCCCTATACAGAACGGCAACAATGCAAATTCGAGCAGCTGTACAGCAGACAACACCCACCCAGAGCTAAGCTAGACAAACAGCGCCTAGTGGTTAGTATTTCTAATACCACATTGGATGAAGCAACCACCAGCGTTCTAGCCAAGGGATTGAAATTTGCTCCATCACCAAGACAAATCCCGATAGAAGACATCATCGCCAGCACATATTCAAGCATAAGAGACCTCCCTGAGGGGACTTTCAGTGACATATGAATACAAGCTTATAGGATGCTTAAGAAAGCAAAATCACGTAACCCGAACATCTCTCGTGAAGAAAACAAAGCATCGCGCACTATCATCCGGAACGCGAAGCTGACAGTTCTACCAGCTGACAAGGGGAATGCCACGGTAGTAATGAACACGGTAAACTACTCAAAGAAGATGCGTGCGCTCTTAGAAGACGACATTTGCAAACCCCACAGCAAAGTGGAGAGAACCACCACATCCCTTGTTAAGAACTCCTCAACTCCAAAATAAGTCCACAAGAAACTGGTTCCACATGACTCATACACACCGGCCATATACGGGCTGCCGGAAATTCACAAAAAGGATGTACCGCTCAGATGCATAGTGACCACCATAAAGTCCCCTGCGCGCGCTTTAGCAGGCTTACTAACGAAGGGCTTACAACAGATAACAGGACGTGCTACTTCATTTGTTCGCGACTCAATACACCTAGCAAAAATATTGAAAAACTTCAAACTTGAACCTTATCATCCTATGATCGGCTTTGATATACAATCCCTCTTCACAAAAATAAGTATCAAAGATGTACTACATATTATCCAAGAAAGGATCAAATTCCATCAACTCCCAGAAGATTGAACAGACCTAATGCGAGCCCGCCTCGGTAGCGTGATGGTTAGCGTGTCTGCCTCACGTACAAGAGGTCGCGAGTTCGAATCTCGCTTAGGGTAAGTTATCCGGGTAAGGTTTTTTTCCGAGGTTTTCCCTACCCTGAGAAGACGAATGTCGGATAACTTAAAGCTCCATGGACCATTGCATGACATGCATCATTTCACCCATTTCATTTCATTCATTCGTCCGACATGACACAATGTTGGAGGACGTTAATTAAAAAAAAAGACCTAATGCGATATTGCCTCACAAGTAGCTACTTCAGTTTCAAAGACACTTTAGTTCCAACAACTCGAAGGCACTTCTATGGGCTCCACTTTCAACAGCAGTGGCCAAACTTGTTCTTGAAGCGTTTGAAACCACAGCAATGGATACAGGGATACGGCTTAGATTCCTCAACGACAATTTATTAATCTGGCCGCATGGTAAAAGCACGATTCCAGATTTCCTACACCAATTAAACAGCATGCATACAAATATCCAATTCACAATGGAATTAGAGAAAAATGGAAAACTATCGTTCCTGGATGTTATAGCAGAAAGGAAACAAAATAGACTAAAATGTTGAGTATATCGCAAGCCCACGCACACGGATAAATATTTGCACACCTCATCCCTCCATCCTCTAGCTATTAAACGAGTAGTAGCCAACACACTTAATACACACAGCCAACCGCATTTGCAATCCCGAGAACTTACAAAACGATTTACATTACATACAGCGTGCCCTGGAAGCAAATGGATATTCGAAAAAGACAAATACAAAATCTATACATAAGCAATAAGAGGCTCACACAATCAAACTGTGCAACAAACGAAAAGGACAAGGACAAAACTATAGCATGGTTGCCTTACGTAAAAGGAACGACCGACAAAACAGCTAAAATACTATGGAACCATATCGTCCGATATGACGCAATGTTGGAGGACGTAAATTAAAATATATATATATGGAATCACAACATCAAAGCGGACAAATGTCCACTAAGAAACTAACGTCAGTTTTATACTGAGTTAAAGATAAACAAGACTGCTTGAACAGCGCTGGTGTTTACAAGATCGACTGCGACTGCAGAGCAGCATATGTAGGGCAGGCAGGCAGATCAATAAAAATCAGATGGCTGGAACATATCAGAAGTTTAATATTTAACCAAACCGAAAAGTAGGTACTAACTGAACATGCCACATCCATGCGACGCCACATATATTTCTACCAAATAGATCTTCTAGCTAACTCGGACCATTTTGCACATAGAATGGCCAGAGAAAGCATAGAAATATTCAAACTAAAACAGCATAAACAGGAATAATGGAAGATATCTCCACACAATTCGGCAAGTATGAATTCCAACGCGAGAATTGGTGGACCATCAACTAATGAGAGTGAAAGGACCGGCCTAAACTTTTACGGCCAAAGTACAATTAAACGGGTAGCCACCCAGCATAGACGGCGTTTCTGCACCTCGGTAGAGGAAGCAGCATCGAGCGTGAAGCAAATTAGAGCCGGTGTCCCACAAGGAAGTTTGCTGGGGCCAACACTCTTCATGACATGTCCAACGTAATAAGAACGGACAAATACTTTTATGCAGATGATACTGCATTAGTAACACAGACCATCCAACCACGTATTATTTACCCATGGCTCCAAAATGCCCTAAATACGCTTGAGCCCTGTTCTCCAAATGGAGAATAAAAGTAAACGCAAGAAAAACTCAAGCACTAATTTTCACGAAATGACTCCTGCACGGGAAAAATCAGCATGCCCTTCAGCCTTTAACGTACCAAGCCGTAGGTATCGACTGGTAGGACCAACTGACCTACTTCGGTCTAGTAATGGACCAAGACCTCACTTGGAGTAAACAGATCCCCAAAATCAGAGCCAACGCAAACGCTCAGCTAAACAAATACTACCCAATGATAAATATAAACAGCCAACTTAAGATAAATATGGGTCTTACCCTATACAAAACATTGTTAAGACCAATAATCACATACGCAGCGCCGGTATGGGGATATGCTGCTAAAAGCCACTTGCACAAACTACAAACACTCCAAAACAGAATAATAAGGGTAACAGCGAAACAACAGCCGGTTTCACCGGCCTATCTCTTACACAAAAACCTAAAACTCCTCACTGTAGATAGACAGCGAACAAAATGAAGTTGGAGGCGTGGCTTGCCGAAACTGAAGCTCTTCTGCTTTCAGCCTCCACTGTTCTTTGGGTTGCCTCTCCTCCACTGCGCCATCTGCTTTGGTCAGCTATTCACTCACTCTCGTATTCATACAAGGGAATGCGAGAAGGGAGGGGAGCGTATCACGTGATGCACAGGTGGTGTTGAAGGAACATGGCGCTGCTGACGCATGTGCAAACCGACTCTTTTTTGCTCGCGGTGTATCTATATCGAAGGATTCATAAAAAGCCTAAGCTTTAACGTATACATGCGTAAAGATAAAAACGGTAATGCCCTATTCCAAAGATTGGGCAGTTAACGAAACAGACCGTGACAAGCACAAAAGACCGCTGTAAATATTTCACAGGTCCTTCGGCCTGGGGATACGGAATTCGAAATACAGGAATACCTCCAAACACTAATAAGACTTCTACAGACCTGCGGCACGACTTTACGTTGGCAGTCTACCAGTCCTTTCGCCTAGTCAAGTCAGCCCAGGGGGATGTAACCCCCACGTTAATCTGACATTGGCAATGAATAACTGGACATGATTTACAAATAAAGTAAGATTAGATATAAGTTCAAACAAAATTCAAGTAAAACTTAAGCACTAAACTAATAAGGCGGATCTATAGCGCAGACAATACTAAAAACTAAATTTAGAATTAGAATAGTGTTGACTGACTCAGCTATTTGCGAAAATAAAAACAAATCTACTTTTAAACTAGAGCTTACTTAGACTAGCGCATTCACATGCGCACAATATTACCATTCAATAAGACGCCCTCCCCTAGCCCTAAGCCCCAGCACTACAGCCCATGAACAGCCAAATCTTACCGATCAACTGCTGCGTCCCCCACCTCGGCCCACCACAGGCGTCATTGGTGGAGTGGTGGAGGGTGGTACGTGGTCAGCATCCCGATCCCTCCCGGCCAGTTATGCGGTGTTCACGATCTGGGGCCGCTATTTTTCCATCAAGTAGCTCCTCAATTGCTCCCCCCGAGACTAACGCTCTTCAGCGTCTACGTGGCCGACATTCCAACTGAGCAGCACGTCAACATAGCCCAGTATGCTGACGACGTGCTGCTATACTCTACAAACATCCTCGCAGAGCCTTCCTCCCCATGCAGAGACACCTCCGCCTCATCCAAGAGTGGTGCAGGCGTTGGCGATTGCCCAACAACCCGGAGAAAGGCCACGCCATACTTTTCACCAAACGCTGTTTTCCCGCCAACTTCCCCACATTTATATACCTTCGAAGTAGGATAGAGTGGGTGGATACCATCTCCTACCTGGGAGTGAAGTTAGATAAGGGCCTTACCTTTCGGGAACACATCAACGGCTTGTCACATGTCGCTTGTCGGTTATCCCATGTTACGGTCGGGGATGCCCATTCCCTTGAAGTTACGCCTTTTTCGGGCTCTCATTATCCCAATCCTCCTGTACACCTGTGAAATCTGGGACATGGCCGCAGATTCCCATCTCCTGCGTCTGCAGCGTATACAGAATAGAGGACTCGTCCCTCCCGTATGTGGAGGACGAAATTAGACGCCGGGGAACCAAATTTTACGACCAGATTCCACAGCATGTGAGTGCCCTGGTTAAGTCTCTATGGGACTATAATCCCAGACAGGGCGGCTCGTCAATATGTGCTACAGTGCTACAGCACAATGATTATTTTGCAGAAAATAGTTTCTTCTTTGTGTTAAACATATACTCAATTATTATTGCACATTTTCTTTCACTTTCACTATTTCATATCCCGCGCGCTAGTGTTCTTTGCTCATTGTGTGCGAAGATGATGCACGCCTCATATACACGAGATAGGTGATGCGTTGGGTGCTACACAATTCTTCAGTCCTTTGCAGGGAATGTATACTCTGTTCATCAAGAGATTAGAGGAGACGTAAACAAAGCCACGTGCGTTTTGACCACAGCGCGCCCTCTTGACGCTTTCGCCGTGTAAATAGTGCCTTGAATAAATACTGTTACTGAGGTCTGAAATGTCACTTAATGTTTGCTAAAGCATGAACTAATTGTACTAAGCATAGTTAAAGTGTAAGAATACGCAGTTAAGTGAATCTGTAACCAGCCTAATTCATTCTGCACGCGCATTATTCAGTATGAAAGTAACATGGCGGAACAAGTGAGTGTTGTAAAACATAAGTGCGGAAAACCGTTGCGAAGTGGTGAAAAGACAACAATATTGAACGTATTTAACAAGTTCTGCGAGAAATATCCCGAACTTGCTATCGAAGACGTGATGAAATTAACATCCGAGTTTACCGGTGTGTCAGTTGCAAGTGTTTACAGTACACACAACGAAACATCGTCAGTTGGTGAAGATACCGGTAAAAAGCGACCACATGCCAGATAAATGGTGGATGTAGTTTGCGACGAATTTGTGAGTGTGAGATCTGCAATCCGTCGAAAAGTTCACACTTCTTTGTTGACAATGAACTTCCACCTTAAACAAAGTGCTGTTGGCAGTTAACTCTGATCCCGATCTTCCAGATTTAAAAAGAACTTCCCTCCACAAGCTACTTCTGGAGATTGGTTTCGAGATTGTGAGCAGGAAATGAAAGTGTTATTGTGGACAGAGAAGACGTAAGTAGCAGTTAATTTCCATGTTCTACATGTTATTTGGATCAAGTGAATATATCCTTTTAGTAGTGTAAAATGCATATTATACCTACGCGTAGCGGTAGGTAACTGTGTGCGTCATTGTGGAAGCACGTGGCCGCGGAGTAATACAAACCGGTGCTTTGTTTATATCTCCTCTAATCTCTTGATGAACAGAGTATATACCAATCCACGCATGTGAAACATAGGTGTACGATTTTGAAATCTGTTCTCCTATTGGTTGAATTTACCTAGCGTTGTGCTCTCATGATGTGGAGCACATGAATTCATGCTGCTTCTGTACAAAGTCGCTAGATAGCAGGATTGCAATGTCATCTAACGGTTATGAACGTCAGTTTCGTGTGCTGAGCAATATCTGTGTTGTGTACGCTAAAGTGAATCCTGTGGACAGCCTAATAAATTATCCTTTCTCTAGGAGGACTCTAGAAGAAAAAGTTCAAGTGAAGCAGTTAGGGAGGCAAACACCAAATCTAAACATCACGCAACCTGCAAAAGGAGGGAGAAATAATTCTTACACCAGGCAATTTAACCTCAAAATTTATGAGCATGCATGGATATGTTGATGTCAGGAAAGAAATACTCTTTTCTGTTTTCCATGCTTGCTTTTTGAGAACAGTGATTCGTGGAGTACGACGGGAGTGACAGACCTAGGGCATATTAATGTTCTTATTAACAAACACAAACAAAATTTACTAGATTTAAGTGCTTTAGGTAGTACAAATATTGTGACTCAGTTAAGCCGTGCTTATCAAGAGGCGAAGCTGAAGCATAATCTACAAGTAGAGAAAAACAGGTATGTATTGTCCCGCATAATTGACTGTATAAAGCTTTGTGGTGCATTTGAGCTTGCTTTGAGAGGACATGATGAGACTGAATCTTCTGAAAATCCTGGCGTGTTTTTAGGACTTATAGGTTTAGTAAGTAACATTGATAGTGCTGTGAAGGAACACATGGATTCAAGCCATATATTCAAAGGGACCTCTAAAACCATCCAAAACGAACTCTTGGATTGTATGTTAGAAGTCTGTCGTGAGGTGATTCTGGAGGAAATGCAAGAAGATGATTTTGTGGCTGTTATGGCAGATGAAACCACAGATGTTTCGCATCAGACCCAGCTTGTATTAGTATTTAGATATGAGAAAAAGGGTGTTCCATATGAGAGATTTTGGTTTTTTTTTTTTTTTTTTTTTTTTGCAATCAGAGAGACAAAACGCAGAAGCAATTTCAGAAAGCATATTAAAAGTGCTTAATGAACTATTCTGAGATAAACGTCATAAACTTATTGCCCAAACTTAAGATGAAGCTTCAGTAATGAGTGGTGCAGTTGGTCGAGTACGAGCCAAAGTACAATCTCAGTTTCCAAATGCGCAGTATATTCACTGCTATGCACATCAACTGAACTTAGTGATGGAACATGCAGCTTCGCAGAATAAGCCTGCCAGAATATTTTTTCTTAATCTCTCTGCTTCTCCTGCCTTTTTCTCGAAATCCCCACAGCGCTTAGCAGGTCTGGATTCTGCGGTGGCTAGAAGAGTTCCTGATGGTTCTGCTTCTAGGTGGAGTTTTAGATCCTGAACTGTTAATGTCATTTATGAAAATCAGAAGAATTGCTGCAGTGCTTTTCGGAGTTGGGAAATTCTGCCCATGATAGGTAAGACTTGTCTGGAAGCAAATGGACTTCGGCTTTATTTAGAAGACAGCAAATTCCTTTCATGGTTGAAATTCTTTCACCGAGTAATGCCTCATGTTGATGTACTTTATAATCAACTGCAATCAAGATCAACTGAGGCTGTTAAAGTACAAAATGCTGTGTCTTCATTCATTCAGTGCATCTGTGACATTCGAGAGGCAGCCGATGATATATTTGTGATTCCATCTGAATCAATGAGCAAACGCCAGAAGGTAGAATGTCTAAAAATAGAAGCCAAAGAAGTGTGTGACCGCATTATCGAGGAAGCTAGACGTCGTTTTCAGTCGCTTAGTCATCTCGATGCAGCAAAGCTGTTAAACTCTAAATTCTTTGGCAGCTTTTTAAGTCAGTTTCCTGAGGATGAACTTCAAACTGCTGTGACTACGTATACAACAATGAACAAGAAAATGCTGAAGACACAACTTAGCGTTCTGTATGCAAGATGAAACATTGACGGGACTGTGCAACTATTGCAATACATAATTTCTAACAGTCTGCAAGATTAGTTTTCTGAAGTTACAACTTTACTAAAAATTTTGATCACAACGCCAATTACCACTTCTGGGCCAGAAAGATGCTTTTCATGCTTAAAACGCGTAAAAACGTTCTTAAGAAACACTATGTCACAGGATCGTCTTACTGCTCTGGCAATGCTGTCCATGGAGAAAAGCATCGCTTCTAAGATGGAGGGGTTTAATACCAGGGTGATCGATCAGTTCTGCAGCAGGGAAGGAGCGCCGTATGGACTTTATATTTCGCCATTAGGTAAGACTAATTATATAAAATGTGTAATCATTGTGCGGTACTGTAGCACACACCTTATTTTGTTCACCAGCCGCCACTGATCCCAGAGAACGCACGCGTGTGCAACACCGGGTTCCCCGCATGGCTTGCGGACACTCCCGGTAACACAGGAGCCACCCCATCAACAGCGCAAGCTGAGCTCCTTTTACAGCCCTTCCAAGAGAAACTTGGAATAAAAATTCAAAATTTAATCTATTATAATGATTGTGTTTAGGTGTTGGAAAAAAAAATTGTATGAAATTGCATAGTTGTATGACGTGTTCTATATCCTTGAGCCTGGCTCATTCTAGGATCCAAAGAACAAGATGTAATACAATACAATACAAAAAACTTCCATATTTGGACCCACACACCAGCAGTGACCAACGGAAGCTGCACACTGAAAAACAGCCGATGAGGAGCATAGACTTGTTACCTTCTTACCACCTACAACCCAAACTTCACCCGTCATAAAGTGGTTAAGCCCTTAAAAGGGCAGGTACATGCATGACACACCTCGGGCTGTTCTCAGCCTGCCAGCAGATCGACCGACTGACCGTATAAGACCATCCTGCTCAGTTCGACCTCAAGCTCAGAAGACTCCGACCTTTAGTTTTTTTTCTTCACAAAATGTATAAAATGTTCTCCTGCACATTTGCCTTGTATCTGTGATCTATTATGTTACTTTCTCCTCAGTGAGACAAACTATAATTATGTTCGAGGAGCTACATTGATGTAGCCAACCTCAACAACTTTATAATGTTCTTTATCTTATATGTTATTCTCACATACCTGAAAAAACATTATTGCTGATCGATCAAAAAAAAAAAAAAAAAAAAAAAAAAAATCGGACGTGTGTCGTAATTTCGTAAAACTTCGTAACATTCGTTGGCCTTTGGGTATTTGTTCTGTGGTATTCAGTTTCCTAGCACTTTCTCTTCTGGATCTTCAAATATAGGAACACTATTGCTTTGCAGTTAGCCTGTCATAAGTTTCTAAGACGGCACCTGTAGTTAAACTTTTCGTTTGATTTACTCCAGCCAAACTGCGTTTATAGTACTTGGTCTTTGCAACCTTCACAATTACGTGATGACTAGGAGGGGAGAATGTAGAAATTCAGGAGTTGGTGGCATTGGTCTATAGTAGTGACACCACAGATTATACAAAAGGCAACTAGGCTTTGTGGTACAGGATTCTGCAGATTTACTGTCGGAGGAAAGAATAAAGCGGAAGCATGTGATGAATAAGTCCCGTTGTGTTGTGAGTGAGATAGTGTTAGAAGTAACATGATATTGCAGTTTTTGGAGTTATAAAGCCACTATTTCTATTTGCTATTGAAGCAGATTTTATTTAAAGTGTTTAATGATGGAGTCGGTGGAGTGCCCTCTGTCCATAGAAAATCCTGACTCCAGAGAAAATGACGATCCCGGTCCAAAATCACCACTCAGAACAGTCTCCAGAAGTAGTGCAACTAATACCAGAGAAAACTCAAGCTCTCCGAGAAGTGACTGTGCTTCACCAGAACCAAATTGCGCAATTTGCTTGGGAAAGTCGAAAAACAAATCTTTTACAGATAGCTGTCTGCATCAGTTTTGCTTTCAGTGTCTACTTGAATGGTCAAAGGTAAGTCATAAATAAACCTACAAAGAGTTTCCGGTAGCTAATTATTTATAGTATAAATCGTATGCACAATGTAGAAGATACAAATTTATTGAAAACAGACTATTGTCGCCGTGGTTATAATTTGCCATTGAGGGAAAACTTTCACAATGCGGTAATGCGCATGTACACCATCCCACTATTCGACAACTGCAAAGTATGCACGTAATTAGTATAGAGAAATATAGTGAGGGCCCGATAATTCTGGAATTTGCAAGTCCCTGATACCCAATGTGTAAAGGTGTACCACACCTTCGTCGATGTTGCTTTACTACTCGTGAACACATCACGTGACACTACGTCACTCCCCCATCACAGCTTGAAGGCAGACCATAGGTTTGTTCCAACACGATCCAGAATCAATTCTGGATTATCTGAGAATGTACAGTACCTAAGTAGCATTGCAACATGACGAAATTGGTTCTTGCACAAAAGTAGGAACTGCAAATTCTGGGCATGCGAAAATCGTATATCCTACAACACATGCTCAGGATATTCAGAATCACCGATTAATAATGGTTCAACTAATGCTCCAACCGTACAAAATTCCAAAAACTAGTTCTGAGAGCATGCTCGACTGTGCATGTGCATAAATGTTGATATTAGTCTGATTTGGAGTATTTGCACCTGGTGTTCATTATGCTATCTAATTTTGGAGCTATTGTTACCGCCTGAGCCATCCTGCTCAGTTGGAACATGTTGAACTAGAATACCAAGTATGATATTTAGTAGGCTTTTAGTTACACAGTTCACTCATCCATGTAAACTTATTTCGAATAATGTTTCATATTTACCAAAACACTTAAAATGGATTTTCATTCACTTTCAACACTATTGCACAAGTATTAAGAATACATTTTTAGGAACAATGATTGACACGTACAATATGTTACTTATTTTTGTAAATGTGTTTAAACTGCACTTAATTGAGGCAAAGTGCACAAACTTGAGTAACTGAACAAAATGATGACACTTCACCCAAAGCATCACAGAGTGTTTCTCTCCTACTCATTCCTTCCCTCTGCTGTTGAGCTGTTGCCAATATCGACACTTGAAATATTATAGTCTCTTTTTTTTAAAAGAAGACACATGACAGATGTCAACTTCTCCACTTGGAAAGCTGCAATGATGTCAATAAGCAGGTAGTGATAACCCTCAATGAGACATAAATAAATGTTCAGGTTTATTTTATGGCAGCGAAAACCTGCAGATTAGCTTGCTATCAGTACAAAGGTAGTTTGTTCTCAATGCGAATAAAGTAATTTGAATTCACTATGTTTTTGCATCTTCACAGGTATGTCTATTTTGCAGTTGAATCCCCCACCTCTCTCTCTCATTATTATACATCGAAACTAAAGTATATAATACATTTGTGAGCGAGACCAATAATAGGCAAAGCAATCACCTTTTCCTATAAGGCTTCTTGTGGTACTTTGGAAATGTACCGTAACTCCAGCCCTTTGATGTGGTATGGCCGGCATTTACCCAGGTTTCATCTAATCACACTATTTCTTTCAAGTTCTTGTTTTTCTCTTGTTTTAATCTCAAAGCCCTTAGCGCTACAATATCTGATCTTTCTTATATCAATATTTTGTTGTTTATTTTTACTTTCTCTACTACATATAATAGAGGAAGTATTGTATTCCACTCAAAACCTTGATGTCGAGATTTCACCAGAAATACATTTTTTGGGGACCCCTAAATTAAAAAAAGCGAGTTTTAGAAAAAGTTCTGTGTGTGTGTCCGTATCTCATCAGTCTGTGGACAGCATAACTCAAAAACAAAGTTGGTATTTAAGTTTGTCTTTCAAGGATGTGACATGAAGATTTTGAAGAAAATTCTTCTATCCTAAAGTTCCCTTTACGTGGAAAATTTTTTGAAAATTTTGATTTTCTTGAAAATGGCTCTAAAGATTTTGATTAAAATGACATGTTTAAGATATTTTTATGAAAATGAAATGTGTATTTTGAATTTTCTGGCTATGAGCTATATAGTCCTGTTTTCTCTGGATGACTTGCATAACTGGTGAACCGTAAGAGATAGACCAAATCCTACTCTACAAATAAATGTTGTTGTTAGCTAATGCTGGATTTCTGACAATGAAGTCATTAATCCTCTTGCTCTCCAATATTATGATATTGAAGAGAGCAATAGCAGTAATAGTAACCGCTTTTTAGAGAGCACCATATTTTTATGTTTTGGCGGTCACATCGCTCTCTCACAACCCCCAGAATGTCTGGAGGACCACACCTGTCGTTGGTTTACGGGTCTCACAGACCTGACCGGGAGAATTTTCAAAATAAATTCACCGACCATATCCTCTGATCACCAATCAGAGGACGTATTACATGCCATGACAGGTCAGCACGTTAGGGGTTAAGATTTTATAGAGAAATGGAGAGGTTGGAAAAATAAAGACTCCCTAGTCCTCGGGAACCCTAATAGCATCGGGGTCGGAAGAGAACAAGAGATGACCAAGGTAAGGTCAGATAGAAAAGTTACAGTGAGGAGCAAAACACCAGTAAGTGGAAGTAATGTATATAGACCTTACTAAAATGTTTCATAAAGGGAAAATTATAATAAGTTGAGTTGGATAAGGGATAAATAAGGGTTAAATGCTTAAACGCACAGGACGCCCATATCGCTCATCCGTCGGTTCTTTTCAATGAAATTTGGGGGTGCAGGGAAGTCGCTTGGAAATGATTTGACTTTCTCCCATAAATCATTTTTTATTTACTTTGATAACATTTTATCAGTTATCCTTCTTTTCAATAACTGGTCTTCTTCAACTAATAAGGTAAAAAAGTTCTCAATCCTTTATTGCATTTATTCCATGACAATATTTATCCTCCTTCTCTATAATTTTATCCCTATTGCTAGCTGTTGTTATCTGTTGTTAGGTGAAAAATTTTGTAACAGTGTGGGTTCATCATTTGTTTGAACCACAGAAGCTGTAATATCCAAACATTGCCATGCTGTTTATCCATAGCATACTTAAATATAACAGCTGTTTTACCTTATATAATTTAACATCAATTCTTAACAATTCATAAATTATTATGTAATAAAATTAAATATAACAAAAATGGTGAATTTGGGGTGTGACCTAGAATTACTGTCACAAATGCCCCTTTCTTTACTTGAATTTCGGTTTAAATCAATTATTATAACTTCGAAATGACAAGTAAAGAAATATTCCCCACATATTTATGTTATATAATATAAATGGAACATAATCCGATAAGGTCCTAAAATAATAAGAATTAGAAATTTGCAAAATGTCATCCTTTAGCATTTCTTGAATTACCTTATTAGCCTGTTTTCTAATTGAATTGGGAATAGGGCAACATTTATGGGTAAATGGCCGTAATCCTTCCACCTTGAATGTATGGATATATTTATTACAAAGTCCAAGCTTGTTAGAAAATGTATTTTTATAATTTATTTATGCCAACAAACTTACTGTTGGTGTTTTTAAACACACAAGCCATGTGTGGGCAAAGTTTGAGAGGTAGAACTGGAACTTAAAAATTCAATGCCACAACTGGGATTTGAACCACAGACCTTCCGCTTACCGGGCGGCTGCTCTGTCTTACAGATTTGGATGACTTCCCCTTTCACCTTAATTGAATATGCAGTCATGATCTTCAGAGGGGGATTGCCCCTTTTTCCTTTTCTTTAGATACCAGTGTTTTGTAGGTGTTGAGATACAGGAAAAGATGCAGTTATTTTGTGCATCAGAACTCCCTTCGTCTCAAAAGCTGTGGAACATCGTGGAAGCCATTTCTCCTTGAGATACAGGAAAAGATGCACTTATTTTGTTCATCAGAATTTCCTGTCTCAAAAGCCGTAAAACATCGTGGAGGCCATTTCCCCTATTGACATGCATTTCCAACAGGAAGTAAATGGAGCTCCTATTTCTCTGCCAGATATTTTCTGTTTGGTTGCATCACTCAAGTACTCCTGAATACTGAATAAATACGATTCTATGTTACAATATTTTTAAGAAACAAAATCCTATTCACAATTTAATAACATTAATAAAATATTTGTGCACTGGATCTCTATATAATAATATTAATGATTAAGATAATCATAATTTATTTTTATAATGTTCTTAGATTCTGTTTAACACAGCCATTTTTAAGTACATACTAGATTGCGTGGCATTTTCTTTTAGTCTTACTCTACTGTTTATGTCCTGCTGCTGCCATTGATGCTGCTCATGTCTAATGACACAGGTTTTCCTTGCAGAAAAATTAAAGCGAAAGTCACTAACAGTAGGAACCTACCTTTAGAGCAAACAACCTCTGAATGGACTACGTGGCATTTTTCCTGTCTGCATTCTCGGCGCTTGTTGCTGTCTGCCGCTATCATAGGAAAGGGCGGATGAGATCATACAACATTTTTAAAACTACTTTTAAATAGTTTGCTGACCAACTTTACGAAAGAAGATGCTGAAGTTTGTCACTGTTGTCCATGCATACATTTTTGGCACCTCTTTAGGAAACTATCCATCACTCGCCGTAGTTCATGTTGAGAAATGTTGGCAATCATTGCCCACACACAGCTTGTGTGTTTAAAAACACCAGCAAAAAGCTTGTTGGCATAAATAAATAATAGAGAATATATGTATTCACTATCAAGAGTAAGAATTTTTTAAGTCATAAATAGGGAGCAGATTATTGTGTAAATAAATATTTTCTTGCCTATAGATAAACTGTAATTCAGACAGAAATTACACTTCAAGTGTTTACAAAATTCTATTTCATATAAAAATACGTATTTTTGTAGTATTTTTATGCAAATTGATGTTTTAAATAATTTTGCTAAAATGCATAATTTTTTGCTATAACTTTCAAATTTAACAAAAACAATTCTCGTATTGTCATATTATGAAAACACAATTTGAATGAACTCCATTCGTAAACTATCGTGTAGTAAACAAGCTACTTAAATAAAAATTATTCTTTTGTTTAACTACACTGCCAATTGCCAGGATCACGTCAGCATCGCCAGTGCACTGGAATTTTGTTCCGCAGGAGTTATATGCCAGTAAATTACTGACATGGGGCTTTGGGTAAGCAATGATGAAATAAATTCCAAGAGGTCATTTTAGTTAGCAATTAGAGTAGTATCAGCATTGAATCATGCAACAGTGACTCACTTATTCAATGAATCTCTGCAGTTGCTACAGCTGAATGGTGTGCAGTTTGATGGTGTTTTACTTTCTGATGTTGCTCCATATATAAAGAATGCAGCCGAAGGCCCTTCTGTAAGCATGATATATGTAACTTGTATAGTATATGGCTTACAAGAGTATGTGAGCAGATACGTACATATATCTTAAATTGGACAAATTGATTTCAAATGGCAAAAAGGTGTTTGTGAAAGCACTAATAAGAATTGATTTGTTCAGAGCCAAAAATCCAGATCTTGTACTCTCGTCTAGATCCATAATTACTTGGGGGATATTTTTGGAAGCAGTATTGTATTACGTGAGCAATTGTTTGAAATTTTAAATTGGTGACTGTTGAACTAAATAAGAATGGTACTTCAATTGAAATTCTTCAGAACTTACTCAAGAATGCTCAAAACAAACTGTCATACACATGTGCAAATTTTGAGTTTCATTGTTTCACTCTATCACAACATTAGAAACATCAATCAGTTGTTAACTGAGACAGTCAATGAAGTGCATGATATTGAGAAAAACATTGCTCCCTCAAAGGTCTAAAAGTAGAAGCTATTAAGCACAAATTTAAAAGTGTGGTCGAAAAAAATGGTGGATTTCATACTATGAGTAAAATTGTCAAGATTTTGGAAGGGGAAGTGGATGTTTGTGAAGTGGAAAACTTGTGTGCCAGTTATATTCCTTTGATGAAATATGCAAGACTAACTTCATGTGATATTGAAAGGTCCATCTCCCAGTATCTTGCATTGATTTTAGGCAACCAACATCAGTTTGTGATAGAAAACTCGGAGAAAGTTTGTGGTTCACTGCAATAGTGAGTTGTTTCAATGCACCATTGCCTCAGTATGATTGGTGAATGATTTTTACTTTCTCTACTAGTAGAGGAAGTACTGTATTCCACCCAAAAATTCGATGTCAAGATTTCACCAAAAATATTTGTTTTGAGACCCCCTGAATCCAAAAAAAGCATTTTTAGAAAAAGGTCCGTGTGTGTGTCTGTGGACAGCAAGTTTAATGTCTTTCAAGGATGCGACACGAAGATTTTGAAGAAAAAAGCCCCACCCTAAACTACCCTTTACATGGAAAATTTTTCGAAAATTCTGATTTTCTTGAAAATGGCTCTAACGATTTTGATTAAAATGTCATATGTTTGAGATATTTTGATGACAAATGAAATGTATATCTTGAATTTACTGGCTATAGCCCCTGTAGTCGTATTTACTCTGGACGACTTTTGCATAATTGGTAAACTGTTAGAGATAGATAAAATCATACTATACAAAAAAATGCAGATCTTGCTAAAATACACAATTTATGTCCTCAATAAATTTTCTTGTAGGGTGAACCATTTTGGAGATATTCCTTGTTATGTGTGTGACTTTCGGAAAACTTTAAAACTTTCGTGAAATGGAACATCGTTGTTCATTCGTTTTGCATGTTAAGTGTGCAAAGAGAACGGAATCTCAAAGCTTTAAAAGATTTGACTATCGCTCAAAGCCTACTGTATTCTAAATTTCCCCTTATACCTACAAAGAAGTAAGCAATAAAATAATTTGTACAAATGTTTATTTTAACACGAAGAAGATGTAGGAATAAGAGTTTGTAAGAATTTGTAAGAATGGTTAGTACAAGAGTAGAGAAAGTCATGTGAGTGCAACACATCAGATTTTTTAACATAAATATTTACAGTTTTGATATTGAAACGAAACATTTTTGTATTTTTCATTCATATTTTTTAATATTTTTCCTACATAAAAAGTAATGTATTTAAAAAGCTTTTTAGCACTTAAAAATCTGTTCGCTAGTTATAAATAGGGAACAGATTTTTAGGTGCTAAAAAGTTAAATTTATTTTTTATGCTTTAAAAAGCAAGAAAATACTTGTTAAAAAGTTAAAAATATTTACTAAAACACCAAAATATGTTCTTTCTTTTTACAGAATAAAAAACTGGGGGGAAAAGGTTTTGATAACTCACCAGTAATGAATTATTGGTATCACATGTCAATTGTTGGAAATTCTACACCACATGTAACTCTTACATATTTCATAAGAGCCACATCATTAGTACTTACACTCTCAAAGACTACTTGATGGCCTAGAATTTGGGCAAATTGTCTCATAATTTGAAATCCTGTATTTTTTTTCAAACATTGATTTGAACTTGTTTTTAAAGTTTGCATTTTTAAGCCTTCAAGTGAGTTTATCATTTCTACATTAACAATTTCTTTAAAACTTTCTATTCAAAGAATATTCGTTGCTTCAAGTTTTTTAATGGAATCACACAAGAAACTCAAATTGGATGCAATATATGCAATGTCATTTCTTGAACAACTGTCACTTTGCAAATTTTGAACAATTTCTATAGATGAAGCATTATCTTTGTCCAGTTCATCCACAACCGGTTTAAGGCTATCAAAATGTTTCACGTAGTATACCACTGCTGAAAGACAAGTGCCCCAGCAGGTAACAATTGGTGTTGGTGGTAACGTGACAGTGAGGTTTTTGTTCCTAAGGAGATCAACTCTCTTAGGAGCTTCACCAAACACCTTTCCATTGGATACCAACTTGTCCACATTGGAATACAGTGACCGAGCAGTTTCATACACCCTATGTAGTGCATGCACAACGTTAGTCATATGTATCATTTTCTGATAGCTGGCGCTAAGTGCTTCTGCTGTTTTCTTCATTTAAGATGCTGCGTTGGCCAGGAAAATAACCATTTTATCGTACTTAACACCATTTGGCCATAATATGTGCATACTTCCATTGAAGAGCCTAGCAACATTCTGATTTGCTGCCGACATTTCTTTGCAAGCTAGCATAAACACATGATTAGAAATGTCCCTTCATTTTTAACCCTTCGTTACTCGCGTGAATAACTATAATGTATTTACCTGCGTGGGGGAGAGTTGTCACCCATTTTATAGTCTTTAAAATCAATTTTCAATATTTTATTAAGATGGTTTTGTGGACTATAATAAACCATATTTTACGTACGAGGGCGAGTGAATAAAGACTGAGTTAAGAGGTAGAACTGGAACTTAAAAATTCAATGCCACAACTGGGATTTGAACCACAGACCTTCCGCTTGCCGGGCGGCCGCTCTAACCACTGAGCTATTGTGACAAACTGCCAGAATGGCATTAAATTCTCAAGCCAGTTCGTATTTCTCTTGGTAAACCACAAAGGCAGTCTCACATCAGAGACAATTACCCCAATGGTGACTTACTATTGCAAGTACTTTATATCCCAGGATTAAATAACCTTCACATGGTAATTATTATTTATTTATGCCAACAAACTTACTGTTGGTGTTTTTAAACACACAAGCCGTGTGTGGGCAAAGTTTAAGAGGTAGAACTGGAACTTAAAAATTCAATGCCACAACTGGGATTTGAACCACAGACCTTCCGCTTGCCGGGCGGATGCTCTAACCACTGAGCTATTGTGACAAACTGCCAGAATGGCATTAAATTCTATTAAATTGTTTGGTTTTTTGGTGACAACTTGGAAGTAATTGCTATAATTGCTGCCCTGGAATCTGAGAGAATAACTGCTTGCTGAAAATGTGAAATTCTGTACAAAAGATTTTGTAGGGCCATTCGAATTGCTTCAATTTCTCCATCAAAGTTTGTAGTTCCATAACTTAAAGATTTGTAATAGGAAAAGAGGTGATATGTGACTCCAGCACCTGCTCCATTTTGGTTTGATATAAATGATCCATCAGTATAAATATGGAGCCATTCGTGTTCTGGAAATCTAGTATGGATTGTCTCTAATGCCAATAATTTTAGAACACTAGTTGGAGTATCACTTTTCTTAACTTCTTCTGTCAGGTGTAAATAATATGTGATGTCTAATGTTTGTGTCGGATTGACTTTAGATATGAGGTTTTCCTTTGAATTAGGAAGGTATACATTCTTCTTGATGTTTTGAATTTTGGAAAGAAAGCTCTCCTGAGTCTTTAGTGTGTTGAAAATTTCTCTTGTGCCATGTATTGAATGGGAGTCTGATCAACTTTTCGTGTTGAATAAGAGCCGCTTTTTCTATTTCATATTCAATGGGGCATTGGTTGGTTAGTATTTCCATAGCTGCTATTGGTGTGGTTTTGATAGCACCTGTAATTAATCTCAGACTTTGGTTTTGAAAGATTTGAATTTTTTTTGTGTTTGCTGTTACAAGAACTTCACTGCAGTAAGTAAATAATGGCTTTATATATGTACATTGTATGTTGTGCTAAGAGTTGCTTTGGAACATCCCCACTTCATTCCTGTTAGATGTTTTAACAGTGAAAGGCATCTCTCTGCTCTTTGTATTACATTTTCTATTTGTTTGGTCCATGTAAGTTTAGTACCAAATGTAACTCCTAAATACTTTGCTTCCTTTGTTTCTGGTAATTGTTGACCCTCAAAATTTAGTTTTATTTTTAGTGGCTTTTTTCTTAGTGAAAAGATTTGGTAGTTTGATTTTGTTGTATTAACAGTCATTAAATTTTCTTTGGTCCACCTTTGTAATTTGGTTAAGGATTGTTGCATGGTTTTTTCTAGTTCTGTACTTTTGCTTTTTGGTTTTGAAGTCCACATTACTAAGTCATCAGCAAATAGTGCACACTTCACACCTAATTCTTGTGCTTGTTGTGGCAGATCGTTAATAAATATATTAAAAGGTGTTGTGCTGAGCACTGTGCCTTGTGGTAAGCCACGGTGTACTTGTTTGTATTTAGATATGTTTCTTCCATATCTGGTTGCAATAAAGCGTTGTGTTAGGAAATGACATAGCCATGAAAACATTGGACCTTGTATCCCTATTTTTTTTACTTTCTTTAGTAGTTTTGTTCTGCATATAGAATCATATGCACTTTGGAATTATTATTATTATTATTATTATTATTATTATTATTATTATTATTATTATTATTATTATTATTATTATTATTATTATTATTATTATTATTATTATTATTATTATTATTATTATTATTATTATTGTTGTTGTTGTTGTTGTTGTTATTGATGGCGGTTTCGGTGGTGGTGGTGGTTATAAGTTGTAGTATTGCAAATAAATAGCTACCTAGAAAGTAGTGCAAATACAGATAACGGGATAAAAACATTAGGTTTTTTTAAAACACTCATAATATATAACACATGCATTGCTTAAATATACAACATGGAGAATAAAACTTATATGGTATTATTATTATTACTACCATGATTTTTTTTCCTGTTTTATTTATTTATATATAATTGTTATTGTTTTTAAGAGATAATACTTTCTGTCATTTACAAATTTTAGCTTTTGTACTTTATATTTATGTTTTATTAACTATTTTGTCACTTTTGTATAAGTATTCTTTGTCTTTTTGGCAGCCTGTAACTGTAACAGGAAGATATTAAAATAAAAAATATGAGCAGTATGCAGAAACTGTAACGTAAAAGGTCGCGTGGGTGATACTTGTAACCCAAAAGCACACGGGATCAAAACTTGAGCTGCATACAATATAACAGTAACTACAGGACTGAAAGAGCTAAATGTTGCTGTTTATGCTTTCCATGGAAGGTACATGAGCCCGCATACCTGTAAGTCTGTTCTGAAAACTACAGCAATTAAAACAAATATGCTGGATGACACCTGTCACCCGCGCAAGTAACCAAGGTTTAAGAACCCTGACCACTACATTTCCCACTTTTCTTCCTGTTGAGTCCTGAGTTTCATCAGTACAAACCCATATGTTCGCACACAGCCCTTGATTTTTCATGTTTCTTTGTGGTGCTTTGGAGGGTAGTGTTTCCTTAAAGTAGATTCATCTGGAGGATCAAATTTTGTGTACTTCATGAGGAAAGCTTTAACCCCTGGATTGTTCACTATATGTAGAGGAATATCCCCTGAAACAAAAGTTTGACATAAATCTGGATAAAATTCACGACACTTGGAAAGTCCATAATATGAGCTTGAGGGTCCTACTTTACTTAAGAGTAAAGAAAGTAAAGAAGTAAAGTAAATGCTTCATAGAATGTGAAGCTGCCAAGATGTTTGTGGTCGGATAAATGCTGCGTTACTTGGGAGTGTTGATTAACTTTCCACAAGACTGACAATATAGAATTTTTCCATCTGTACTGAATGTACCTGAGAGTACTTTAATGTACTGCTGCGACCGAAAACTTTCACTACCTTTTACTGTCAGCATTCTGATAATGATACACAATTCACTTGAACACGTAATGGGTGATCCAAAATACTCCGAATTGGCTGCGCTGTACACATCATCTGTGCTCATCACCAAATGCAGCTGTCATAGAATAGCGCGGATGAAACCATACAGCATTTTTAAAACTACTTTTAAGGTCTTTACTTATCAATGTTATTGTGGAAACTGCCCACTGTCGTCCATACACTTTTGGCACCTCTTTAGGAAACTACCCATCACTTGCCATAGTTCACATTGAGGAATGCTAATTTTCTGGTGGATATTTTGTTTTAATTCTTCCAAGGCATGTGGGTATTGTGTTGTACACTTTATGCTTTGTTACCCTAGAGATAGAAATCGCAGGGGGTTAGGTCGGGGGACTGAGGGAGCCACAAATCTCTACTAATACTGTCCTGAAACACACTTTCAATTGTTCTCATTGAAAGATTGGCTCTATGAGCTGTTGCAGAGTCTTGTTGAAAAAAAGCAAAATCACTTTCGCTGTCAGTTAATTCTCTAATAAAAGGGGCAAATTTGTATTCACGTATGTACGGGTGTCAACTGTTGACTCAAAAAAAAAAGGGGCCTATAAATCTTTCTTTGCTAATGGCACACCATACACAGGAAGGGGTATTTCATGAACAATATTAGGTTGTATGGCCTGGAACGTTTACAGCTGGAAATCTTTTTGTAAATGGCACTTTCACTTGGCAAGCTGAGTTAACACAGGTGAATCAAATAAATACACACTGTGCAGTAGGAAACAAATGCTGAGCCATAATAAACTTTGTGACTAAGTACAGGACAGAATAATAAAGCACATTGGTAATAATCCAACCATATAGCACCGTCAGCTCTATATTGCACTTTCAGAGCAGAGAAGAGCAAATTATGTGCATGACCTTGTGTACAGCAGCTGTTTGGATGTTTTTGGGTCTCTCTGTATACTAAGCATTGCCTGGCACTCTGTACTGAACTGAAGGAATAAGAATAACTACAATGCATGATCATATTGGTTCAAGTGCATGGTGCAATACCTTGACATCTTAAACTTCTTTCCTGCCAGTTGCATGTATATGTTGATATTGTAACAAGCCATTTACAACACGTAACTTAATTTAAAGATTCAGTATGTGCAGAAGGTTGCACAGCTTCTCTTCTCAAAAACAGTGTGTTTGCCACACATAATAAAAGGAGAAACAAAGCTCAGTATAATATATTGATAAAATGCGTAAAATATGTACTAATAATTAAATTGTGCAAAGTATTTAATTACATATTTTTATTCTACAATTATGCATTTTTATCTGATATGAAACTTTGTATTTGTGATAGTGGCAGCATATTCAGTATTCATGCTTAGTTTTGCACTTGTAACCACAAGCAGAAAAAAATATGTATTTACCTAAAATCTGTTCCCTCATTATAAATAATGGCCTACAGGATTGATGAGGCGCAACACAACAAATAACGTGTGGCTCTGTTTTGTAATACAAATATTTATGAATCAAACACCAAAAATTAGGGCTTAAATGAAAAAAAGAGTTATTTGTGGTGGAAACAGTTGCATGGTTAATGAATGATTACAAGTTTAAGAGGTAGAACTGGAACTTAAAAATTCAATGCCACAACTGGGATTTGAACCACAGACCTTCCGCTTGCCGGGCGGACGCTCTAACCACTGAGCAAGCGGAAGGTCTGTGGTTCAAATCCCAGTTGTGGCATTGAATTTTTAAGTTCCAGTTCTACCTCTTAAACTTTGCCCACACACAGCTTGTGTGTTTAAAAACACCAACAGTAAGTTTGTTGGCATAAATAATAATTGAATGATTACAATTTTAGAAGAATTTAAATTGCTATTTACAGGTACTGGGAAAGGAGGAGAATGTCAGTTTTCCTCTTCAGACTTGTAATCAAACAGCCTTGAATGCGACAACTGCCCACCTCCCTGAAATAGTATGCCTTTGAACTAAATTATTTGTCTACAATCTCCTTGAACCTTTTATATTACTGTTCTACTATTCTCAAAATATCCAACATAATTCTGTGACATGCAGTCTGTAGGGGGTCATTGGTAAATTACAGTAGAATTGAATTTTTATCCAAGGACAGTTTCACCCCTCCTATTCCTGTTTTCCTTAAATTAAAATAATGTGCATATAAATTGAGAAACTTTGGTCTCCATTTAAAACTATAGAAACATGTATTTCAACTGATTATAAAGTAATTATATCTGATTAAGGTAAAATTTCCATTAATGTAAATTAGGCGTGGATACTTGGAATCAAAGTTTGAGCTATGACCTTGTTCCTATAAAAATGTAAATTTACATGCCATTCTTGTCTGTGGACATACATGCCACATCATAGATGCTTGTGGTGAGAAACACATAGCTATTCAAATCCTTTTAAAATGATTGTAATGATTCTTAGCAGTCATTCAAGTGCCGATGAGTCCTTGGTTAAATACATTATTGTCACTATGTGTTTGATAATTTGTTTATGTTTCAAAGCTTCAAGACTTTCAACATTTCATACAATAAATCTGCATGGTAAAAGAAATTCTGTCTAGCATTATCAAAAGTACTAGTCTTAACTTGACCCAACCATATGAATTTTTATGGCTTACTGTCTCTCAAGTCAGTTGGTTGATTTTGCATTTCTCTACTTTTGTAGCTGAAAGTATCATTTTGAAGAATTTAAGATGTATGAAGCCCAAAGCTTCAAGGAAAAGCAAATACAATTTCCATCAGTGTATGGGAAAGCAAAATTGCAATGGCAGGCAGCAATATGAGTTCAGTAGAGTTGTTGAAAGGGCTTCTTTGAGACCTCCATGTAACTGTTGTAGCAAATGTAGTACAAATCAATGGGAGAAAAGGAACATTTTTACATAGTTTCTGAGACATTGGAAATTTTAATAGAATTATATCGTGGCTTACATAACAGTGAAGCAGAAAAATAACTCCCATGAAATTTGGTGTCTGTGCAGTGAAAATTATTAACCATTTATTGAATGAAGAACTGTGTTTAATATGTTACACATAAATCATTTTGAGTGTAAATCTTGCTTAGATATGTTTACTTTCTTTATTCTGAAATCAATCCTTCCTATCAAAGAGCCCTTCATGCCCCTTTCATAGTTTCTTTTTACTTTCTCTACTGGTAAGTAGGGCAAGTATTGTATTCCACCCAAAAATTCGATGTCAAGATTTCACCGGAAATATATGTTTTGAGACCCCCTGAATCCAAAAAAAGCATTTTTAGAAAAAGGTCCATCTGTGTGTCAGTCTGTCAGTCTGTGGACAGCATAACTCAAAAACGAAAAGTTAAAGTTAAAAACCAAAGTTGGTATTTAAGTTTAATGTCTTTCAAGGATGCGACACGAAGATTTTGAAGAGAATAGCCCCACCCTAAACTACCCTTTACATGGAAAATTTTTCGAAAATTTGGATTTTCTTGAAAACGGCTCTAACGATTTTGATGAAAATGTCATATGTTTGAGATGTTTTTATGACAAATGAAATGTATATCTTGAATTTTCTGGCTATAGCCGCTGTAGTCGTATTTACTCTGGACAACTTTTGCATAACTGGTAAACCGTTAGAGATAGACCAAATTATACTACACAAAAATGTAGATCTTGTTAAAATACACAATTTATGTCCAAATAAATTTTCTTGTAGGGTGAACCATTTCGGAGATATTCCTTGTTATGTATGTGAGTTTCGGAAAACTTAAAATTTTCGTGAAATGGAACATCATTGTTCATTTGTTTGAACAACTGGCAATATTAAAATCACTCAAAAAACTAGATGAACTTGGATATGGAGAATGCAATGAAAAACGAGCTGCATTATTCACAGACTGTAAGATAACTAGATCTGATGAGGAACAACATAAAACATAACCAGCTCATAGAAGCAATCAAAACCAAAATCCTTCAAATATGATTTGAAGCTTTCCTGGCGACGAACATATTCAAGATGCTCTCAGGCTTCGAGGCAGGTGTAGTGATGAAAAGACATCGACGTTTCGGGAGCGTACATCTCTCCCATCTTCAGGATGAATGACTAGCAAGAGTGAAGGGACTAGTACTGTCAGCCAGTAAGTACCGAGTAGAAAACACCCAGTCTAGTGTGGAGGTGGTTCACCGCTCCGTTGGAATCTGTGTGTTCTGAGTCGGTCAATTTCCAATTTTAAGGCTGGTTTCCAAGATGGACTAAACTGCAATCCAGCGTCCCGGTTCAGTGTACTCTTCTCGGAGGAGATGGCCAGAGCCTCCTTAACCCTCCGTTCCCATAAACCACTACATTTTGCCACAATGGTCGTTTCTTTGAAGTTAGCTCTGTGGTCTTTTTCAAAGCAGTGCTCCGCCCTGACTTTTCAGGCTGGATTAATCGTATGGACCGTTCATGCTCCTTGACTCTGGTGGAAATGGTCCTGCCGGTTTGCCCTATGTACGGCGTCCCGCATTCACAGGGGATACGGTATACCCCTGGTACATTAAGGTGCAGTTTGTCCTTCACCGGCCTGACTAGGTGTTGGATCTTCAAAGGCGGCTTGTGGATGGTTCTGATGTTGTGTTTTGCGAGAATTCTACTGATTCTGCCGGAAAGATTGCCAGTGTATGGGATGCAGGCAGTGGCGGTCAGCTGATCTGGTGTTTGCTGAGTTTGCAGTTTTCCTCTCTTGGCCTTGGAGATTGAGGCTTCAATATCCTCCATGGAGTAGCCGTTTTGGCGGAATGTGTGCCTCAGGTGCTGCAGCTCTTGTTTTAGGTGGTTGGGATCGGAGATCGACAGAGCTCTATGGAACAGAGTGTTGAGAACTCCGACCCGTTGTGACTTATGATGGAAACTGCGAGCATGCTACTACACCTGGCTCGAAGCCCGAGAGCATCTTGAATAAAATCCTTGAACTATCAAAATCAAAGTGGACACCACATTTCGGCTTGGTGAAGGGACATTTGGGAATACACGGAAATGAACTTGTGGAAAGACTCACAAAAGAAGCTGCTACGGAAGACACCGAAATAATATATGACAAAATATCAAAAGAAGCTATAATAACTAGAGAGAAAGAAACTGGACTCGAAGAATGGTAACAACAATGGACAGCATCAAGGAAAGGAGCAGTAACGAAAGAATAGTTCCCATCCGTGAGAAGAAGATTGAAGCAATGGTTACCAATATCTCCGGAGTTCACAGCAATGATAACAGGACATGGAAAGCTAAGATCATATTGCCACAGGTTTGGATTTTTAGATAACCCTATGTGCAAATGTGAAGAGGACCAAAGAGTAAACCACATTATATTTCAATGCAAAATACTAAACAACCAGAGAAACGCCATGATTAGGGAAATACAAAGTAAAGGTGCTCTTTGGCCCATAAGCAAAGAACTTGGAAACAATTTCATACAACCTTTCTTTAACTTCATTAATTCTATAAAATTCACAGATATAGAATGACTTAGGTCCATATATATATAATTTCTACTCCTTACCAGTATTATTGTCCAAACACATTTCAATACTCACTGCTGTTATAATTATATTTGCCTTTTACTACATGTTAAGAACTAGATTTATGATTTGTAAAACAGCATTAGGTTAAAGAAATAAAGTCAAACTAACAAACAAAATAAAATAGCATTAAATAACAAACATCAAATAGAAAACTGTAAATATACACATAATAAAGAAGTATTCCATTAGACTAAGGTAGATAAAAAATAAGAGGTAAATAAAAGTGTAAATGTTCAAATAGAACATCAACAATATGTACATGTATATAAAATGTAAATTGTATCTAAATAAATAAATGCAAGCATGTAGTATTCCTACGGAATGGGGCATGTATTCTTATAAAAACTAAAATAAACACAGACACACCTTTTTCTAAAAATGTTTTATTTTTAATTCAGGGGGTCTTAAAACATATTTCTGGTGAAATCTCGGTATCAAAGTTTTGGGTTCAATACAATGCTTCCTCTACTTACCAGTAGAGAAAGTTAAAAACTCGCATTGGAAATCCATGGGCCTTAAATTCATATTTTCATCTAAATATGAATGATACTTGTGTCCGATTTTTCTGGAGATGTAATGTTGGAAGGTTTATGAAGGTGTGCAGTTTTGCAAGGAACATTTCAAATGTTCCTTGTTTTTAAAACAATATTTTGATTGTGTCTTTTTTCCACACTCTGAAGATCTGAAAACGTGCGCGATCTAAATATTTCTTTCTGGCACATATAAATCTTCATTAGTAAACACTTTCTCTCAGCTGTGCACTGTAACATTTGCTGTCGAATCCATCTTTCCAAATAAACATGGGCTCTTGTATTTGAAAGAAAATAATGAAAGGTTTGAAAGATGGAAATAAGTAAAATCACTAGTATTCAGAATTTCCTACCCTTTTGTACATGTCATTTGTCATACTTTCCAACTCATCTTATGCTCTGTGTAGAACAAGAAAGCACAATTTCTAAGAATGTTAATGTCTTTGACCATCTGTCAATTTTCAAGAATATTAAAGTGCTCTTAACTACCACCACTTCACTATTTATGTAATTGAGAATTTCATTTCATTACCTGTTTTTATTTAATAATTCACAGGGATTAATTTAAAAGAAAGTGAAAACAATTTTTTCTATTCAAGATCACTGGAATTTTACATTTTTCGCAAAACATGGCAATTTTGCTTCAACTTGTTCTTATTGCTAAAGCTAGTTAAAATAATACTGATATATTGGTCATTATGTAATTCAAAAAGTTGTTGGAAAACTGCTTTAATATATGTGTTGCTTTTTCCATTAATGCAAAAGGGAGTGCCTCCAGCTATTAGGTATAAACATATAAAATAATTCTTGCTTTACTTTGCTTTCTGTATTGCATAGGTGAAAGCAGAGTGCCCCCTTTGTAAGCAGGGCTTCAAGTCTATTATCCACAATGTTCGCTCCATTGAAGACTATGATCAGTATCATCTTCGACCAGTTGAAAATGGCCCTTGGGTTAACCTGATAAATATAGACGTGGGTCTGTTCGATGTTGAAGCCCAACGATATCAGTACAGGTATGAAGGCATATGTTATTCTTAATTTTATTATGTGTGTTGTGTAACTAATGTTCAGAGATTGCAGAGAACAGAATATGATAATTTTGGGATTCCTTTGTGAGTAATTTTGCAATCAAGAATACTCTTTAAGTATGTAATGGCTTCTGTTCTGCTGGTTTGTGTCAGTGTCTGTAATCGATAAACTCTTCATGTAATATGGTAGAATATATAGTAACAAATCAGGAAACACGTTTACTGCTAAACACACTTAACCTTCCAGTAAGCTAGCATAGTGCTAACGTTACACATAGGTCACTGTTGCGCAAACAGAACTTAACCATTGAATTGAATCACAACTGAACTGTTAGATTACTACTCGCACTGAACTGCACTTGGCACGATTCACAGTCGCTGGATGCTTTGTAAACATTTAACCAACTCTGTCAGTCCTTCACTTCACAACTTCACTACAACTCCAACAATTCTTCACTACAAGAACAACTCAACTCTAGACACAAGTGAATCCCTTATATCAGTGGTGTCAATCGTGGCCCCGAGTGGCAATGCCACAGAGAGAGCAAGTCGCCGTGCCCTGGGCATAGAGGGCCAGACCGTTAGAAACCAGTTCAGTGCAGTTTTCCGTGTGATGCAGGCAGAGCAATGGCTGCGTCCGAGAGCACAGACATGAGTCATTTGGATTCGCATGTTTCGAATGGGATAACAATTCCTCTGTAAAGTTGTGGTAGTAGTATTCAGTACCTAATATGCAACCAGTATCTTGCATTAAAAATACAACATACAAAGTCATTATGAAATAGATAAAGTAAATAATACAGCAGTTCAGCTGGAGCTGTTAGAAGTACGTTGCCTTCAAAAGAAATTTGACAATTATTCATACTCAGACGCACTGATTGAATTTTACCAGAAACTTGAAAATAGGCGTTACCCAAATTTGATTCCTAAGACAGCAAAAACTATGACAATGTATGGTAGTACCTACCTTTGTGAAGAGGGTTTCTGCATAGCTCCTGAAAACTCGCCACAAAAACAGACTCTCGGATAGCAATTTGGCATCCAGTCTTAGAATCTGTCTTTGTAATATTATTGAGCCAAATTTTGAGAAGTGTGTGAATTCAAAAATATGCCAAGTGACTGATCCTACAAATGTGCAACATGTGGTATTTTACTTAGGTTTTCAGTAAGATTGTCTTAAATTCATTATGCAAACGCTTAACACTAAAACATGTATCTTTAAGGACAGCAGTTTTCAAACAACCTACCTGTAGTTCTTCCCTTTAATTTTGGAGGAAATCATCAACTCCTGTTACTAGTAATGGTTCGTGTTATTTCACTTGTTTGAAGATAATCCAAGTAAATATTGTCATTTATGTTTAATCAAAATAGATAAGAATATCCGTTTAAGGGATAACAGGATTTCAAAGCTGCCATTTACTTTTTGTATAAAATAGGTATATCTGATACAAGTTCGTATAAAAAACACTATTGTTAATACTGTATAATTATTCTGCTATTTATTCTGTTTATTTATTCATTCATTTGAAAATCAATTTTGACATTTTTACATCTGGGATTGAAAAGTCTCTCTTTAAGAGGTATGAAGAGCGTAAATGGTGTACTTCACAGTACGGGAATGCTAACCCAAGGGCTAGAGTAGGTTTAATAATACCTATAATTCAGCCTAATCATCAGAAAGTTGCAACTATGTTACTATTTTAATCAACCTGAATAACTGTCAAGTAGCTTTCTTTTACGCGTGAGAAGTATTGTTCCCCTTCATAGATCCAACTTGTATCTGTGCTATGCATCCTTGTAGGCAATTCTGAAGGAAAACATTCATAATATATACGCACTCTAAGAAAGGTTTTATCCGTGGACGCAGCCAAGTTGCAAGTAAACAGGTATCAGGTGATAACGCTACTGGTGTTGATATGTATTACGTCATGTTTTGCCCTCAGCATGTATAAGATGCCCAGGGGAGCTCTCGGCGGCCTGTGACCTTGACATCACTGCCTTATATAGTCATTATTTATATATGCCAACAAACTTACTGTTGGTGTTTTCAAACACATGCCGTGTGTGGGCAATGTTTGAGAGCTAGAATCGGAACTGAAAAATTCAGTGCTACAGCCGGGATTTGAACAACAGACCTGCCTGGTAAGCGGAGGGTCTGTGGTTCATATCCCAACTGTGGCATTGAATTTTTCAGCTCCGATTCTACCTCCCTTATCTAGTGCTTATTCACAATGGGAGGTTCTGGCAGTAGATTGGTCTGGAAGTCGGAACACCATACAATAGCTATTGTTTCTGTATGGTCTATTGTTCCACTGGGGGACAGGTCATTAAGGCAGGTAAGTACCCCAGTTCCGTTCCAGCTGTCGGTGAAAGCTAGGGTGTCACATGCCAATTCTCGCCAGCATACATCGGACTCAAGGCCGCTGTGTCAATATCAATAGTCAGTATAGTTTGAGTTATTAATTCAAACATAAATCGTGCATATGATAGTTGCTGACAATTCGTTCTCACATATTCTTGCATTTTATTGCCATGGTATCTTTGTGACCATGATGTTAACCATGGATGTATGTTTTAGTTACATTGTATGTATTTGGCGACCGTATGGCATGTTCTGCTGCTCACTGTGAGTAATGCAGAGATATATGACACGCTTGTGCTCCATTGTAGTATGAGCCTAAAGAGAGTTCTAGCAAAAATTATTTATGAGTCACTATCATGTTTTGGACAAAACTATCCATTTTTTGTTATCAAGCATTTCAGTTGATATAGTAAGACCAAAATATTTAAATGCAGAGTTCAATTTTCTCACTTTGTGTATTCATATCACTGACCATTAAAACAATATTGCAGTAGCTTTTAAATTACTTTAGATGCAATGAGTTTCCTTAATTTGCAGGGTTGTGATACAAATGGGCAGTTTGCTGTAAATAATTATTTCATTTAAATTTTGCTGATTTATTTAAATGTGAATATGTATCATTTCACAATAAGACGTAGACTTCCACTGTCTTTGTCCATTACTTTTTTGGATTTTGGTATGGGCCGTGTCTTACTGGCTTGTTAAAGAATTAAATAAATTAAAAAATAAAAATTTAATTTCTTAAAAAAGCCAACAAGTTGCAGCCCATGCCGAAACCACAAAAGTAAAACTTATGCCAACAAACTTACTGTTGGTGTTTTTAAACACACAAGCCGTGTGTGGGCAAAGTTTGAGAGGTAGAACTGGAACTTAAAAATTCAATGCCACAACTGGGATTTGAACCACAGACCTTCCGCTTACCGGGCGGCTGCTCTAACCACTGAGCTATTGTGACAAACTGCCAGAATGGCATTAAATTCTCAAACCAGTTCGTATTTCTCCTGGTAAACCACAAAGGCAGTCTCGCATCAGAGACAAATTACCCCAATGGTGACTTACTATTGTAAGTACTTCATATCCCAGGATTAAATAACCTTCAGATGGTAATTATTATTTATTTATTCCAACAAACTTACTGTTGGTGTTTTTAAACACACAAGCCGTGTGTGGGCAAAGTTTAAGAGGTAGAACTGGAACTTAAAAATTCAATGCCACAACTGGGATTTGATGTGAGACTGCCTTTGTGGTTTACCAGGAGAAATACGAACTGGTTTGAGAATTTAATGCCATTCTGGTAGTTTGTCACAATAGCTCAGTGGTTAGAGCAGCCGCCCAGTAAGCGGAAGGTCTGTGGTTCAAATTCCAGTTGTGGCATTGAATTTTTAAGTTCCAGCTCTACCTCTCAAACTTTGCCCACACACGGCTTTTGTGTTTAAAAACACCAACAGTAAGTTTGTTGGAATAAATAAATAATAATTACCATCTGAAGGTTATTTAATCCTGGGATATAAAGTACTTACAATAGTAAGTCACCATTGGGGTAATTTGTCTCTGATGTGAGACTGCCTTTGTGGTTTACCAGGAGAAATACGAACTGGTTTGAGAATTTAATGCCATTCTGGCAGTTTGTCACAATAGCTCAGTGGTTAGAGCAGCCGCCCGGTAAGCGGAAGGTCTGTGGTTCAAATCCCAGTTGTGGCATTGAATTTTTAAGTTCCAGTTCTACCTCTCAAACTGTGCCCACACACGGCTTGTGTGTTTAAAAACACCAACAGTAAGTTTGTTGGTATAAATAAATAATAATTACCATCTGAAGGTTATTTAATCCTGGGATATAAAGTACATTGTCACAAGTACAACAAGTCACCATTGGGGTAATTTGTCTCTGATGTGAGACTGCCTTTGTGGTTTACCAGGAGAAATATGAACTGGTTTGAGAATTTAATGCCATTCTGGCAGTTTGTCACAATAGCTCAGTGGTAGAGCATCCGCCGGTAAGCGGAAGGTCTGTGGTTCAAATCCCAGTTGTGGCATTGAATTTTTAAGTTCCAGTTCTACCTCTCATACCATCTTTAATTCAGTATTTTTTGAGATTGCCTTATTTACATATGTCCATAAAAACTGTTTGGCTCCATCAGTTATGATGGCCAGATGTGTGTATAGTTATATAGTCGTAAAACTAGTAATCACTACATTGAACAATTTTCTCTTATATGAGGAACCTTCTAAACGTTTCACACTGATTCCTCCAGTGGAACAGAAGCAAGAACTGTGTGAATTTCGAGTATGGAAGGGAGTAGTATGACAGGTCATCATAGTAAGTCTGTTGCCCTCGTGTTCAGCCTAAGGGTTCCTATGCAAAGGTGACCATGACAGTGAAACTGAAAATTACACCAGTCAAATAATGGGATATTGTTTAGAACAGCTTACGCAAGAACTTGGTCAGAATTTCGGCAAAGTCCCACTCGGCAGTGGTACGAATGGTCACGAAAGTTGCCGAAGTTGCTGTGTTAATGCAGCGCTGCCAACAGCAGAATGTCCCTAGGAGTTTGTTGCCAATAGTAAGTTTGAATGTTTTTGCGGGAGTCGGCAGTATGCTGTTGACCTTCCTAGAAGCAAGTAGCACAATGGCTAGGTTTATCAGTGTATTGGATTTGGCGCCTCTGTGCTTAAATGAAGCGAAGCCTACAGTCCCCCCTCTGTGCCATCCCAGCGCATGGGGCTCCGTAAATGGATTTTTTCTCCACTCGAAAATTAAATAAATAAAATAAATAAATAAAAGTAAATAAAAAAGAACGATAATTAATAAAAATAATATAAATATAATAATATAAAACTAAATATAAATAATATAATATTAAATAAAAATACAATAAAATAATGTAATATAAAATAAATAAAAAAGAACGATAAATAATAATATAAATATAATAATATAATAAATATAATATAAATCTAATAACATTTATTTATTTTAACATTAAAAATAATAATATAAAATAAAATAGATAAACAAAACAGAACGATAAATAGTAAACCTAATAAAAATATAACAATATAATAAATATAATAACATTATATAATAAAATAATAATATAAAATAAAAAAAGAATGATAAATAATAAACATAATAAAAAAAATATAATATAATAAATATAATAGCATTAAATAATATTAATATAAAATAAATAAACAAAAAAAGATAAAAGATAAAGATAAAATAAAGATAGATAAAGATAAAAGATAAAGGTAAAAGATAAAATAAATAAACAAAAAAAGAACGATAGATAATAAACATAATAAAAATATAATAATATTAATATATTATAATATAAATATAATAAACATAAGTATAATATATAGTATTATATATAAATAATAATATATAAAATAAATGTAATAATAATAATCATCATCATAAGATTCCTGAGAACCTTCAGCTAGCTTTGGGTGATCAACAATATCACAAGAAAATCATCAAGGCACGCAAAGTTAATGTTTAAATGTTTAAATTCAATGTAAACTTCATGATTTGTTTTTTTGTTTCCTCCTAATAAATAAATTTAAAAAAATAATATAATAAAAATAATAATATAATAAAATAATATAATAATAAAGAACGAGCCAGCGCATCGTGGACCCAGTAACAAGGCAATAAGGATAATGTACACAATAATTCGCACTAGCGATATATCTTTGTGAGCAAGAGCAAAATAATGTACACAATGAGCAAAATAATAATGTACAGAATCCACAACAATAGTATAAGAGCAAAATAATGTACACTATGAGCAAAAAAATAATGTACAGAATCCACAACAATAGTATGGAGTTGCGCTAGGCGATAGCGGTGTATGTCTGTGGCGGCAACGACGCGAGTGAGTGCATTTGTGTTTAATGTGTTGGCAACGAAAACTAGTGTAGTGTAAAAAGCAATGTTGGCAGATGTGAAAATCGTCTGCTAGTCATGCAGTGAAATCTAGTGGGCGATCGTGAAACTACTGTCGGCGCATGCGCAGTAAGTAAGTTCGGACTTATAATCTGGCTGGCAAGTGGAAAGTGAGCTGTTCTAAACATGAGCCAAATAATGTTCAGTGATAGGTATTTTGTATTTTGTGTCCTGGGTTCACAGATTCACCAAAGAATGTGCACAGTATGGTGACAATGCTTTCTCATGTAGTCATCTACAGTTTGAAAATGGCAGAACAATTGTGATTAATTTTGAGTGCTTGAGTCATCTGGTTGCAAGCTCAACAGTTGAAAATGAATGAGCTAGGAATGCAATTCTGAAACACCAAAGGGTAGTGATAAAGGAAATAGCACATAAATGGGATATCAGCTCCAGTCTGCCTATTCTCTGGTCCATGGAAAGTTTGCGCCAGATGGCTTCCGAAGCAACTGACTGGTGAGCATAAGTGAAACAGTGTGGACATGTGTTTTTGCAATTTGACACATAATTGTGAAGAAGGTGTTGCTTTTCTGCAAAGGATTGTGAAAGTTTATGAAATGTGGCTTCAACATTATGAACCTCTAACAAGGGAAGTACCCCACTTGAACCGCTAAAACTGATTGGTGACGCATTGTAAATATAATGTTGCACTTGTTTGAATAGCTATTGATGTCTTTCATCTGTAAAACTACGTGTGCGGTTGCTAGTGCCGTCTGAACATCAACATACTGTTCTCACTGTGCTCTAGCTGTACAGGCAGTATGAGCGTGACCGTTGCAGTTTTCAGTGGCAAACTACACGTACTGGCGTCAAACATGAGTAGACTGAAGCCAATTAATCCTGTGAACGTTGTTAACCTACTGAGCGGTGGTGCAGAGTTTGACAAAGCCAAAGAATGTGGATAGTAGTCCACAATTGGCACTTTCAAGCATGGGTTCTTACAAATTATTTCACAGCCTCCAATTTTGATGTTTTATTTCCCTTGAAGCGGCCTGGGTCTTGCCGTTTGCGGGTCGCATAATCTAAAATTATCTTGTAGTTGGATTTCTGAAGCGGCGTGTTTCCTTGGGTTCTCTGGTTTCCCCAGCCATCTCATTCCACCGGTGCTCCATCTTCATTTCATGTATCATCAATATCACCACCTGCGGTGCTGTAGTAGTAAAAATGGCCATTAAACACTACAAAAAATTTGGATTTTGAACAGATGCAGTTATAAAGGTTCATAAGATTCCTGTAAGAATGGTAACCACAATTAAAATAATCCTCATACATATTGTTCAATGTTTGGTCATCAGTACACTGTAGCACATTGGGTCGTGACATTTTTGGGGGTGAAAGTGTGTCTTCACTTTGACTTGTAGTTCCTTCATTTGCTGAAGAGGACATTCCAGAACTGTTGTAACACTTATACCCATGTGCAGTTTCTTCTCTGCCATCAGACTCGCAATCACTATGCATATCCTATGTGTCAGTTTGTATTTCTATTAAATCCCTATAGTAATTATGTATTCTGATGTCTCATAACATGCATGCAAACGGCTCATCCTCCACTCCAATTACATACTCATCCAGTGGTAAGTTTGACGTACCTTTCCACACAGCAGGTTAACAATCTTCACAGGATTAATTGACTTCAGCCTATTCATGTTTGATGCCAGTATGTGCACATTGCTACTGAACACTTCAATGGTCATGCTCATATGGTTTGTACAACTGCAGCGCAATGAGGCTAGTACACTGACCTTCAGGGGGTGCTAGCAGCTGCACACGTAGTTTTACAGATGAATGACTTTGATAGCTATTCAGACATGTACAGCACTATATTTTAAATGTGATTCCAATCAGTTTTAGCCGTTCGAGCTGGGATACTTGCCTTGTGAGTAAAAGCATGCAGTGGAAGCATACGGCATCTCTAGGCTTAAAAAAGGTCAACATGCTGCCATCGGCGGATAAGGTGATGTTGACTGTGTTCTTGAATTCTTGAGGGCCTATTCTTGAGATCTAGGAACAGGAAGTAACAGTTACAAGTGCATCCTGTTATCACTATAGGACAGAACTGAAACCTGCAATCTGGTGTAAAAGAAGAGGGAGACTGTCAATGTGTCTTGCTGTTGCATGACAATGCTTAGGCCACCATAACATTACAAACCGTAAGATACTAAGGTGGGAAATCATGAACCATCCAGCGTATAGTCCAAACTTGATGCCATCACATTTTCACCTTTTTGGACCACAAAAGGAAACTACAGGGTAGAAGATTTGCAAGTGACAAAGACGTAAAATCAGTGACTAAACACACAACCACTTTATTTTGATGGCATAACGAAGAATTATGAGAGAAATGTGTTGCAAAGGAGGGAGATTACGTGGAAAAATGATGTATTTTGTTTGCGCTGCAATGAAATAAAAGCATATTAGATTAGTGCAGAAACTTTATGAGGATCCCTTATACATAGTTACTGTGTGTATGGTCTTTTCTCCTACCTGCTACTTTCTCTTGGACATGTTAACAAATGAACTGACACTTTCACACATACAGCAGCTGTTAATGTGAGCTATGTAACTTCTGTATGTTTTTAAGGTTATGATATTTTTTTGGTTATATTTCCGGATGTTTCAAGTAACACGCTTGGCAAGTAATGAACTTATCATGTACATACACTATGCAACTTCAGTAATATTAAATATATTTAAATGTAGTAATATGGACATTAACATATTCAAACAATACTTCAATGAAACTGGTTGGGATGAATTACCTAACTTCAATGTCTTCATACTGTGCCTTCATCCTTTGAGGGAAATATATATGCATTGAGCCTGTTTTGACGTCACATATGAACCATCACCATTGCCTCATATTATTTGTTTTAAATTTGTTTTCACTTTACTTCAGTTACCCAGTGAAGAACGTAATTGCTCAATGTGCTAAAGTACATACTGTATAAATGTGATTTGAGTGTTGTAACGGTTATTTGTATTATTTGTATGCGGGAGCAGGGGCTGGTGGGAACGAGTTCCACTATATCCTAACACGATGAGTCCATAAATATCGTTTCTTTCACCCCGTGTGAGTACCATTTTGTAGCTATGAGACTCAACTTTCTTGATGTACCTCAGGGCGCGGTACGGGCCAACACCTTGCTAGGATGATTAAATTCTGTTTCCTTTTTAAAAAGTTATTTATTCATTATATCACAAATAATAACACAATTATACAGGATTGGGGTCCTTTATCTCATCTCCGGGCGGCGCCGTGGCCGAGCGGTTAGCGCACTCGCCTACCACCTAGGCGGCCCGGGTTCGATCCCAGGGACCCGCATGTGGTAATCGTGGTGGACGAAGCGGCGTCAGGGCAGGTTTTCTCCGGGTGCTCCGGTTTCCCCCGCCATTTCATTCCACCGGTGCTCCATCTTCATTCCATGTATCATCAGTGTCACCGCCTGCGGTGCCGTAGTAGTAAATGCGGGCGTTAAACACTACAACAACAACATCTCATCTCCTGCGGGGTTCACACTACTCGAACACGGACTTCGCCATTTTCACGTGATGCCAATACAAGCAGTTGAACAAAACAGACAATTGAATATCAGTCTTTGCCGACTGTAATAGCTATTCACAACTTTAGGAGGCCTTTCCGCTGCCCCTATAATTTTACATTCAATAACTTCAGGGGGCTTATGCAAAAAAATATCGCCCCTGTGTTGTAACTAAGAAAATAAGTTGGAATTAAATATTTGATATTATTTTTCCCATTCCACATATTTTACTATGCATTTCACTGCTTTTCACTACATGTTCATGTACATATTTTGCTAAGTGGTACTACATAAAAATCCCAGATCTAATAATCACACACCAAGAACAGAAACAGCATACTGATTTCTCATTGTTGCACATGGACCCAACACTTGAGGATTGTATTCTTTCATTTATTTTGCTTTTACTTGGTTAAATATTTAACTACTTGACCCTCATTTAACAGTTTTGCAAAATGAAGCATGCTATAGTTGCATCTTCTAAGTGTTATGAAGGTTGCAAAAGATCCTCACACAAAAATGGCCCTATTTACTTGTTATTTTGGTGAAAACTGCTTGTTCAGCAATGCATGTTTATGTGACTTCTCTGCAGCTCTTGCATGTTGAGATGAAAGTGAGTTTCAAATGAACATACCATGTTCGAAGAAATGAAATCACAAAACTCCTTTTCATTGTTGGAGAGCTGTGACAACACAGTTTATTTTTATTTTTACATTCTCTACTGCTTACTTGTGATAAGTAGAGAGAGTCTTGTTCCATTATTCCACCAAAATTGACTATAGAGATAAAAAAACTAAAAAAATAAAAAACTCTGCATAATGAACTTTGATTTGCCTTCACCAAATCCTTTATGGAAGTTCATCAGTCCACCACTAGATGTCAGTCCAACCAACCACACATCAAACATCAACAAGAACCAGTCGGCTATTTCTGATGATGGGAGCAAGATGAGCTCTTGAAACTGGTCAAGACTAATTACATTATAGGTGACGTTAAATGTTTCAATCCAACTCAGTTTTCATTATAATTTAGATTCACGTCACTCTTAGTAGCTTATTAAAAGATCCATAAACTACCAAATGTTTAAGATATTTTCATGACAACTGAAATGTGGATCTTAAATTTTTTGGGAATAGCCTCTGAAGTCTTCTTCATTCCGAATGACTTTCGTTTAATTGGTAAATTGTAAAAGATAGGCAAAATCGTACAGCAATAAATATAGAGATTGTAAAGGACACATTTTATTTTTCAAACGGGCGGGACTGTGGCTGAGCAGCTAGGCCGTTCGCCTATCACCTAGGCCACCCCGGTTCAATCTCAGGGACCCGCATGTGGTATTTGAGGTGAATGAAACAGCAGGTTTTCTTCGGTTCTTCAATTTTCCCCACCACTTACTCTACCAACTGCTCCATCCTCATCTTTCCTTCATCCATCTGGATGTATTTGTATCATCCTCTTCCTCACTCATGCCTGCTGATTTGACCACCTGCTTCCAGGTCTTCACTCTGTCCAGCTCATAGGTTTTTCTGCTCTGCAACAGGCATGTGACTCTAGGCGCAGGCTTGTAAGTTCTAGGGGTATCAGTCCTCCATGTGGGGAGGGTAATCAGATAAAGAAGTCAACTGAAAAGTCATTCATTTTTCTTGTGATCATTGCAAAAAGAATGAATTTTCAAAACATCACATAGCGACATACTGTTTAAAAGCCTACTGCTTTACCTGTCGTATTTTATAACAAAATGTGAATTGAAACTTAATCTGCAGTAGTAATAAGTGGATAGACGAATAAGTTGGTAGAAAAGTGAGTAGAGAAAATGTGAGTGCAATAGATCACATCTGTTTGGTATACTAAGGGAACTTAACTGTACAGTATGGTTTTGCGCAGTTACCAGAAAAAAAAAAAGAAAGGAAAAGGAAAAAAAAGATGTACGAGTAAAATATGATGTTGTTCTCCACTGGTAATCCCAATGAGTGTTTTCTATTATGTTAGTCTGTTACTCTTTTCCTTCTCAATCTTCTGTTAGCATAATGAGGTCCAGGATTTGCTAGTACTTGTAGTAGGTTGGTGTGTTGTACGAATTAGTTGTAGAATTGCATTGTAGCCATTTTGGAGGATTTTTAGAAACCTCTGGAATCCTTAGATTACCATGAAGAGTAGTCTTGCAGTTATGTGAACATATTGAGGTGTTTCAATTCTAATTCAGAGAAATCTGTTCTGTAGAGCTTGTATGCTTCAGGTTTGTTTTGAAGTGGAATCCCAGATTGCATAGCTGTACAGCCATATAGGACAGATGAGAGAATTCCTGTAACAATATTTTACAATACTGCAAAGCATATGGCAGTTACCTTTGGTATGATAGACTTTCAGAAGACTCATGAATACAATATGACCCTCATTTTGTGGACAAAATTTGTGATGTCATTCCTTGTGCATTTGCTATCTAAATTAAAGCAGAGATATCTAATAATAATTTGTGATATGGATATTACTGCTTCCTTTAGTTTAACAGGATGATCATATAATTTTCTCTTATTTGTGATAACTAGACCCTGGAGTTTTATGCAATATCAGAGTGCAAAATAAGTACTTAAAAGTAATAAATATTTAATGGAAAATATGTGAAGTATATAATAATAAAATATGTAGCTTAAAGTTGTATTTTTAATGCAATAAATATGTGAAAATGTTTGCATTAGCTTCTACATGCTACCTCTGATTTTGACAATTTTATATAATTTATCTAGTTTTAAGGATATACTAAAATGCTTCAGATATTTTTTTTAAAAAATTGAATGCTCCTTTGTGTAGAAAAAGCAAAACATGTTGTCCTAATGCCCTGAAAATAAAAACTAAATGTTATAGTTATTAATATAGGATTGACTGTTAAACCGTGTATTCAGCAGTGCAGTTAGTACAGTATCTTTACAAAGGTGTGCAGTACTTAGTCTGATTTTTAAAGAAGATACGTACATGACAGTCATCAGCTTCTCCATGCCACTATCCAGGGGCCTACTTCGGTAGGTATGGGTTTGGCGCTCCCGAGCCGCTCACCATCATTTCACTACTTCCATGTCCAACTGTCGCCACGTTGTAGCTGCTTAAGTTGCTACTATTCATCATCCTTTTCCTCTTTTAATCTCCTTTTACTTTCTCTAGTGTGTATAGTAAAGTAGATGTCTTTTTGTTAGCCACATATAGAATACTGTTGAACACTAGCACACTTTGTTTAAAACAGAAAAACTGTAGAAGGCAAATAACACACGTGGCAGAGGCTTGCATACTATTACAGAAATAACAATGTTTCTAGCTGTTGCATCACACGAAGGTTTCTGTGTGCTGACATGAGATAACACAGGGGCCCAGTGGTCTATTAATAGATTGCTTGTTTTTAAGCTCATATTTTCAGCATTAGAATTGCTTACAGTGGTGCGTTCTTCATGTGATGTAATAATACAAACCTTTATCAACAGCTTATTGTATTACAGAAAATTGGGAGGGAAACATAACAAGGCAAAAAATGTACTTTCACGGGCACTGCAGTCGTTTGCACCTTATTACTGTAAATTAATAAACTATAGAGCATTCTAACTGTTAAAACACAATAGTGCATTCACATAATCAGATATCAATGATGGCATACATGGTGAAAATTACTCTTGAATTCATGTAAACTAAATAAAAAAATTTGTAGTGCTCTATAAATATACAGCTGAGTAATTATTATTTATTTATGCCAACAAACTTACTGTTGGTGTTTTTAAACACACATGCCGTGTGTGGGCAAAGTTTGAGAGGTAGAACTGGAACTTAAAAATTCAATGCCACAACTGGGATTTTAACCACAGACCTTCCGCTTACCGGGTGGATGCTCTACCACTGAGCTATTGTGACAAACTGCCAGAATGGCATTAAATTCTCAAACCAGTTCGTATTTCTCCTGGTAAACCACAAAGGCAGTCTCATATCAGAGACAAATTACCTCAATGGTGACTTATTATTGATATACTTTATATCCCAGGGTTAAATAACCTTCAGATGGTAATTATTATTTATTTATGCCAACAAACTTACTGTTGGTGTTTTTAAACACACAATCCATGTGTGGGCAAAGTTTGAGAGGTAGAACTGGAACTTAAAAATTCAATGCCACAACTGGGATTTGAACCACAGACCTTCCGCTTACCGGGCGGCTGCTCTACCACTGAGCTATTGTGACAAACTGCCAGAATGGCATTAAATTCTCAAACCAGTTCGTATTTCTCCTGGTAAACCACCTGGTAAGCAGTTGTGATTTGTCAATAGTCGGAAGGCTGCAACCGCTGTTTTCCTTGGTCTCTGGGGGATTATATCTGGGTTGGAAAGTAGTGTAATCCATTTTTTATCTTTGGCATTTGTTTCTATTTCTTGTAGGTATGAATGAGAAAAAATTTTAATGATCAAGCGTTTTATTGAGGAATATGAGAAATTGAATTTATATGTTTGTTTTATTGTTGTGCCTTTCTTTGCAAGTGAGTCTGCAGCTTCATTCCCCATGACTCCACAGTGTGCTGGAATCCATTGGAGGTGAACAGTCTTATTAACTTTTTGGAGTTGTGTTAACATTTTGTAGCATTCTCTAATTTTTGTTGACTTCTTTGTAGTATTTGAACATATTCCCTGAATTGCAGCTTTAGAATCTCAAAGAATTACTGCCTTGTTAAATTTATTTAAGGGAAGATTTAATAATTGTCGGAGAGCAATGTGTATAGCCTCTATTTCTCCATCATACTTTGTTGTGTCTCTGCCAACAGAATGATAAAAGGAAAAATGTGAACACGTAACTCCAGCTCCAGTAAGGTTTTCCTTGGAGGATCCATCAGTATATATGTGCAGCCATTCTTCTGTGGGATACCTAGTATTGATTGTTTCCAGAGCTAGAAGTTTTTGTATTTCTTTTGGTGTGTCTGATTTACTTATTTCCTCTATTAATTCCAAACTGAAGGTAGGTTGTAATAATTCCAATGGATTTTCTCTTATAAGTAGATTTTCTCTGGTGTTAGGAATGTTCATTTTGGATTTAATCTGTGTTACCTTTTCTAGGAAACTACTATGAGTTTTAAAGATTGAAGGGGGGAAGTTCTCTTCTGTCCATTTAGAGTTTGGCAGTCGTAACATTTTCTCGTGTTGGAGCAATGCTTGTTCTTCTATTTTTGTTGTTATTGATGGGGTCCGTGTTAAGGCAAGCATGGCATCAATAGGTGTGGATTTAACTGCTCCAGTGATTAGGCGAAGAGCCTGATTTTGTATTTGTTCAAGTTTATTGATGTTAGCATTTGGTGCTGTTATTAAAGCTTCAGAACAGTACAATAGGTTTGGTTTAACATACATTTTGTATGTTGTGTTAATGACTCTCCTTGAGCAGCCCCATTTAGCACCAGCTAACCTTTTCAGGATTTGCAGTTTCTTTTCAACCTTTTCTGAGATGTTTGTTATATGTTTTTTCCAAGTTAGCTTTCTGTCGAAAGTGATGCCTAAGTATTTGGCATCATCAACTACTTTAAGTGGTTTACTATTATAATTTATGTTAATATTAACTGGTTTGTATTTTAGTGTAAATAATTCATAATTTGTTTTTTCCACATTAATAGTCATGAGGTTTTTGGAGCTCCATTCATGTACTTTGTTTAGGGCTGTTTCTGTTCTGTCTTTAATTAATTCAGGCTTTTTTGGAGAGCCTGAAGTCCAAATGACTACATCGTCAGCAAATAAAGCAATTTTGGTTTATAAAGTTTTTATTATTGATGGAAGGTCATTTATATATATGTTAAAGAGTGTTGTGCTCAGAACAGCACCTTGTGGAAGTCCTCGGTGTGTTTGTTTATATTTGGAAATGTATGTATTATATTTTGTGGCACAAAATCTTTGTGAAATAAACTGAATTATCCATTTAAGCATGTTACTTTTCACACCTATTGATTGCAACTTCTCAATTAATTTGTTTCTCCAGACTGAGTCATATGCTGATTTAAAATCAATGAATACTGCTAAGGCATCCTCCTTTCTATTGAAAGCTTCCTTGATGTCTTGGCTTAGTAGGAGTGCATTTTCACTTGTACTATGATTCTGTCTGAAGCCGGTCTGTGAACTATTAATTAAGTTGTAATATTCTAGGAACCAGTTAAGTCTAGATGCCACCATTCTTTCCATCACTTTTGCAATAACACTGGTCAAAGATATTTCCTTTCGATGTCACAATAGTTGAATATGATCCTGTCAAATGTTGTTGTTAGCTAATGCTGGATTTCTGACAATGAAGTCATTAATCCTCTTGCTCTCCAATATTTTTCACAATAATATTGAAGAGAGCAATAGCAGTAATAGTAACCGTTTTTTAGAGAGCACCATATTTTTATGTTTTGGCAGTCACATTGCTCTCTCACAACCCCCAGAATGTCTGGAGGACCTGTCAAATGTAAACATATTTAATTTGTTTATAGAGACAATGGCATTCTAAAATTTTCAGTTGCCCTTGTACGAGGGTGATCCCAAAAGCAAGGTCTCCATTTTTTTTTTAAATATAAAGGTATGTTTTTTGACAACAAATGGTACATGGTTTTGAAGCTTGAACATTTTTCTATCTTTCCACATAATCACCATTTCGACTGATGCATTTTTGTAAATACTGTGGCAGTTTTTGTATCCTATGTCATACCAGCCCGCCACCATGCTATTGAAGTTTGGACCTCATCTTTCACCTTGTCACTGAAGTGCCTTTCAGCTAAGCGTTTTTTCAACTTGGGAAACAAGTGGTAGTCACAGGGTGCTAGGTCTGGACTATAGGGTAGATGGGTGATGATGTCCCATCCAAACTGTTGCAGAAGATCCACAGTTTGACGGGCATTATGGAGGCAAGCATTGTCATGGAGAAGGCTTATACCCTTGCTCAACATCCCTCTTCTTTGGTTCTGAATTGCCTGTCTTGAGTTTTTTTAACGTTGACAATACCTGTCTGCATTTATTGTTGTCCCAGAATCCATAAAGTTGACCAACAATATCCCCTTTCGGTCCCAAAACACAGGTAAGACTGTTCTTTTGAATTTTCGCAGCTTGGGTGAATTGGAATGCCACCATTCAAGTGATTGTTGTTTGGTCTCTGGTGTGAAGTGGAAAACCCTGGTTCAATCACCCGTGACTATTGAATCCAAAAGGTTGTCCTTTTCATCTGCATAGCATTGAAGAAATTGACGGGAAGTCTCAGCGCATTGTCTTTTGTGATCTGTGAGTATTCTTGGAACCAAACTTGCACAGACCTTCTGAAATTTCAACTCTTCAAAGTCCGGTGAATGGTGCTTCAGAACTCTCAGGAACAACAATACAGAGCTCATTGAGATCTTGAAGCATGATTTGTTCAACCTCGGTGATTGCTTCATTGGGAATTGACGATCTTCCACTACTTTCCTTGTCAAGAATTTCCATACAACCATCTGCAAACTCTCTAGACCACTTGCAGACATGTCTCCATGCACTTCCATCAACTGTCAATGAATTTTGATTGGTTTAACCTCTTTTGCACTCAAAAACTGGGTAACCATGCAATCTTCACACCTGGCATTTGTGGCTAACAGGAGTTCCATTACAACTGGCTATCAAGCCAAGACTTAGATCTCCAGCGGATGTGTGGTGGTTTCTTTAGAGAGTGGAAGGACGAAGGAAAAAAGCAGTATGACCAACATCCACACAGTTTCCCTACGACCCCAGCGCTTTGGAGACCTTACTTTTGGGACTACCCTTGTATGTACCATGGATTCCTTGGGTATTATATTTAATTATAAATTTGTGTGAGAAGTGTAAAATAATGGTAGAGTATTTTGCAATGATGTGCAAAGTCAAGTTTATCTTATTTTATTATATTATTTTATAAATGCAAAAATATGTAAATGTTTATTACCTTTCAACGAAAATATATATTCACATGTAAACCTTCTGTCTGAAACCAAGCAATCATCCTGGGTAGTTTGGACATCCTTAGAACCAGTATGAATAGTAGCAAGCATCCTGCTGACAATATTGACCTCAAGATCAGTGGTGCCCAATCTTTTCTCTTATGAGCTAATGATGTCACCTTGTTGCTCTATCTCACCTCTTTTGTTTTGTGCATGAAGCATTTCCTCTTCACTCATTCAGATAACCTATGATTATAATGATTTGTATCCCATGAATACATCATAGCAAAGAGTAAGTCGAGATAAAACCACCCTCCCCTCTTTCGCATAAGGTTTGGTATCACTGTTCAAGACTTTTGGAGTGTTGTATGTCCTTGAAAAATCAAGTATAAATTTAGGATGTGCATACAGGTGTGTTAGTAGCACTTGCGCATTAACAAGTTTCTCTGTCCTTTAGATCTGCTCTGCTGAACAGAAGCCTCCGTGAGAGGGCATTAAATTTACAGCGTGAATTGATCAATTTGCGGGAGCCAAGAGATGCCATACCACCACAAACAACAAGGAGACGCCGCAGGGGCTTTGCATCAGAACATTTTCGTAGGAATGTTTATGTACAGGATATATGGGTTGATTATGTGGCAAATGTTAATGGTGCCAGGGACATTCTTCCACTGGATTTCAGGTAATTATAGCATTTTTATAAATAAAACCATAATAATGGGTGCATACTACTGCATGCAGTTTCAATAAAAAAATTATGATTCTATCTAAACAAAATCATTGATCACATAATTTGTTTTATTTTGTTTAATCCTATGGAGCATTACCCCACCTAAGCATGGGATGAACTTGATTTGCTCTCCCACCCTTGCCAGTAGTAACATGTCCATGTTTGCTATTTGAGTCAGTTCAGCAGTGTGTATCTGCAGTCTGTGGGTAGTCTGATTCAAACTTAATTCTGCAAAGGCTTTGTAAAGGCTTCAAAAACCCCTGATTTGTGTCAGGAGTAGTGTTGGAAAAAAAGCAGTTAAAAACACCAAGAAAACTGTTCTTTTAATCACCTTTCTTTCACCATACAATATCACCTTGATATTGTAGGACAGAAAATTGAGGCTTGTTTTTAATTTGTGATACTGTGAAACATAATTCAGTGTAGGTGTATTAGGAAGCTTGAGTGAAATTGACAACATTAAATCTGATTTATTGCAATGCTATTACTTGTCTTAATTTCTGCCCAAAACACATTTCACTGTTCTTGCTCTCCAGGTATGAGACAAAAGCAAGAAGGTTAAAACAACCTTCATTCTGTAGTTAAACTATTTAATGGCTTCAACAAATGAAAATACTTCCTTCGCTCTTACACAGCAAGAGATAAATAATCTGTTATAATTTGAAATCTGTGTGAATTTAGTATATTGTTTTCAACTTATTGTATTTTGTTTTATGGTCACAGTAAAGAGTAATGTGGCCTTAAATACATAAACTACCAAAAAAGTAAAAATGAAAAATACCTTTCTTTGGATAGTAAAATAAATTAAGCATTAGTAGCATTAAACATTTTGAATAAAAATGCTCATTTTTAGGGCTTGTTAGTTACTAGTTTGTTCTGAAGCTTTGAACATACTAAACCCAAGGAAGAAAACATTTTCTATGCTAGCTGAAGATGCTTGAGCAATTAGTTGTTCTGTAATTGAGAGTGCATTAGGACAAACTTTTTCAATAGTGGATATTAGTTTAAGGATTAAAAAAGCCGTGTGTAGGATACAATAGTTTTAATAGCACCAAAGATAAAATATAGTGTTCCAATTTTTTGTAATTTGTTGAGAACTTTTTTGGCTCTTCCAGCATTTATAGGATAACAGTTAACACCACAGATTCATGTTAGTCCTTGTGCCTGGAACTTCGCCATTAATGGTTGTAAAAAATTAGAATTATATTTTGAGCTTTGACAATCAAATTCCAACTTCTGCTCATCTTCACTCAGTTGTAAGCAAGAAAATGAGCTGGTATTAAGGCCATGTTATGTGTGTGTAGTGTTTAACGCCCGCCTTTACTACTACGGCACCACAGGCGGTGACACTGATGATACATGGAATGAAGATGGAGCACCGGTGGAATGAGATGGCGGGGGAAACCAGAGAACCCGGAGAAAACCTGCCCAGACGCCACTTCATCCACCACGAATACCACATGCGGGTCCCTGGGATCGAACCCGGCCCACCTAGGTGGTAGGTGAGCGCGCTAACTGCTCGGCCATGGCGCCGTCAAGGCCATGTTATGTTTATTCACAAATTTCTTCTTAGTATTTTAATTTTCTGACTCATAGTTATTTGTTTTTTAGTTTGTTTCCAGAGATACACAGCATGAGCAATGGAACAAAATTCTTGCTGTACTCTTATCAGATATCTCGGCAGTGAACTTCAAAATGCAAATCTCACTTTCAATATTCCTCATTTGTAACTTTTGCTTGAACACGACTATCAGTTTTTACTTTCTCTACTGGTAAGTAGGGGAAGTATTGTATTCCACCCAAAAATTCGATGTCGAGATTTCACCAGAAATATATGTTGTGAGGCCCCCTGAATCCAAAAAAAAGCATTTTTAGAAAAAGGTCCGTGTGTGTGTCAGTCTGTCAGTCTATGGACAGCATAACTCAAAAACGAGAAGTCGGTTAAAAACCAAAGTTGGTATTTAAGTTTAATGTCTTTCAAGGATGTGACATGATTTTGAAGAAAATAGCCCCACCCTAAACTACCCTTTACATGGAAAATTTTTCGAAAATTTTGATTTTCTTGAAAATGGCTCTAACGATTTTGATTAAAATGTCATATGTTTGAGATATTTTTATAACAAATGAAATGTATATCTTGAATTTTCTGGCTATAGCCCCTGTAGTCGTATTTACTCTGGACAACTTTTGCATAACTGGTAAACCGTTAGAGATAGACCGAATCATACTATACAAAAAATGTAGATCTTGCTAAAATACACAATTTATGTCCAAATAAATTTTCTTGTAGGGTGAACCATTTCGGAGATATTCCTTGTTATGTGTGTGAGTTTCGGAAAACTTAGAACTTTCATGAAAAGGATCATCGTTGTTCATTTTTTTATATGTTAAGTGTGCAAAGACAACAGAATCCCAAAGCTTTAAAACATTTGACTATCGCACAAAGCCTACTGTATTCTAATATTCCCCTTGTACCTACAAGGAAATAAGCAATAAGATAAGTTATACAAATGTTTATCTTAACACAAAGAAGATATAGGAATAAGAGTTTGTAAGAATGGTTAGTACAAGAGTAGAGAAAGTCATGTGAGTGCAACACGTCAGATTTTTCCAGCATTATCTTCATAGATTTTTCAAAAGTGCAGGATGAACTTTAATATAAACATCCAGACAGTCAGGTTAACTATTCCGCTGCCACAATAAGTTTTAGAGCATCTACAAAATGGAGATGGTGATATAGGGGAGAGGAGGAGGAGGTGATGGTGGCACCAGCAGTGGTAGCATTAATGCTTTGGATCATAGACTTCATTTTTCATTTGGCATTCCAGTAACAGGATGTTCAGTTTGAATATCTCCTTATATTTTCAGACTTGCTTAAACACAGCAGTATATGTATTTAATATGTGAAGGTGTGTGGCTAAGCTATTATGACTATATGTAGTTAAGCAGAATATTGCTACTGATTATTTTTTTCTTGTCTTCAAGAATGATGTTCCTTTTCTTATCTGCACTTAAAGTTTTGAACCCCTCTTGTTGAAATTATTGTGTTATTAATTTGTAATTTGACAGAGTTAAAAGATTAGTAATTGAGTTTAATTTTTATGCTTTTGTTTAACATATGAGGTGCTTAGAATAGCAAGGGCGTAAGCGCCAAAGTACGAATTTTTTGTTTTTCTTGCAACATATAGTATAAAGCCTACTCTTTAATGTCTGTTAAGTGTGAATGGTTAATACGCCCTGGATAAAAACGAATTCTCCATTTGAATACAGCATGGTGTTAGACCATATGCGCTTCTGCCGAATCTCGAGAATAGCAAATGTGTATGAGCCAACCTGCCGGCCGGAGCCGGTCGCTATTCTGTAACAGTCACTCTTTAACAGAATGTAGCAATAAATCACTTAAGAGAGGGTTCTGTTTATTTTGAGGCCTTTACCCCCCATAAATGGTATTCTTTAACCTTTCAAACATGTTTGCGGTATTGTAAATATTTTTTGCCTAGATGTAATCCTGCTTGTACATCTGTAGTTCAGTCCGTTGCTTTTAAAGAAAGCTGTAACATGTTTTAGTGGCTTGCAGATCTCAGTTAGAGTTGTGTTGTTTAGAGCAATTCCGTGTGTGACTAACTGACATTTACACCACATTTTCTTCTTAAAATGTCTGTCTAATGGCCAATATAGGTGTAAAAATGTTATTTTAACGACATACGATGACAGAGAATACATTGGTGGTTGTGATAGGAAAGATAAAAACCTTAAAAAAGTGAAACAATTATTTAATCATGAGCACTAAACTTTTCGTGACTTACTGACATTTTTGTCAACTGCAGGTCCAACTTCAAACGTTTGTCCTCCGTTTTCTCTAAAAGTTTTCTTATTTGATTTGTTCTGGAAAATCACTTGAGAGAGGAACTTCTAAGCTTTCAAGTGACCTGAAAAAAGGTTTGGTATGTTATTCTCATCTGGAGATATTTATTCAAAGGTCAGCGTGACTGACATGAGTTTGTGACTTACTGACATATGCGAAAATTGTAATACCTTGCCTTTGTTTTACATGGTATAACACATGGTAAATCACAGTGATACGTATTATACGTTACATACATGTAATACACACAGGTGTGTAATTGTATTTATCGTTTTGACAATAATCATATCCTTTGGAGAAGCATTAATGTCATGCAACATAAACAGAATAAACATGTTGGCAGCTCCCACTTCTTATCACAGTTACGTCATTGCAAGTATAAAAAGTTGACTCAAAACCATAATAAAGACGACACATGAGAGCACACAGCACATACCTGTAACACACTCTGGATTGGACTCCTTATAGTGCAGGAACGCTAAATGCAGTAGCGTTGTAGTACACGCGCATATCACTACACTGTTTTTATTCCCGAAAGTTGTGCATCATTCTGACACTTTCCGCACATGAAAGAAAAGCATATTCCACAACATTTAAACCTAATACTTTCACATAATGAACCTGCTGAGTGGATAGCATAGGTGAAATATGTTCAAATCTTTTGTCGAGAAATTCTCTTGCTTCTTCAATTTCAGGCAGAGAAACTTCAAGAACACATTTTGGTTTTCTTTCTAACAGTATTAACAAATTCATCAGCACTCTGAATCCTGATTCCTGCTTTCTCAGCTGTCCATGCCATCCTCTTCACTTGTCCTCCAATCGCATCTACTGCCCCCTTTCCGTGATAGGATTCGAAGTGCAATTCATTTTGGATTCCAAATACTTCGGAAAGATATGTCTCATGACTCAATGTGTATTTCTGCTTAAAATGACAAGCAGCTCCATCAGAAAACACTTTCACAAGTTCAAGATTCAGAACAATATCCAATATTTTCGAAAATATATTCCTTAAGCAAATATCAACTATATATTTGTCATGTGATACATAATCAGACTCCAAAGCAAAAGATTGTTTCTGAATTTCACCAATATCTCCTTTCCTATATCAGGCAACAGCAGTAAATATTGAGATCTGTGTAATGTTCCACTGGGGAGCTTGAATTTCATTTTGCTCCTTGCATGTGTAGTTCTCAGAGAAGTCGATCTGTATCACAGCTTCACTAATTGCAACATTTTCCCCAGCCTTCTTAAAGGCCTCGGATTGCTGTCTTTTTACATAAACGTGATTTAAGAAACGTGGCAGGCAGTGGGTCAGTTCTTCAATGCAGTCTTTTACAGATCCCTTTTTAACTTCTATTTCCATTCTTCCATTACGTGAACTCCACAGTTTCCATTCGCATGGAGAATTAGCGAGTTCATCCAAAATGTCTGCTTCACTCAATCCCAGGCAGTTGGAGCATCCCCCCTGCATACACTCACTCGATTTCTGATCACAAACCACTTGTGCTATGAACTTACGAAATTCAGTCTCAGTGAGTACGTGATTTTTACACAATGCTTTGAGAAGAAACTTCGTATTTTCATGTATAATGCATGTGCACACATTATGTGGGATCTGACTTTGAAGACACATGTGAGCAGGGCGTAATTCAGCAAATTTTGTCAACCCCGCGGACATTTCTTCTCGATCTTCTAGAAAGAGTGCATGTACTTCTTTTAATGTTGCCACTAGATACCTAATGCGAACTTCTTTTGTTTCTCCTTTAACATGGATTTCAATAAAATCTTCTCTTTCAGGAGCTTGGTAAGATATTGAATCATCCTGACAGAACTTGATGATTGTACTTTTAAGTTCCTCTGATAGTTGTTTTCCTGATACCGGGACAGAATGCTTTGGTTTTACAACATGTAATCCCTCTTCAACTGCTGACTTACGAATCATTTCTTTTCTTTTGCGTGGAGATTGCAGCAATGCTTCCTCAACATGTTTTATGCACTTTCCAAAATGCTGTCTGCTTTTGAAACCCGCTGATGTTGATGGAGTATCCTTATCAATCTTATCTTCTGTCTTGCCCGCTGTGCTTGTTTATGTCTCCTAATTCAGACTTGAGGTGTTCTCTTGTTTTGTTTATTTCAGTATTGCTCTTCCTTTCCTCATAGTCACTTTTATTTTTTTCTTCCATTGTGGATAACTGTCTTGCTCCTTCAGATATTGTTTGTATTCACGTTGTCTTTGGGCTGGTGTTTTAGCCATGGAGTCAGAAACGGACTGATAGTCTATCCTGACTGGTCTCACAAGCACTGTACGCGTATGACGATCACAGGGCGCCAGCACCAATTGTCCGTTAGTCACGTGTTTTGTGGGAAAATGAATGACTTTAGAGGAAAACTTTCTGATACTTTTTTATTTGTTATATTGTAATGACGCAGAATCCAAAAGGATATTTATTTCAGTCTATTACTTTTCCGTGCAGAGAACTTTATCCTTATTTACCGTGACTAACTGACATCGACACACAGTAATAACTAAACAGGCTCTAAGGATTATTTATAAATGTCGAAAATTATTAGCCATATACACGTTTTGAAGATGAAGAGTCATTGTGTGATGTACATCGAAAAAAAATTAAAACAGTTGTACATAGCTCCTGAAATATTGATATGAAAATCACTGTTATTCACGCTTATTTTTAGTGTTTTGGAAATATGTGGATAAGAAGTGAAATTAGAACCCATATTCATGTGAAAAACATTTATTTTTCACTTCAAAAGATACTTTGGAGTATCTAGCATCATCTTTCCTCAGTAAAAAAAGTGAAACATTGAACACTCGGTATGACATATTTGCGGAATTGCTCTTTACTAACAATACCATTGAACAAACCTTTAGTACATTTAGCGTATTAAACACTATGAGTGACACAGACAATGATTTTATTTCTCACCACGTAAGTCGTCCCAGAAAACACCGCATGCAGAAAAACCAATGGAAAATGCAATTGGCCAAGAAGAAGATGAATACAGATGAAGAACACGTAAGTTAAAAAAACTAAACATTTAGTAAAGGCACACACCAGAGGTAGAAGAAGAGGCAGTAGCGGATGACGATACTTTACTAACATACTCTGGTTCCTCACGGCACAGCACAGCGGTTAAACATCTTCGGTTATATAGCTTTACTATTTCTTAACTTCTTTATATTCACTTTAGAAGTATTGTTTGTTAGTATTAGAACAAATATTTATCAATATTAGTTAAAGTATTGCTTACAAAATGCTAACTTACAAGTAAGCGTTTTGGTTATAACGCGCATGAAAGCATACATTATCTGAATTATATTGTTGATGAAATTAACCTTCTGAAATCTCAAATATCTGCCAAATAACATTATACATTCCTTATTAACACTATTAATGCAATAGAGTCACATCTGAGCAATATTTAATTTCTCTATAGATGATTTTAATATGTACTGCATAGTAAAACTTTAATCGCATTTTTCTCAAAACTAGCTTTTGGCGCATACGCTCTTGCTATTCTAAGGGCCTCATATCAGCCTGTTTATTTCCAGCTAATTCCTCATGTGCTGTAATCCATTCTATTGTTTTCCTAAATTTTGTAGCAGCATTTACGAATGGATTATTTCATTTATGGTAGTATCGCTAGGGCCTGGAAGTCTTAGGTCTCGACTTGATGTAAACACAAGCCATCAACAACTAACCTGTGATACATTGAAACCAAAGTGCACCATAAAATATAGCACCTTAAATATTAGTGATTATCTGAGTTTTCAAGATGTATGATAACTCTGGTAGAGATTACTTGCATGTAACACGATAGCAGTGCCATTCCTAAATCCTCAAGTAAATATCATTCTTTTGTGTCATAAACAAGAGGCATGACTCCACATTGCACCTGTTGTGTTGTAGCTGATGAAACATCAGGTTATCATGGAGAGATACAAGGTCTAGATCTAAGGCTGGTTAAGAGTATACAGGTTGAAGTGGTCCCTGTGCTGACGTTCACTTTGCAGTTCACAACCTCCACTTTACATGTTTCCAACTGAAAAGTTTCCTCTGTTGTTGCACAAAACACTTTTGTATCGTGAAAACTTCTCTCTACATCACAACATTGCTGGGGCATATTTAAATGATGCCAACTGCTCCACCAATAAAGATGAATCCCTTGCTGTGGTAGATGGCTTTCATTCAAGAAAGTCTCAAATATTGCACATCTGTTTATAATCAGGATTTTTTGAAATTATGTTGTTCACTTTTTCTTTCACTTTTTGACCTACACTACCAGAAACACCACTTAGTTTGCATATTGTATCTTCAAAAATATTTAGTGATTCATTTAAAGAAGCCTCTACAGTTTCTCTGTTGGCAAGTAAGAAACTGGGCAGATATGAAAACAAGATCATCTAATCCACCGTCTGACAAAATATTTTCAACTGTTTCTATTGATACAGATTCATTTGAATTCAATAGATCAACAACTTCTTTGACCTAGTCAATGTGTTGGGCATAATGCAAGACTGCATCCAGCCTGTTCCCCATCAAGCAACACCAGCACAGGAGGAAGTGGAATATTAGGTTTAAACAACTGTATTCTAGAAGGGGATTTCAAAAAAATGTTCTTGTTACGCAAGATAGCAAGTATGCTGCAGCTCACAGTCGAGCAACTCAGATGGAACACATTGCCTTAAGACAATACTATCTCCATTGTTGCATGATGATGTACTCACAGCCTGCTCGCACTTTCCCAGTTCTGTTCCAATTTATATGTCCCATTTGTTGTCAGATGGATTCAGCACCCTCACAGACACTTCCGACAGGGCTACAATGCCCCAGTAATGCTTAATCCATCTAAGGGCATCTTCTGGTTCAGCACTATGTTGCTTCACCGCTGCACCTTTAGGGGTATCTTAATGGCCACCTTACTTATAGCGGTGAGCCAGATTTTTATTAGGGGCATGGCAGCAATGGAATTCTTATCTTCAGAGTGCTGATGGGTTAGCAGATGGTAGATGGCAATGGTTAATGTATGCTCATTGAATTCAGATTTCCACCATTATCTATCAGAGTGCTGATGGTTAGCGGATGGTAGATGGCGATGGTTAATGTATTCTCATTGAATATTCAAATTTCCACCATTATCTTTACTATACTGGAATTATAATATTATAATAACTTCACTTTTCACAAATGCAACTGTAGTAAGTTTCCGAAGCTATTCGGTTTAATACCTTCATGATTCTTGGATTTGCTAAATTCAACATAGCATCTCTTGTAGATATTATTTACATTATAGATATGATCATTTGTGGCAAACAATATTGCATGATGCTTTGTTGAATATCTCTCATTAATACAATTCACTATTGCTGATTGCTGATACATAGTTTGTTACATTTTATGGCTCAAATACACATCTGTCTTGTACAACAGGCTTATTGTTCTGGTTCCTCATATATTGTCTACAGAAATTGATGTGGTTTATCTGGTGATCGTTTCTACCGGATTTGTTACTATAGAATTCCCTTGTCCTGTCATTGTCGTATGACCCCCTTCTGGGTAGTGCTCCTCGATATCTTTCTTTTGTATCTTGCGTCCTTGTATCTCGGTGATTATCACAAGGGTAACATGCCCCTCTCCTCTCTTGGTTCTACCCCTTTCTTGCCGTTCGTATAGGGATTGGTATATTGCATTGTCTCCATTTTGTTAAAGACAGCAAATATAAAAAGTGCAGTACTTTTGAAAAAGAATATTGTGTGACATTACTACTAAAGTTCTGGTGAAACTAACCCATCAACATCCTGAAGATAAGAACCCCATTGCCGCCACGCCCTTAATATAAAATCGCTCAGTGGACACAACCACGTCCTACATCAAGGCCACCATGCAGGCACCTGGATGCTTGTTTGCACTCCGGAGTGTCACTAGGACCCTCCTGTGGATGTGGACCATAGTGCCTTGGCTCCTGAGAGCATCCAGTTCCTAGTATAACTTCTTAAGCTATCCACATGATGAACACCCACTGACTTCCAGTGCTCCACCCCAAGGTCAACCCAGTCAAGCTTCCACCTCCACAGGCAAGGTGTCCCTTGATGACATCACTAGCTGGTGTGGCCCATTGGGTTTCCTTGATGGCAATCCTCTGGCCAGATCAGAGTGAATTATGGTTATGGCTGCACCTGAGTCCACCAGTGTCCACTACGGCTTCTCAGATTGTGGTTTCTGAACCAGTTTTTAAGAGCCTCCTAGATGTCTGGATGCTGCTGACATGAGAATCTCGTTCAATACTTATGGCCATCCTTGAAGGCTAGCCATCAGCTGTGCAGTTTCCTCTTCTGTTGATAATTGATTGTGGGCAGTGATGGCAAATTGTTGGCAGAAGACTTAAGAGGTCGATGTCCCATTGTATATGGGTGGCCTCATGCGCATGTTGTTGCAAATTGGCGCTTCATTCTTCAAGTTCTTACATTTTTCGCCAAGTATTTGTTTCGCCTTAGCATTCAGTTCTTTGGCACTGCCGTTGACTCTGCCTTCCAGGGCACTAAGCCATTCCCAAGTCTTCTAGGCTGTTAACATATTGGTGAAGGTCTTTCATCTTTCCGCTGAGTTCTTCCACAGGTTTCTTTGACCTTTCCAGTAGTTCCATCTTCATCTCAGCCATTTGTTTTCATTGCAGAATTCAGTTCTGTCTGCGCTTCTTCCTTAACATCCTTCATTTACGCCTCAATCTTTTCTGTTGCAGAATTCACTTGTCATTTCACTTCCCATCTTGTTCACTCTTTATTCCACTTTTGCATCCATCTGCTGCATTCCAGAGTTTTTTTATATTTCTTTTCCCATTTTGTTCATTCATAAAGTACTTACAATTGTAAGTCGTCTCTGGGGACGGGATATTCTGTGAAGTGATCCCTAGTGATCTACCAGGAAAATGCAAATTGGTTGGGGAATTTAATATCATACTGGCAAGTTGCCATGGCAGCTCAGTGGTTAGAGCAGCTGTGAACGAAGCGGAAGATCCATGGTTCAAATTCCTGGCTATGGCATTGAATTTTTCAGTCCTGATTTTACCTCTCAAATAACAGCTCTATATACTATAATGAAAGGACCATCTCCATATATTAAATGGAAATGTGTGTTGGCTCTGCTAAGATAGCCATCATCTAATGACAGAAAGAAATATTAAATCTATGTATGCATGTGCATTAACTTAATAAAGTGAAATGACAAGTAGTGATAATACATGGAGTCTGGTTGTAATGAAAATGGGGTGACCAACAAAGACAAGTTTTTGTTACATAAGGCAATTAAGTAATTTTAGTGAAATTGGTGTATTTAAACTTGACTCATTGTATTATTAATATTGTCCATTGATGAAATAATCCTATGAGATTCAGTAATGCAGGTGCCTCACATTTTCAAAAAGTGAAGGTTATGTCATTAACTTTTTTCCCCCTATACCCCTCATTTTATGTTATCCAGAGATGAATTTAGATGAAATAACCATAGATTAACATTTAGATGAATTGATTTTTGTATATTTTGAGAATGTGACTGTTTTAATGTATTTTGATATCTATTTCAGAGCTCGTCCTGAGGAACTCCAGAGATTGACACCATGGCTTAATCGAGAACTTCTAGCACTTGCTATGCTCACCAGTGCAAGCAGAATAGCTCATGTTTTGAACCTAATTCTTTCATTGGTATCATGCTTTCACATCAGATCTCAAGAATTCCGGCAAGCCATTGATTCACATTTTAATCCTTATACAGAGCATTTTATCCATGAATTCTACACATTTGCTCGTTCTGGATATGATATGATTGGCTTTGATGAAAATGCTCATTATGTTCCAAGAAACAATATAGCGGTTAGTAGCTTCTATAATATTTTCTTTCTATTTTACAAGTCAGAAAGTTGTGTGATTTAAAAAAACAAATAGTTCATAGTAAATGGTGCCTTCCAGGATCGGTTCTTTTGTTTAGCATTAGTATCACCTATAACCGTATGTAAATAATTATCAGTGGTGACTGCTGTATAAGAGCACATGAACACCCTAACTTTTGACACCTTGCAGTACTATTAGTTAATTTGACTTTAGGTGTTATTAAGTGCTATAAGATGCGATAATCTAAAACTTACAGCACTTAAATCTACTGTGCTATTTCTCTGAAATAGAGTTTGGCATCATGGCCACTAGCACATCTCCAGTTTTGCATGTTTTTAGGAGCCTTTGCACATGCATAGCTGGCATTACATCATTGTCTTATGGGCCAAAATAGCCACTGAGCGTGCACACAAGACGGTGTGAATGCATCAGTCCTTACCGTCATCTCCTGTCTCTCTTGCAGCAATGCCATTAGGTGGCAGCGCACTGCAGCAGATGTTAAGTTACTTAATGTGATTAGCTGACGTTTCATGCAATGGGAACCCTGTTTGTTTTTCTGTTTGGCATAAATCTTGCTAGGTGGTAGCACACTGATCAGATATGCCAATTCACTCACTATACAGCAAAATTTAGCTGACATGAGTAAAAACTATGACTGTGCAAATAGAAAAACATATTTTGTATGATTTTATCATACAGACTTAATTTGGTGTTCACAACAGGAGAGTGCACCTACTAAGTGAGCTTTCTCTTTCCCATAGTCAAGTTATGTTGGTAAACATTTATACCACTATGTGAGTTTAACGGCTTCCACAGCCAGCAGTCTGTATTTTGTCAGACAAGTCATCCAATAATAATAATAATAATAATAATAATAATAATAATAATAATAATAATAATAATAATAATAATAATAATAATAATAATAATAATAATAATAATAATAATAGTAATAGTAATAATAGTAATAATAATAGTAATAATAATAGTAATAATAATAGTAATAATAATAGTAATAATAATAATAATAATAATAATAATAATAATAATAATAATAATAATAATAATAATAATAATAATAATAATAATAATAATCATCACCATCATCATCGGGAGTGGCTACACTTATATCAATTTTTATAATCATATCTATTATGAAGCATGCTATATCACATTTCCAGGGCTATCTAAATCTAAAATTTGTGAACACCCAAATTACATGCTTACAATCTGCCACTGATAATTATGTAGATATTTTAGTTGTTATAGTTAATTAAAAAAGCAACTTATGAAGTGTATAGTATACAAAAAGTGTTCTCAAAGAATATAACTACAGCATTATATTTGATTGTTTCATATTGTTAGTTATTCAGTAATTTAATATATGTATTCAGTGCTTCTGTACCTGTGTCAAAGGTATTGCTCTTGATGTATTGATAAACAACCAGGAGAAAAGTCTTGGAGGAATGTGCCAGCTCAACTGTTGTGCTGGAGAATGAGCTAAACAGCAGACCAGGTTTGAGTATTATGTCAGTGCAGTATATGTCAAGCAGAAAACTTACGCTCACACCTGCACTTCAGAGTGTAAGTAGAGAACAGAGTGAAAAGTAGCAATACAAATTGGTTCTACCAGCACTAATATCAGATAAGGAAATGACATTGATGTATATAGTTGTGCAAACTTAGAGTTGGAGAGATCTCTTCTTGTTCACTAGAATCTTTGTTATTGCGTTTGCACTCATATCATTAGGATTTTCAGTTATAGTTGTTATCTTATCACAAATCCTATACTCCTGTTCTAGTTTATCCTTGTGGGTATAAAGCTACCAGTCCTGTGGTGTCACAACTTCAGTCCCTATGTGCCCAGTTCTTTAAGCGGTCACAGTGACATGTTTTGAAGCAGCATGAAGATGCTGCCAGTAATTTATTTTTGTCCAGGCTAACTCAGGGACATTAAGATCACACATTTAGGGCAGCAATGTCATACAGTATGTCAATGCTCCTTAAGGCAAGGGATCGGTGAAAATCACGAAAAAATAACAAAAAATAAATTTTTAAATTTTTAGGTCTAAAATTATTTCTTCTTCTTCTTCTTCTTCTTCTTCTTCTTCTTCTTCTTCTTCTTCTTCTTCTTCTTCTTCTTCTTCTTCTTCTTCTTCTTCTTCTTCTTCTTCTTCTTCCTCTTCTTCTACTTCTACTACTTCTTCTTCTAAGTGTTAGGCTCTAAGGTCTGTTATAACCTCCCATTTGAATTTTCAGCCCAATGTTTCTGTAGACAGCCTAAAGATCTCTTTCCATTTGGATGATAGTGAAGCATGACTTTCAGGATTCTATTTCTATGTGTGCGATGTGGATGATTTAACCATTCTAAAGTTATATTCATGTTTCAAATTTCCAAAACTGCTTTCATTTCTGTCCTATGACTATAACACTAGAACCCCGGTGCTCGCCAGCTACCAATAACTACGGTAGCAGTCATTTTTGACCATTCACTTTTTCTTTGCCTTTTCCGTGTACATTTTATAACTTATTTCTTACCAGTTTGATATTATTATTATTATTATTATTATTATTATTATTATTATTATTATTAGTTAACTACGCTCATATTATCACTGTGTATTTATAAATTATTGGAAAATTGCCTTTCTAGGGCATACATTCAAATTTTCTATGCTAAATTTTTTCTCTAATAATCTTGTGGTAATGGAGAATTAGGGGAAGAAATATTCAGTTTAGTAGTATATAAAAAAAGCCTGTACGATGAACATGTATTCTTTATTTATCTCTATCTTTCAACAGTATGTTTATTCAAATAAAAAAAAATAGCTCAAATTCTCAGAAAGGCGAAATATAGTGTAATAGTACAACTAAGAGTATTGGGGAATATGAACATGAGAACTCAACTTTAGTTCCTTTCATTGTTATGAACATTCACTTATGCTTTGCATTTTACACATGTAAGAACTTTCCTAACTTCTGCTGTGCATTTTCCACATACTGGTTTCTTACAAATATGACAGGAATTGCTTGCTTTGTTCTGTCTGCAGTTATTACCTATTTGACACTGTCATCGGTGATTAGGGGTTGGATGTTCTGCGGTTGGATTAGTCTGTACACAACGTTGTCTAGTTCCCAAGTAGGCTTATCTTAGCTCATCAGAATCTGCGGCGAGAAAGTTCCTTGCCAGTTATTTCTCGAAACAGTATCCAAGCGTTGATGACAGCTAGGTCCAATATGTTTTAAAAAAACATGTATCAGCCATCTGCGGGTACCGGCACGAACGGCATACAATCGTGCCATCTGATCAATCACAGCCACTCCATATTTAGTCTTGTTGTAAAACTCAACTGTTTCAGGAAGTTTCTTGGAGGCTGCAGATATTGCACATGAGTTGTGAAGTGTACTCATTATAATTACGTTCTTCTGTGGCTTTCCTTGGTAGCTGATTAGCAAAATGCCATTGTTTGTTTTCATGAGAACGATATAAAGAGGAGCTCTGGAATTTCTTAGGTGATCAGGAACTTCTCGTCTCGATCTGTTCACAGTTCCTACAATACTAGTGCCCGACTCCTTTAGTCTTTTAGCTAGTGATAGTGAAGTGAAGTAACTGTCAGTGGTGACGTTTAGTCCCTTTTTACTTTCTCTACTGGTAAGTAGGGGAAGTATTGTTTTCCACCCAAAAATTTGATGTCAAGATTTCATCAGAAATGCATGTTTTGAGACTCCCTGAATCCAAAAAAGCATTTTTAGAAAAAGGTTTGCGTGTGTGTCTGTCTGTGTGTCTGTGGACAGTATAACTCAAAAACGAAAAGTCAGCTAAAAATCAAAGTTGGTATTTAAGTTTAATGTCTTTCAAGGATGCGACACGAAGATTTTGAAGAAAATAGCCCCACCCTAAACTACCCTTTACATGGAAAATTTTTCGGAAATTTTGATTTTCTTGAAAATAGCTCTAACGATTTTGATTAAAATGTCATACGTTTGAAATATTTTTATGACAAATGAAATGTATATCTTGAATTTTCTGGTTATAGCCCCTGTAGTTGTATTTACTCTGGACAAATTTTGCATAACTGCTAAACCGTTAGAGATAGACCAAATCAAACTATACAAAAAATGTAGATCTTGCTAAAATACACATTTTATGTCTGAATAAATTTTCTTTTAGGATGAACCATTTTGTAGATATTCCTTGTTATGTGTGTGAGTTTCAGAAAACTTAGAACTTTCGTGAAAAGAATCGTTGTTCATTTTTTTATATGTTAAGTGTGCAATGACAACAGAATCTCAAAGCTTTAAAAGATTTGACTATTGCACAAAGCCTACTGTATTCTAACTTCCCCTTGCACCTATAAGGACATAAGCAACAAGATAATTTGTAGAAATGTTTATCTTAACTAACACGAAGAAGATATAGGAATAAGAGTTTGTAAGAATGGTTAGTACAAGAGTAGAGAAAGTCATGTGAGTGCAACACATCAGATTTTTTATTTAGAAAAGGATTTGTTAGAGACATCACAACATGTTCTGGAACAGATTCGTTCTGAGGGCGCTGATTATCCTTCTGCACAAATGGGATAGCACTGCAGATTTACTTTAAGTTCACATCTCCAAGCATCCAGTATTTTATACCAAATTTATCAGGCTTATTGAATGAATGAACAGTGACATATTGTAGGATAAAGTTGTTCATCTTCTGGAAGGAATTCACCTGGTGTGTAGCAAGCCTTACAATGTTCAATAAATTTGTTCCAAATAGTTGAAACCAGTGCAAACCTATCCATCTTTAGCCTTTCAGAACGGGATGACCTGACATCAAATCGTAAAAATCTCATCAGTTCCATGAATCTGTCCCTTGTATCAGAAAATATAGGTGGCCCCCACTTTTTGGACCAGAGTTCAGCTAGTTCAAGGCTTCTGCATCCAAGTGCACCCCGTAAGTAAATTACACTGATGAAAGCATCCTACTCATTCAAGGAAACAGTCCATTTCTCATAATTTTTCTTCTCTCTTGCTTCAATGTATACATTTTTTTGATATGTCGAAGAATCAACTCATCAATGAACAACTTCCAAGCAGATGCATGGCTACTGTCCCTTACATGTCTCTTAGCATAAGCAGTAGGGCCTCCCTTTTCTTTCACAGCATTATTACTCTATTCTACCAGGATTGTGACCTGGATCGGTAATCTGCCACTCAGTAGCTTTATCTCTAAGAATTATTGTAAGTGCAGGAAGGTTTTCCTCTTCTTATTATTGGTTATGTTGAAGTGGTTGCATTTCCTGAAGCCGTAGTATTACTAGTAGGCATTCTATTTTCACTTGCCACTTGTGATGTCAAATTGGATGGAATTACACAGTGCTGCAAGTCATGTTCAAATGATGGTTGTATCGAGCTATGGCCATACCTTCTTACCTCCCTCGCAGCACGAGAATTACAGGTATCCTGAATTTGATTTTCTGAAAATAAATAAGCAAAGAAAATATATTTATGCCAACAAACTTACTGTTGGTGTTTTTAAACACACAAGCTGTGTGTGGGCAAAGTTTGAGAGGTAGAACTGGAACCTAAAAATTCAATGCCACAACTGGGATTTGAACCAGACCTTCCGCTTACCAGGAAAGACCTTCCGCTTACAATCATTTTCCGATTGTTCTGAATCAGCTGGAGGTTAATAATCTTCTTCACCATTACCACATTCTTCAAAAAGATCACCTTCTCATACATCGTCTGGTATATCATGAAATATAGCTAGGATTTCATCTGGTTTCAAATCATTCATTAGACATCTTGCAGGCATAGATTCTCAATGCACACTACTATAATGAACAGTTGGCATGAAGACCGACAAAGCAGATTAGTGACAATGAGAAATCCGACAATGCATGCGAAAGCCTAACGAAATTATTGTAACGGTCAAAAATGACCTTCTCCGAGGTTCATGGTCAAGCATGAAAAAACATCCACGTAAATGATGACATGCTGAAAATTATTATGCTATATAAAACTAGAGGTTATATCAGGAAAAGTCATGAAAGGCCAAGCTTTGTTTTAAAACACCGGCAGAGCTAAACTTATTTAAGTATCAAGAAGGGTCAAAATGATCTTTACGAGGGTTCGAGTGTTAGCATAACTGTTATTGACACTGCACTCTGAAAGCTAACTTTTAACTAAGACTTCTGAAACATATCAGTTTAAATTTCCTGCAGATCTTTTGAAAACGTAATGCAGGTGGTCAACCTGCTTCCCCAAGAGCTATTTCTTCATTGTCAACTTCCGATTTCCTGCTTTTGTTGGAAACTAAGTAATATTTTAGAAAAGTTCGTATTTTGTGTTCAAAGTTCACAATTTTCAGTCTTACAGTCAGTGGCGGCTCATGGACGTTGAGTACAGGGGTGCTGCATACAAAAATTATATGAACTATTAACAATGCATCTTAAATTATTTGCAGATTAGTTCTATGTGCCTCCTCTTGTAGGTCTTGAACTTCTGAATCACGTTATTGAAGTTCAAAATGTTGTTAACCATAGACTTCTCAATAGACAGCATAGCTAACGCGGTCAACCTTTTTTCTCCCATGGTATTTCTGAGGTAGGATTTTACCATTTTCAAACATGAGAAGCACTATTCTGGTTTGGAAGTTGTCTTTGATATAGTGACAGCTATGCGCAGTAATTTTACAACTTCTGAGAACGAGGCTTGTAAGTTCTGAGTTAGAAGAAACTGCAAGAGCTTGACAGTGCCACCGATGTTTCTGAATTCTGGTCTCTAGTACAATACAGTGAGTTCCGTTTTCAGTCTGTCTTTCTTGAGCATTGGAAAAAGCTACACACACATATTTAGGTCTCTTTCGGGAAAAGTTTGATAATTTTCAAATTTGTCTTCACATAAAATGGAAGATACTACCAGATGGTCTGTGAACTGGAATTGGGTGTTGGTTTGTGATATAATTAGATCACACACTTCTTTCGCAGCTGCAACCCATGTCTGATTGCCATCAACCTTGCGGCGTTTGCTGGAGTTTTAGTCTTTGCATTCCTCTCTACCCACCTTTATATTGTTCCGTACAGTCTGTACGGCATGCCGAAACCTTGATATGCAGTCTCATGTCTTAGAAACATTTTACTGGCGATGTTGCAGTTGGTTGTATAAAATGTCTACATGAGACATCAGTAAATGAAAAAAGGCGAGCCAGAAGTTGAATTCAGAATCTTCAAGAAAACGTATCAGGGCACTTGCCTCATTTATTGTAATGTTTGATGTTTCAGATTCCATTATGATCTGAAAACATTCTAATAATGGCTCTTTCTTCTCATAGACTACATTTACTATTCTTGTTTTAAAATTCCATCTTGTAGCCCCAGCTGATGGAATTCTCTTTGAAACACATGCATCTAATACAGACTGCCTATATGGAGATCGTGAGAAGAAAAGAGGAATACTTGACAAATTAGCAAAAAATATCCATGCTCTTGTATTTTGTTTAGCTGCTTTTTTCATTATCAAATTGAGTTGATGAGCGTAACAATATACAAAATATGCATATTTGTAGCAGTCCCTGATTTTTCCTTGTGCCCCATTTAATACACCACTCATCACAGCTGCTCCATCGTAACTCTGTCCAATCAGCTTATCTTTCTTGCTTTTAAGAATTCCTTCTAACTGTGAAAGTATGCACTCTCAACGGCTTTTCCTTCTTTGTTACAATAACGAAGAACGATCACAAGCTGAAATATTTCTGAGTTGTCTGCAGTTTCATCGGCAAGAATAGAGACAAATTCAGTTTCTTCAATCTCAGATAAAATTTCCTCTCTGCATACCTCCAGCATACATTCAAGGAGCTCATTTTGAATAGTTTTTGATAAGCCTTTAAAAGGCGAAGAACTCTCCAAATGTGACTTAAACAACTAATCAGTTTCACCCGTATATTTGATAAATTGAGAAATATAACCTTGATTGTCGGAATCTGCATTTTCATTATGCCCTCTTAATGCCAACTCATTGGTTCCAAAAAACTTAATATAATCGATAATTCTTGACAACGCCTCTCTGTTTTTCCTTACCTCATTATTATAGTGTTCAATGGCTTCTTTATGAGCTGAACTAAAACTCTCTTCCCAACATAGCCAAGTTCACAGTGTTGTTTAAATGTTTCTCAGATTTTGCATGTTTATTGATCTTTTCAAGCAGTTTTCTAAGATCGTTTATACCTTTCCGAGTCCAACTAGAGTCCCCACCAAACAAAATACATGGTAAACAAAATAATGCATTTTTAATATCACAGCCAGACAACCATTCAAACCTTTTTCCAAACTTCACTGTTAAAACTCGTATATTCCTTTTGTCGGCTTGTAGATGATTGTTTAATGTTTAGCATGGGTGTAGGCCTTCCACGATGCTTAATTTCACATTTCTTCTATAATGTTAATGTACTGAAGTGAATAGACTGCAAATATTGCACTGAATGATTCATTGTTGGCGACACTATTGTAGTTACTACACGCACTTAGAACACACGAAACAACCAACTGCCCGCTTCCGACTTCTCCAAGCATTGAGTGCTGCTTGATTTGCAGCTCATTCCAAAGGTAATGCAGGGGTTCTGGAGGGGGAAGAAACTGAAGGAATGTGGGCAGAGAGTCAACTCTTTTGGCCTGGCAGCACCAGGGGAGCAAATGGTTTCGCCAGTTGCACTGGGAGAAATAGCTGCTGTAAGCAGTACTTCCATACTAATCTACTGCATTTAACTCGATTGGTGCAACATTTAAAAGTATTTTAAAAGTAGAATACGAATCTGTATTACAAAACATAAGGTGAGACATTGAGTCAGAAACTCCTGGGGGTGCTGCAGCACTGGAGCCCCTCATCACCAGCTGCCATTGCTTACAGTTTATAATATAGCAACTTTGATAGAAAATAGAAGAACTAAGGGGTACTACAGTTCTTTTCTTTTTAAATCATGAAATATGTGATGTACATTACTTCTTAGATTAGTGCACATGGTCCAAGTAAGTTATTTTTTACAGAACTGAACTGTATGTTTAGAAACATTTGTGCATATACATAAATAGATGTTTCTTTTCTAAATATGGGGTGAATGAGTAAACAGAGTAAAAAGTTACAGATCTGGTAAATGTAAGGTGCAACATACTTACCAGGGCAAATCTAAGGTAACAAATTTGTATTATGTGCATGTTGACTTTCATTGCCATTTTTCTCAACATGTTTTTCATGGTTTTGCTAACTTCACAAGCTTTCTGACCAAGTTATCATTCAATTCATTTGAAATTTTGCACATACATACAGCAAAGTATATGTACCTATGGAAGTGACATATGCTTTTCTCTGTATACCTCATGGTTTTTATGCAATCACCAGTCAAAAATTGTAAAATTTACAAAAATGCTTAAACTATTGTTAGTCAAAATATAAACCTATTTTTTCCTCCCAGGTAGATAAATATAATTTAAAAAGGATATGTCACTTTTTATAGGCATCTTGAAAAAACAAGTATTTTTAGTTTTAAGATTTACTTTATATAATAATAACAATAATAAATAATAACTTTTAAATAAATTGTGACTGTTGAAATTTTGTACATTTACTTGTAATGTGCAGATAAACATGTAAAAGTTTCAAAACTGGATTAAGAAATCTGGAAATGACAAATTCACAGATCCCTTGCCTTAAGGAGCCCCTTTAAAATTTAGGATCTTGTCTTTATGTGAGGTGTGTTCACACAACTCCTTTCTAATTTTTATGAACATCACAAAAGCATTTGATGGTTAAGGTTTGTATTTATCTTCAATCTGTTTCTCAAAATTGGTACCATTCATAAACCACTTGAAAGAATGAATTGCCTTATCTTGATTCAAGGCATGGATGAAGTAATATACCAGATAAAATTAAGTACACTAGAATCATGGGGATAACAAACAACATTGAAACTCTCAAATGTGCAGTGGCATATGGGATGCCTCCATAAGACTGGTCTTATGTTATGGTAGTGAATTATGGACAATGGAACTATAGTGGCCACACTCTTAGTCGGCGATTGACATTTCCTGGCCATGGGCTAATGTGCTCTGAAAACTGTAGTATGGAGAATGGAGAGGGTTAATGTGTCACTCTGGTCTCATAGCAACCACTGAAGGCACCAAGTAGAGGCAAGCTCCCCCACGCCATTCCTGTAGCAATGACAGGGACATTTGCAGAGTTGCCAGCAGTAACATTGAGTACCACGTGTTTTCCATTTAGCACAGCAACTGAATTGCTTTCCAGGAATCTTTACCGTACGCTAACAGTATACAATTATGTTGAACTGCAAATTGGTTGTTATTCACATCTCTTACCTGGCACATTAGTTTACTTGTTTTGCGTGCACCATTTAATTCGTGAAGTGTCAGTACAAAATTCAGTGATAATTATTACATGAAGTGTGTGTATTGCGGTTGCATTTATGAACACAAAATTAATTGATAATTAGTATGCGTAGTGCCAGTATTATGGTCACGTTTACGAACACAAACTTCAGTGAAGATTATTATGTGTAGTGTCGGTATTATGCTCATATTTACAAACACAAAAGTCAGTGATAATTATTACGTGTAGTGTCGATATTATGCTCACATTTACAAACAGTTCAGTGATAATACGTATAGGTGGTGTGAGTGTGTATATATATCAAAATCAAATATTTTTATTTAACTATATTGGCTGAAAATAATTAATGTTAAAAAAATACATGTCAAAGCTCTCTGGGAAAATGAACAATGGAAAAGGTATATCAATAAGAGGACAGCACCTGAAATTATATCTTCCATAAAGAAGTACTTTGAAGAAGAAAAAATGGGGCCTCTAATTTCTATTGCGAAAGTCCTAGATAGAACAGCATGTACAGTGGGAATAAACCAAAACACAATGGAGTAGGCAAAGAAAACTATGAACTGGAAGTGAACCAATTGCCTTCGTCCAAGCTCATTTTGTTATTTTTGATAAAGCTCCAACAAGCTGCTCATAAACATCAAATAAAATATGACAATCAGTGTGTTTAAACATTTGAATTGAATTTTCATTCTCTGTTTGTGTTCGTTGCCTTAATCTGCTAGATCCGTTGCTGTGTAGAGTCATGTTATTCCTCTTTCTGCTACGCATTCGGTCACCACGTGGATGGCAACATTAAAATTGACAACACTGTTGTCTCCACCAGTTGAAATGTCAGAACTAAGGATGCGCAGACCCCAAAAGATTAAACAGCATGGCTAATAAATGAGATTCATATACTCAACAGCTAGCTACACAAGAGAGGGACCACAAATTAAATCAAGATGTACCAGAGGAGCTGCAAGTTGTTCCTGTAGTGCAATATGTTCAAAAGTACTACAATAACTAGAAGAAAACATGCATTGAATGAACTCTAATAGGATTCCTAAACCCATGCGTAATTAGCTTTGTAGAGGGAAACTATTTGTGAGCTGATCTATGAAATGATGCTTGTAAAATCCAGCTTTGAGTCTGTAACAGGTACTTGGCCTAAAACTTGAATGATGAAGAAGCAGCAGCAGCACAATTCATTTGTTAGTGTTATTCTGCATGGCTTTGTAGATCAGTACTACTTCTTTCAGAAATTCTACTCTGAAACATGCAGAAACTATTTTAGCATTAGAGGGAACTAAAATCAACTTTGTAGTTAAAAGTTTTCATATGAAACAATTAAACAAATCATGTAGGGTTGAGTACATCTGAGCACTACACAACAAATAAGTTGTTTGATCAGGCAAACCAGCAGGACTATTTCCACCAGAGTCAAGGAACATGAACAGTCCATACGCTTAATGCAGCCTGAAAAGTCGGGGCTGGCAGAATACTGCTTTGAAAAAGACCACAGAGCTAACATCAAAGAAATGACCATTGTGGCAAAATGTAGCAGTTTCTGGGAACGGAGGGTTAAGGAGACTCTGTCCATCTCCTCCGAGAAGAGCACACTAAACCGGGATGCCGGATTCCAGTTCAGTCCCTCCTGGAAACCAGTCTTAAAGTTGGAGATCGACCGGCTCAAAAAACAACAAATTCCAACAGAGCGTTGAACCACCTCTAGATTAGACTTTGTGTTTTCTGCTTGGTCTGTATTAGCGGACAGTACATATACTGGCCCTTTAACTCTGTTGGTTATTCATCATCCTGATGTTTCGAGAGATCCACACTCCCGAAACGTCGATGGCTCTTTCATCACTACACCTGGCTTTAAGCCCGAGAGCATCTTGAATATTTGAATAGGGATTATTTGTTGCAGATTTCTGAGTCTAATGTTTTCTAGGAATTCAAATCTGTTGAAACAAACCATTTCTTTAAATTGATATCTCAAGAGTTTTTCAGTGGCATATTAAACGGAACATGTGTCAAGCAAGACCAATGTGTCTTAAGCCTGTAATTTCAAATGTTTAATTTTCTCAACCAGAACAAAAGAATTCCTGATATTGAGACTGCCAAATTTTGGGAGAGCCATGTATAAATGGTATTGATATTGTTTATTATGGTTCTGTTGATGATGCAATGGTTCTTGCTAATTCATATGTTCTTACTAACATTCCACTGTCTCATTTAATTTATTGTCAGGCTGTATTTGATGTAACTTCACTGTATTCAGGACTTTGTTAACCTCTCTGGTGCTTTGGTGTAAAGGATTTGACTCAATTTCTACAAATTCCTTTCTGCTGTAGCAATTGCATTTGTTTCTATGTAAGTCTTAGTTTTCTCTTGTTCCAAGTTTTTCAATAGGAAATTTTTGCACCCTGAGCAGAAATCTGCATTAAACGTTATTCTGATGTCATTAAATCTACATCCAATCAGAAGCCAGCACATTGAACTGGTTAACATAGCGCTTAACCGAGTGGCCAGGTGCGGTTATATGTGCATGAATAACGTGGACAATTACGGAAGTGCATTAATCACCTACAACTATTATGTCTAGTACAAGACTTCGATTTACAATAGGTTACATAAGAGAAATCAAACTGTAACAAATGAACAAACAGTGTTGCCAACACATTTTTTTCTGTCAGACTAAAACTCCAAAAAGCTGTCTTATTCCATATTTTCTTTCAAAAATAAAAATTAAATTAAAACTTCTATTAAACATGACACCCATTACCTTGAATTTGTTTTCACTCAAACCTTTAAAAATCAGCCAAACTCTGTAAAAAAGAAAATATAACTACTTTGTATCTTATTGTAACAATTACAAATAAATTTAAATATATCTACTCACTAGTTCGATTAGAATTCATTCACATTCATCCACATCGTCATCCACCTCTTCTGCAGTTTTAAGTGTTGGATTTTTCTACTCCTCAGTATGCAGTCATCATGCCAATTTTCATCAAAACATTTCTGGTAAGACATAATAATGACAGCACTTTTTCATATGCTTAAGCCCAGCCATTGGTTTTAAGTCTATTTCTGAGGGAAGTTTTCACATTATTTAACACACTAAATGCTCTTTCGACCTCAGCATTTGACCAAAGTAAAAGGCATCATTGCATTGGCAATATTTGCACCGCACACTATTAGGTTTTCTGGACACCCCCTTCCTTTAAATGTTCAGTACTGAACCATTATTTTCTGAAATGTATAGACCGCTTAGCCTTCTTTTCTGACATATTCTATCAGGAAGTTAAAAGGAAGAAAAAGCACTATAAAGTAACTGCAACATACAATGAGGCACCACAATACTGGAACACCAAATTAGAACTGCATGCAGAATTCACACTGATTCATAAAGTAAAACAAACTGCTTCACCACATTCATTGCATAACATCATAAACAGTGTAATATTCATGTATATGCCAGTCATCCGAGACGTTCATTACTGTTAGCTCTAAATAAAAAATAGCTGTATACATTCCTTAACAGGAAGGAAATCAAAGGAATTCTTTCCAATTCAATTTTTGCTTATATTCTATGTGTATATGTAATGCAACAGTGTGCGTGTATGTGCACACACATATGTATGTGTATATAAATATAAAGAAAACCAGTATAACATTAATTATTAATTTCTAACAGTGACCGTAAAAAAATGTCATTCATTCGTCATACAACTGGAAAATCTGCCGAGTTGTCAAACCTGGAAATTAAAGCTAGAAAAACGAACATCCTGTACACTTCTGAAAGAAATATCGTGATTACATAATGTAAAAACTGTTTCAAGTGTCATCACAGTAATTTTAACTATGTCATTGCTTTGACCAAGATAACATTTAACATTGAGAATGCAAAACTCTCTAATATCTTAGGTTTTTCCTTTTTATATGCATAAAGTTTTGCTGTTTATTTAATGATTTTTTGGATAAAATAACATTATCCATACCTTTGTTTAGTACTGAAGCAGTATTTGTGTTCAATTTTGAACATAAATTACTTGATTTTTTTTTCCTCTAGGAGGTTAACTTTTTTGTATTCCATGTAATTCATGTGATTGAAAGATTTGCTTGCCAGAGTGATCCCAGTCAAGAATTTTAAATATAGATTGTATAGCAAAAGGTCCATATTTACCAATCTGCTATAATTTTTAGTTTGGTATTTTTAATACTGCGTTTCTTTTACCTTTAGCTCCCAGCTGTTACTGCTGAATTTAAGTTTTCTCATAACACAAAGGACTTAAAACCTGTGTAGCACATTCCTGTAATACAAAAGACTTCCTACTAGATACAGAAGTAGCTGCAGAAGATTTAGGTACACTTGGAAAAAATATAGCTGTGAAAAAGACTCAAGGGAAGATTTTGGAAAATTGGAAAAAATTGAGTCTATAAACTTTCAAACAACCAAAAAAAAAAAATGAAATCACTCGGGGGAAAAATGTCATTTTCAGCAAAGCAGGCAAAGGTAAAAAAGTTTGCATAATGGGCCAACAGGCCTGCATAAAAAAATGCAAGTGTTGTTGCAGCAAAAGAAATTTGCAGAAGTAAAATAAAACCCTTTAAATCAACACATTAGAGAGTTTAACATAGTCCTCAATATTGAATGAATGAATGATTTATGCTCAAAACAATACAATTAAACCAACTTATAACAAAATAAATACATCAAAAACATATCTTCAATACCCTTAATTTCAATTTTATATTTTTCCTACCTTGTGAGTTGCTAATTTTATTCTATGGCCCACCATACATTTTAACTCTGTGGTTATTTATGTATGGTTTAGTTCTCAATATTAGTAGTTATGCCAGAGAGAGAGCAGACAAAAATTAAATCTGCCAACTCAGTGTATTACCAAAAATCCACAAAGCAAACTTTCTTTAAGACAAATAATGAACAATATCAATATTCTAATCTACTATTAACCAAGAATTTTCAGTTGTTCCTAAAATTTGGTCATTTCAATATCAAGAATTCTTTTCATCTGGTAGAGAAAATTATTTGAAATTATAACCAATATACGGACTCATTTGATGTAAATTCTCTTTTTCCCAGGTATACCAATTGCCCAAATAGTGGAACCTAGGACTGATATATCTAATATCAGTGGCGATAGACTTAAATACCCAAATTATCCAGATATAACTGTATTTAGCACTGTATATAAGATATACACTTAAATACTTACAAGGGACACCTTTGACCTCGATCGCTCGAAACCTCATGAAAACAGGCTTAGAATAACAATCATAAACAAAACAGTGGTCTGTGTTGTTTCCATGCAAAACGTTGCATTCTACTTCAAGTGACATTTTAACAGAGAGAAAAAAAGTACCAATATATCAATACCATAGGAGGGAAATTATTTGTAATTCATTGACGTCAGTGTATCATTACATTTTCAATCAACAGTGCCAAAAACCCTCTGCTTAAATTATTTATAATAGCGCAAAATACACATACTACACATCTGATGTCGGTCTGGGTGGCTCAGTTGGTTAGACGCTGGCCTATGGATCCCAAGGTCGCGGGTTCAAACCCGGCCCAGGCCGATGGTTTTTAAGTGTGCTTAAAAACGACAGCTCCATGTCAGTAGATTTACTGGCATGTAAAAGAACTCCTGCGGGACAAAATTCCGGCACACTGGCGACGCTGATGTGATCCTGGCAATTGACAGCATTGTTAAACAACAAAATAATTTTAATTTTTTTACACATCTGATAGTAGTGCTTACATTAGTCCTCAAAGTGAAGATGCAGAATTTTGATGAAGTGGTTAAAACAAAGTAGAAGAGAACAATGTTTACACCTCATTAAAGCCCCATTATCACGTTCCATATCACTTTCTCATTCACACAGTCCAATATCAATACCCCACACTAATTATATTTGCAAATGATATGGGTATGTCAATGTCATATATAATTTATCATATATTCCCATACACCATATCATTAGAAAGAAATTAGAGAAACATTATGAATTTTTTATGAAGGAATACCAGGGAGCTTTCACACTAGTCGATCTACAATAGATCAGATCTTTGTGAAAATCCCTTAATATTTGTTTAAAAACAAGAAATATGGTTTCCACAAATTTATGTAGTGGAAGGATAGAAAAATATGCAAGAGTTGCAGAAATATGCATATATGAGTTTTTTAAATCCACATAAAATCTTTATTAGGCATTTTTAAACATGCTATAGATATGTGCTTAATATGCTCACAGTGGTACATAGCAAATTAATCAATGGTACCTTGGAGCTACTCAACCAATGAGAACCAAGTATACAGTTTATAGTATAAACTGAAAGAAACATGCTAGACCTCACCCACATAGATAATGGATAACATAGAAATGACTGATGCCACAAAAGTCGTTATTGGAAAATAAATTTTTGGTAGTGCATTTTTATTCATCTCTTATTGTTTACCAGGTGTACAGTTATACAAAATTGCTTCCAAATGAAGAGGGTTTCACAGGCTATTCCCAAAAATGCAAGATATACATTTTATTTCTCATCTAAATGTATTAAATGTTGTTTTCTAGTGCCTTGCATCTGGCAATGAAGCCATTAGCATTCGTGCTTTCCAATACTTTTGAACTGTAGTTTCTTCTGATCTTAATGCTTCACAGGTCTTCAAGTGGTCTTCGTTCATTTCTGCTGGATCGTTACACAGGACACATATTGGTGAGGCTGAGATACCTATTCTGTACAGATGACTTGCTAAGCAGTCGTGATTTGTCAATAGTCGGAAGGCTGCAACCGCTGTTTTCCTTGGTCTCTGGGGGATTATATCTGGATTGGAAAGTAGTCTAATCCATTTTTTATCTTTGGCATTTGTTTCTATTTCTTGTAGGTATGAATGAGAAAATTTTTTAATGATCAAGCGTTTTATTGAGGAATATGAGAAATTGAATTTAGACTTTTGTTTTATTGTTGTGCCTTTCTTTGCAAGTGAGTCTGCAGCTTCGTTCCCCATGACTCCACAGTGTGCTGGAATTCATTGGAGATGAACAGTCTTATTAACTTTTTGGAGTTGTGTTAACATTTTGTAGCATTCTCTAATTTTTGTTGACTTCTTTGTAGTATTTGAACATATTCCCTGAATTGCAGCTTTAGAATCTCAAAGAATTACTGCCTTGTTAAATTTATTTAAGAGAAGATTTAATAATTGTCGGAGAGCAATGTATATAGCCTCTATTTCTCCATCATAATTTGTTGTGTCTCTGCCAACAGAATGATAAAAGAAAAAATGTGAACACATAACTCCAGCTCCAGTAAGGTTTTCCTTGGAGGATCCATCAGTATATATGTGCAGCCATTCTTCTGTAAAATACCTAGTATTGATTGTTTCCAGAGCTAGAAGTTTTTGTATTTCTTTTGGTGTGTCTGATTTACTTATTTCCTCTATTAATTCCAAATTGAAGGTAGGTTGCAATAATTCCAATGGATTTTCTCTAATAAGTAGATTTTCTCTGGTGTTAGGAATGTTCAATTTGGATTTAATCTGTGTTACCTTTTCTAGGAAAATACTATGAGTTTTAAGGATTGAAGGGGGGAGATTTTCTTCTGTCCATTTAGAGTTTGGCAGTCGTAACATTTTCTCGTGTTGGAGCAATGCTTGTTCTTCTATTTTTGTTGTTATTGATGGGGTCCGTGTTAAGGCAAGCATGGCATCAATAGGTGTGGATTTAACTGCTCCAGTGATTAGGCGAAGAGCCTGATTTTGTATTTGTTCAAGTTTATTGATGTTAGCATTTGCTGCTGTTATTAATGCTTCAGAACAGTACAAGAGGTTTGGTTTAACGTACATTTTGTATGTTGTGTTAAGGACTCTCCTTGAGCAGCCCCATTTAGCACCAGCTAACCTTTTCAGGATTTGCAGTTTCTTTTCAACCTTTTCTGAGATGTTTGTTATATGTTTTTTCCAAGTTAGCTTTCTGTCGAAAGTGATGCCTAAGTATTTGGCATCATCAACTGCTTTGAGTGGTTTACCATTATAATTTGTTAATAGTAACTGGTTTGTATTTTAGTGTAAATAATTCATAATTTGTTTTTTCCACATTGATAGTCATGAGGTTTTTGGAGTTCCATTCATGTACTTTGTTTAGGGCTGTTTCTATTCTGTCTTTAATTAATTCAGGTTTTTTTGGAGAGCCTGAAGTCCAAATGACTACATCGTCAGCAAATAAAGCAATTTTGGTTTCTAAAGTTTTTATTATTGATAGAAGGTCATTTATATATATGTTAAAGAGTGTTGTGCTCAGAACAGCACCTTGTGGAAGTCCTCGGTGTGTTTGTTTATATTTGGAAATGTATGTATTATATTTTGTGGCACAAAATCTTTGTGAAATAAAGTGAGTTATCCACTTAAGCATGTTACTTTTGACACCTATTGATTGCAACTTCTCAATTAATAATGTATTAAATATGATACTTCAAAATTAAGAGCCATTTTTGAGAAAATCAAACAGTTCAAAATATTTACCGTGTAAAGGGTACTTTCCTGTTGGGAGATTTTCTTGGGAATCTTTACAGTATACTACACTTAAGTGCCATATTTGGTATTTATCTGACTTTTCATTTTTGAATTACACTGTTTATAGACATGGACCTTTTTCTAAATACTTTTTTCTCTCTTTCTGTCTTTTTTTTTTTTTCCAAAATTAGTGGGCCTCAAAACATGTATGCTGTTGAAATCACATCTAATTTTTGGGTGGAAGTTACCTTCTCTACTTGCTAGATACATGATAGAGAAAGTGAAAATATTAGACAAAAAATAAAAACCTTGGAGTGTCAGAAGATAAATCGCATTGCATTCTTCACACTCTAGAACAATAAATGCTTCAAAAAGTAGCATACCATTCATAGGCTACAACAAATGTTTCAGTTAAGGATACATAACATTGGTGTTCACAATTACATCAAGAATTTCTCAAAAAGTGACAACAGACAGGGTATGCCTAGAGGGCAAATTAGATATAAACTGCATAAAATTTACATGGGAATGATAAAGAGAAACATTTGTGCCAGATTAAAAGAATATTTCAGACATCTTCATCATAAGAACAATTGATAAATCAGTAGTTGCAGCAGCACATCTGTGGACAAAAAAATTATGAAGTAGAAGAAGAAGCAGAGCTTCTAAAATACATAAAATGCTAGAGAACTGGTTACTTGAGAAAGGTTGTATAATCACTAAACAAGAAATACAGTAGATGAACTTCGATATTCTGATAGAACTACCCTCAAATTATTGAAGGCCAAGGTAATGGAAGCGGAAAGCCCAGCCACCAAGCTTATGGATTTGACTTCAGGTCTAACTCACTGAGCATGCAAATGAGGATTCATGCAACATATCCTGACAAGATATAAATTGTGAAGTAGCATTAGGGATAGTTTCTCATTTTTAACTTTATAGTTCACTTTAGTGTGCAATGTTCCAAAATGTAACAATTGATAGCTGTCCCCAAATTATTTGACTTTTGTCTTTACTGTTCAAATTAATCAAATATATTCCTTGACAAATGCTACATGGCGTCATGAAAGCTATAATTTTAAGATTAGTGCTCATGCATAGACATAAGTTACACATTACATTTGTATATATCTATAGCAACTTTTGTGTTGCAGTTAGAAGTTGTGCATGGAGTATCATCGGATTCAGATGACAGTGATGTGATATGTTTGTCTACAAATAATGAAGCCATTGTACCTTCAGAGTCCCAACTCTCAAGGTCACACAGGAGCAATCCGCGAAGAAATGCTATGAGCATAGAAATTGCTCCAAGCTCTCCAATTCCTGGTCCATCAAGGGTGAGTTAAATTACTTCTTAGATGTAATGGAGAAATTTGCTTATAGCCATTTTAGTTCTTGTAAAAGTGCTATTCAGAAGAAAAATATAAATTGCCATCTTCCAAGTATTACTTTGTAGTTTTGCATGTGTTAATCATTAAAATATGGCAATAAATTCCAAACTTATGCAATTTTTATCATTTATCCTTATAATACAGATTTCTTAACAATATTTTCAAATGGTAAACGTTATGTAACAAAACTTAGGGCATAAAGTACTTATGATTTTAAGCCACCTTTGGGGTAGGCACTTATCTCAGATGTGAGATTCCCTAGTTGTTCACCTGGAAAATATGAATTGATTGGGGAATTTAATGTTACACTGCTAAGTGGCCATGGTGGCTCAGTGGTTAGAATAGCCACGTGTGAAGTGGAAGATCCATGGTTCAGAGCCCAGCTGTGGGAATAAATTTTTCAGTCCTTATTCTACCTCTCAAATATTTTCAAAGTTAATTATTATTATCTAAGATATAGTTGGTGTAAAACAAGGAACTACAGAAACAAATGCAAAGCTCACTGTTCATTAGAATTCTTGCTTACAGTAATTGCAGTATATTTCAGTACCTGAGCAAGTGTAACCCTTCACAGTTGGAATCAGGCATGACCTCTGGTATAAACTTAGCTACCAACTAAGCGTTTGTGGCTGGATATGTATATAATGATTTTCACGATCAGAAGTTAGCAGTATGCAAGATGGCATTTCTAGCCAGTTAAAACATTGTTAAGGGTTATTTCCAGCCACAAGTTCATGAGGTTGTATATGTGCATGTGTGAGGAGTTCTCTCTTGCCCAAAGTTGAGAAGTCAATTTGAAGTGGATTTTATCCTTATTGTGTGGCTGTTCGTTTTTAGAGCATGTATTTCAAACTAAGTTTCTTACAGCAATTTTAAATAAAAAGATTGTGTTAGTTTTAAAATATATCACATATATTTCTTTTCAGTGAACTTTAAACTATAAATGTAATTTCTTAAATAACAGATAATGATTTTAGAGGTGGAATCAGGACTTAAAAATTCAATGCCATAGCCAGGATTTGAACCACGGATCTTCCGCATCGAGCGGCAGCTTTAACCACTAAGCTACCACGGCCAACTTACCAGTATGACATTAAACTCCCCAGCTGATTCATGTTTTTTTCCCGGTTAGAGAATCTCACATCAGAGATAAATACCCCAAGGGCGACTTAATTTTAAAATCACCAGCAGGAAGCTTGTTGGCATAAGTAAATAATAACAGATAATGAGTTCGTAATTATTTTTAAAATAATTAAATATGTTGACAATCTTTCAGATATTTTGAGCAATATCTCAAGGATTATTGTACAAGTTTTAAATTTGTAAAGAATCTGGGGATATTGTATATATAATCTTACAATTCTCTTAGTTAAAATTATTGCTTGGGTAGTGGTGTTCACAAAATGCTTTTGTATATTATTGTTTCCAGTACGATAATTCCTATTCATTTGAATATCAATTATTTACATTTATGTTGCACCTTCTTATCAGTGTATTATAATTATTTTATTTTAACATTTTTGGTGTGAATAATATAAAATACTGTTTCACATGTGAAGATGTGATTAAAACAAACACTGACAGATAGCATAATGCCAATGTTCAAGGAATTCACTATTATACTTGTATTAACATAATTTATGTATTCTGACCTCCCTCTGCATGCATTACGCATGTGGTAGGGGAGTGGTGAGCAGTCTGTCGTCATGAAATCAGGTTTGACCTTGAAATAAAATTCAAATTACATTATTTTGTTGTTTAATGACGCTGTCAATTGCTAGGATCACATCAGCGTCGCCGGTGTGCCAGAATTTTGTCCCTCAGGAGTTTTTTTACATGCCAGTAAATCTACTGATATGAAGCTGTCGTTTTTAAGCACACTTAAAAACCATCGGTCTGGGCCGGATTTGAAACTGCGACCTTGGGATCAGTAGACCAGCATCTAACCAACTGAGCCATCCAGACCGACGACCTTGGAATAGCCAATATACTTCACAATCCTGTCATGAAGTCCATTGGCTACTTCAAGGTCAGATATGGTTGTCATGACAACAGACTGCTCTGAAACTCCTCTACCATGTGCGTAATACATGCCTAGGGAACTGTCACAATGTACTAGTTATGCTAATTCAAGTCTAGTTATTATTACTTCAAGTTATATGGGTTGTTCATTTTTGCGTTGCTGGAATTCCTGGAGTGGGAAAGTCGCTACTTGATACCAGCTTAGTCACAAAAGACTGAGATTCAAGTGGATCAACTTTCATTTTCTCACATCTCAAAACTTTTGTAGTGATGCTTGTAGATACTATGTAGAATCTCCTGTATGCCGTTTCTGTGAACTTGAAGGTACAGGCTGTTAGGATTATAAGTGCAGATAATTTGATAACTGTACCTTAATAGATATTCACTTCAGTGGTTAGTTTTCTCTTCAACTACCAGTTTTACCTCAAATACATCACGTTATTCAGCAGCTGATGTTCTCTGCACGGTCATCTGGTACAAAATTAACACCTGTCAGTAAAGGCCATCCAGTTTTGTACCCATACATTCATACCTTTACCCCCCAGGGTCCTACTTCAGTTGGTATGGATCTTGGCACACCTGGGTTCCCGAGCTGCTCACCATCATTTCACCCCTTCCATCTTCATCAACTGAGCCACGTGGTAGCTGCTTCGCTACTCTTCCTCTTCTAGGTGTATTATGATTATTAGTTTGTAAGATCTTAGGTTTATTAACTCCTGTCTCACCAGCAGGATTTCCGTGGTCCTTTCCCATGGTTTCAGCGCAGCTCCCAACATGTGTGCTCTCTGGAGGTCTCAGGCACGAAGGTCAGGTAGACCCTTCCCACTGCCCCCATGTGTGGCCTTAGGTGCGGAGCCCATCCACAGTCATGTACACCCTTGTAGCTCTCTGAGGACCTGGCCTGTGTTAATTCCCAGATGGCCATTTGCACTTGGGTTAGTGTCACTGACTGGATGTGTTACCACTGATGGAACCCCAATGTAAACAATCACTAGTCCCCTGAATCTGTGTCTGTCTGTACACAGGCACGGCCTAAAGTGGGGAGTCACAGGTGGTTATTCCTGTGGTAGGGGCATAAAGCCAGGGTGTGCGTGGTGAACGGTTTACCCATGTGGACAAGCAGTGGAGATCGGAGGGTAGTCCCTCTGAAGTACACTTTGAGGTCAGTCAAGGAGGGGTCTCCATTGCAGCACAGACCGTGGAGATTTGGTGTCTTTAATCTTTAATCCCAGGCAGGCTGATGATGACAGCTCCGGAAAGGGGTCCTCATTATGCATCCGTGCAAAACTCCTTTCATTGGCTCTTTTCTGGTAATGGCATTGGCATGTGAAGGTAAAATGATCAAGGACATCTGCCCATTTTATATAAAATGTGAAGTAGACAGGACATGTAGCCCATTAAAGAATGTGACAAGACTATGAGATGGTACACTGTTGATTGAGACCAACACAGCAGACCATTCCCAGAAACTGTTGATAGCGAGTTTGTTGGGATCTTATCCATTAGAGTAGCCCCACACAAATCGCTCAACTCATGTAGGGGAGGTGTAACCACCTCCAGTTTGGACGGTCATTCGAATGAGGAAATACTCACCTGCCTCTCCAACCAGCATGTGTATCAAGTGTGTCGTCTTACATGAAAGCAGGACGGTAAAGAGTACCTTTTACGCATGGTGTTCCTCACCTTTAAGGGTACTCAGTTGCCAGAGTATATATTCTGCAGTTACGAGTGTGCTGTCATACGTCAGTATGTCCTGAACCCTATATGCTGTTTTCAGTGTCAGTTCAGACATACTGAGACCTTGTGCAACCATGCTGCCATTTGTGAGTGTTATGGCCTATTTCCCCATGAGGGCACGGCTTGTACTAAAAGTGCATGCAGGAGCTGCGTGTTGGTGCGGTTTTTGCAATTATTATTATTAATACGGAATGTGCTGTGCTATGAGACTCCTTTTCTATCTAGGTCGTGGTAACGGATGGAATGAAAAATAACACGATGTTTCTTCACCACAATGTATAATTTTATTAACACTTCATCGATACTTTACATTAAATAATTCCTCTCAGCACCATTCTAAATGCTTAAAAACCTTTCCACTTTTTCACTTAGTGGAACTTATGCTTGATGAAAGTTTGGTGCTTATGCTTGATGAAAGTTTGGTGAAAGTTCCATGTTCACACTACCTAAATATGTCTTTTCAGCTCAAACACACACACGCGAGAGAACAGTTTTTGGCGTCATTTGATGCGACACCGCCTTTTCATATACATCCGCGTATGCGTCCATCAAATAGTTCTTTCTCGTTAGGGAAGCGACCCCTAATCATCCTCCCCTACTTTTATTATGGAACACATATAATTCTAATATTTATACATATATATTAAAATCAAATATGGAAAGATTTATGACGTCTTTGGGCAAACTTAGTTGTTCGTAACAATGAACCTTATCAACACGTTTTCGTCATTTAACTATCTCATACCAACATCAAAAAACGAATTACACTTTTAACAAACATTCACATGAACGATTTTCTTTTGGGGTCTTCTAATATTCTGTCTCAGTGTTATGGGAACCCCTTACATTCCCTGAAGCACATCGGCGATTTGAACAGCACAAACCATCTACCATTACCGGTTATTCGTCAGCAGTTCGCTGTGCTCCTGTAACTACCGTCAGCATACAACATGTTCCTGTTGCCAATACTTCGACACAGACCGACTTCTCCGCGGGTACCTCTCCACTGTATAGTGCCACACATGCACTGGTTACATCTTCAGCCATGCAGACACCAGCTCACAAGACAACTAGCTGTAGCCAAACTGTCGACAGCCATAGTTCCAGGCCTACTGTTCACACCAGCAGCCACACATCCTTGAAGTCCCACTCCCGCTTCACGAGCCGCAGGGATTTTCAGACTGCCGAGCATTGGAGGAGTCACCAGTGTATAGCGAAATTCACATTTACAGTCCCAAAATGGCGAAGGTAAAGAAGAAAAAGATAAAGACCACACACTAATCTCTTTTACTATAGAAATAATACACTGGAATTATTATTTATTTATGCCAACAAACTTACTGTTGGTGTTTTTAAACACACAAGCCGTGTGTGGGCAAAGTTTGAGAGGTAGAACTGGCTTAAAAATTCAATGCCACAACTGGGATTTGAACCACATACCTTCCGCTTACCGGGCGGCTGCTCTACCACTGAGCTATTGTGACAAACTGCCAGAATGGCATTAAATTCTCAAACCAGTTCGTATTTCTCCTGGTAAACCACAAAGGCAGTCTCACATCAGAGACAAATTACCCCAATGGTGACTTACTATTGTAAGTACTTTATATCCCAGGATTAAATAACCTTCAGATGGTAATTATTATTTATTTATGCCAACAAACTTACTGTTGGTGTTTTTAAACACACAAGTCGTGTGTGGGCAAAGTTTGAGAGGTAGAACTGGAACTTAAAAATTCAATGCCACAACTGGAATTTGAACCACAGACCTTCCGCTTTCGGTGATTCAAATCCCAGTTGTGGCATTGAATTTTTAAGTTCCAGTTCTACCTCTCAATACACTGGAATGTTTATGGGTCCCAGGCACGTGCTCCAAACATATAGCAATTAGTTTCTCAATGTTCATCAATCATTTGTGTATAAGAAACCCATTTGCATCTTAATCTAGCTTCCTGATTTTTTTGGCATTCAGGCATGACTCTGCAGCTGATAGACGAGCATGCAGTTGTGTTGCTACTGTGGTGACACAAACCATCTCTGCCACCAGCATACCCCTTAACACACTGCTGCAAGCTGTAGCAGTACCTGTCCAATTCCAGGGCCTGTGCTTGTCTGTTTGCATTGTCTATCTGCCACCGGTCAGTGTCATACACAAGAACGATCTTCAGGCTGTCTTTGCACAGATTCTGCCACTGCTCATCTTTCTCGGCGATCTGAATGCCAAAAACATTTTATGGGGCTCCGATTCTCATAGGTGCCTTGTAGCAGATGTTTGCAATATGTCCGGCCTACTTTTGCTAAACACTGGTGTCCCTACCTTCTTTGTAGCCCTTCTTGATTGGTCGGTACTTTCCAACTTAAGTGGCAGTGATCACTAACCCATTAACATTCACCTATCTGGCCACTATCCTGTGCCGGATAGGTCACTGGATTGTTTCCAAGACTGACTGGGGGAAATTTTGTTTCCTCATTCACCTCACCGACGATGTTTTTGCCACCATAGATGAAATGGTGAAGTATTTTACTTGCCCTATCATTCTCACAGTGGATCCCAGCATTCCTCGAGGTTCATCTATAGGTACCATGTCACATTCCTATACCTTGGTGGTCCGAGGAATGCTATTTGGCTGTATAAGCATGCATGTTTTCAGTTAACATCCTATGGAGAACTTTATTGCCTTAAATGTTCTCAGGCCAGGGCATGTTTTGTACTTTGCAGTGCAAAACACACATCCTGGGAAACTTACGTCTCTTCCCTTTCCCGTTGTAATTAGGCACAAAGGGTGTGGACTGCTGTTTGCTGTATGTATGTATACAAATTATAGCTACTGCTTAAGTAACAAATGTGGCAAAGGTAAACACTTCTAGTAAGCAAGTTCCAACAATTGGCAGGTGAGTTCGTACATCATCCAAATTTTAGTTGGCCTAACTATTAAATGCAGCAGCTTATCAAAAGAAAACATGTTTTGTTCCTTCTCCATAAAAACTCAATGGACCAGTCTTTTCAGAGGCTAAATGTTGTTACTCGGACATGTTGCAGCAATGGCCGAAGCATCTAATGCAGTTGGATGCATTTATTGTCTAGCAAGATGGTCCACTGCCTTTTCAAGTTGAGAAATGTGCATACATAATTGTGGAACTACCATAATTATGGCTCAGACATACAGTCTATTCACATTATTTTCAGCCACCAGGGGGGTAGGGGAAGGGTGGACAAGTATGCTCAGTGCTCAGCAAGCAGCAACATACCCCGTCTTTCAAGTACTGGCCGAAACGAATTGACTGTACAGAAGAAGAGAGCAGATGTTTAATATAATGGTCAATTTTTTTTTTTTTTTTTAATGTAATGTAATCTTTATTTCCATTTCATTTACAAATTATTATACCTTTACATACTTGTTACTACAATGAGTTGCTGATTGCCCTTGGGCCCATTTAGCTTAAACATGGAAGTTGTGGAGCTAATGGGTCCCCATTTACATCTTATCTAAAATACATCTTCATTTTCATCATATTTACTTATCTTCGTTAACCATTTGGCTCTTACTTTGCCCAAAAGTTCCCAATTTCAATTAAATTTTCCCTAGTTTTTACACTCTTTAACTTCATTGCTTGAATTTCATTTGGTAGCCTTGTCCAATCTTTTTACCTATCCTTCCCCTAAGCAACCTAGTTTTCCTCCATAAATACTTCTACTTCCTCTTCTTTCCATTTATATTTATGAATTTTTATTCCATTCTGCTCAGAGCATAATTCATTTTCTTTATCTATATCTCTGAATACTGCCCTTAAGGGAAAATGGTTACTAGAACTAACTATATTTAGGACCTCAAAGTCTACACAGTATTCATCTAGATCTGCTGAATATAGAATATAATCTATTACACTTTGACCATTTTTATTCATAAAAGGATACTCTCCTAAACTGTCATTTCCTTTCACCCCATTGCACATCATCAAATTATTCTCCTCACAAAATTCTATTAGCCTCTTACCTTCGTTATTAATACATTTATCATTGCTCCTTCTTTCCTCCACCTCTTTTCTTAAACCATTTAATTCCCCTTCAAAATCTATTAACCGCAATTGATTTTCCCCCACTCTTACATTGAAGTCACCCATTATAACAAATCCTTTATGTATGCCCCTGTTAGATATTTCTTCCATGTTTCGTCTCATCTTAACAAATAGCTGTGGGTCATAAAATTCTGAAGTATTTGGCGGGTTATACACTATTGCCACATATACACTTTCCCTCTCCCATATTCCACTTAGAATACACCACAGAACTGATTTTTCACCTAGTTCCTTCAAAATATTTATTTTTATTATTATTTATTTATGCCAACAAACTTACTGTTGGTGTTTTTAAACACACAAGCCGTGTGTGTGCCATTCTGGCAGTTTGTCACAATAGCTCAGTGGTAGAGCGTCCGCCCGGCAAGCGGAAGGTCTGTGGTTCAAATCCCAGTTGTGGCATTGAATTTTTAAGTTCCGGTTCTACCTCTTAAATTTATTTTTATTTTTATTTATTTATTTATTTATTTTTTTTTTTATTACTGCATGGATCTCAATTGAATCACTTGTGTGTTTGTCATATTAGAAGTTTATGGGGTACAAAAAAACTTTCACTTTCCTCAAGATCAAGTGTACATGATGTCTATAATTTTAGTGCTTGTGCAATAAACAAATATTTTCACGCTTTATATACACTTTTCATAGCTGTCTAAAAATATATAGTACAGTTAATGTTGATGGAAATCTCTTCATATGTCTTTTGTTTTCTTGACTTTCGCCATTTGTAGCTTATATTCATTTCTGTTTTATTAAATTATTACAATTCTATAGAAATTCTGACTCATTTCATATTGTAACATCCAAGAAGTTGTAAAATTTGTTCTTTGGAGTACTTTTTAATATGAGGTAAATCATGTCAAGACACATGTTTTACTTTTTATAAATTAAATGTAAAACAAATTCTCAGTGAATCAACTTGTACATTTTTCTGCTGCTAAAGTAAATTTTAAGTGCACTATGCTTTCTGGGATATTTGTTTTCAAAATGACGTAAGTTGACCTCATAGAATAGTAGTCTTGAGTACAAAAATTGAAGCTAGTGACTGAAACAGTACACAAGTGTAATGTGTTTAGTGTTCTTAGTAAATATGCTTAGCTCAAAATGAATGCAAGGCAAATATTTTCAATAAATATTAATAAATATTAACGACTAAAAGTTTATCTTTTATAATTGTGTTAATTCCAAACATGTTTTGCAACAAATTTGAACTTTTTTTCTGTCCTTCACATGAAACTGCATGATTCTGTATAAACAAAAGGTGCTCGACTCATATCACATACCATTTTTGTAGGAGACCCACTTTTGATATTTATACAAATTGATTACAGAGAAATGAAACATGAGGCTTGAGTACAGAAAACACATACACTAAAATGATTTTTTACCGTTTCCTCTTGTAGGCATCTGTTGATGTGTCTCTGACAATAGATCAACAATACTCCGCTACCATACTTCCATTCCATCGTCTACTGAAATGTTTTTCAAACATAGAAATGTCCTGGTGGAACCTTTCCCCATGCTTGTTGCTTATTGCGCCAAGGTTTTGAGGAAAGAAGTGCAGATGTGAGTCCAAAAAGTGTAGTTTTAATGACATATTGCAACGTATAGCATGGAAGCATTCTACCATGTCACTGACAAGCTCTTCATAGTTTTCAGCTTTCTCATTTCCAAGGAAACTTGAGTACACTGATTTAAATACCAACCAGGCTGCTTTTTCTCCCCCTGACAGTTTATTTTCAAACTCTTCGTCATAAATAACTGCTTTAATTTGGGGACCAATGAAAACCCCTTCTTTTACCTTTGCCTCACTTAATTTGTTGAGTTTGTTCCTGAGATGCAAGAAAGCCACTCCCTCTCTGTCCAGAGCTTTTACAAAAAGTTTCATTAAACCGAGTTTAATGTGCAGTGGTGGTAGAAAGACACATTGTGGATTCATAAGTGGTTCATCTGCTATGTTTTTGGTGCCAAGAATGAAGCTTTGTCTTGAAGGCTTCTGCTTACGGGTGTAGTGATTTTTACCAATGGCGACAAGCTGCAGTGCTGTATCTTCCATGTAAATTCACCACACACATAACAAAATACGTCCGGCTTATTTTTACAGTGATGAGACATTAAAATGCACTGAATGTAATATAATTTTGTCCTTAAAACACTTAAAACTGATCGTCACTAAAATATTCCTCCCAGCAACACTTCAGAGAGGAAACTTCCGAAAATAAACAAAATTTTACAGTTAAAATGCTGACATAGTTGAAAGATCAAGCTAGAGTGAATGATATAGATATCCATTGTTTAATATGTGTACATATATACCTGCAGTGTAAATGTTGAATAGAATAAACAGGTTATAAAAAAATTGATTTAAAGTAACAAAGACGCAAATTTATCGTGAAAATACGTAAAAAACTAAATGTGGGTTTCTGGGAAAATGGTACGTGGTAGAGAAAAACTAATTACAGATTTGTTATTTTCAGCCACACTTGTACAAGAAACACATATTTTCATCTAAAGGACATTTTTCATGTTGTACAATGTTATTTGCATATTTTATTTACAGGGGGAATCATTCATAGAAGAAGTGAGTGATTGCACTTGCAACAGCTCACACAGTGAAGCAGATTCTGGCAGTGAGTATGCATTACACAGGCAACCAGTTGTTGCTGCCACTAGTTTATCTACAGGGGTGCAAAACCAACTTGATCCATCTTTGCAAGATGTAGAGGACTCTGATGAAAGTGATTCCTGTATGATAGTGGGATATGTCAAACCTCGTCATGAAAGAACACCAGAAATCATCACACTGACATCAGACATTTCTGAACCAGAAATGGATGAAGCTGAGATTATTGAAGAATATGCTGGAGCAAGCGATGAATCTGTTCAGCATTGCTCCTGTGAGGTAACTGTTTAAAGAAAAGTATCTAATACGTTAGGTTGAATACAAATTTAGACAAGCCCTAGGTAAAAGGAAAGAAATTAAAAATCTAAGCAATTATTCCAAAAGGAAGTTAAGGGAGTTGATTGGCCCTATCTTTTCACTATTAAATCAGCTAAGTTTATTTCTTTTGTGATTATCACAGGGGTTACAAAATAAATTTGGACCACTTAATTTACCAAGTTGTATGTGTTCACTGAAGCAGAACTATAATAGTCTTCTGATCAAGAATAAAGCAGCCCCTTTGATCTTTTCTGCTCCGCTCCACAGGGTAGGTTGTGCTGAAACCAAAAATAGTCTGCCGTAAAACTTCTATTATACATTTAAAAATGGGCATATAAAGTTGCTGCACAGCATTAAATAGTTGTGGTTGTGTTCACAAACTTACATGAAGTTTTAAATTATTTTAGTGTAACTATTGTAGTCATAAATTTGGAATATTATGTGGTTACCTACCAACGTTAACCATTTATAAAGATAATGTAAAGAAAGGAAATAATGAAATCAAACAAGTAATTTAGTGTTACTAACAGCAATCTGTGTTACAAAAGGTAGTAGGAAGATGTTAAATAAGTTACAAATTTGCTATTTCCTTTCTTCTACGTCTTCTATTCTATTTTGCTTAATTTCTTGTCCTAAATCTTGTTTTAATCCTTCTCTACTTTAATTTCTTGACCCAGATCTTGTTTTAATCCTTCTGCACTTTAATTTCTTGACCCAAATCTTGTTTTAAGTAGCCATATCTTTCTTTCTGCCTTTTTCTGTTGTAGCCAAATCTTCTTTTGTGTTCCATTCTATGCGTCTACAAATCTGCTACACTCATTTCTGTTTATTTCTGTGTCTTCTATGTCTACCATCTGTAACCCTCACTCCTCTGTTTATTCTTGTTTCTTTCTCTACTGTCTGTAATGCCTCAGCTATTTCCACTACTGTGCCCACTTCCAGTGCTGTTCCTATATTTTCCTTATGGTGACAAGCAGTTTTGTTTCTTTCCCATCCTGGAGTCTCATGAAAAAGAAAATTAGAGAAAAAGTGTTTTACTTTTCGCTGTCTTCTACACATAACTGTCCTTTGTTGAGATCTCAGAGCCCTCAGGTTGAATAGTCATTATATTCCTCAGAAATATGAAGATTCAGTCCTTTAAATACAATTCTCAGATTTAGCTGCCCTCATGATGGTATAAAGTTCAGTTTTCATCAAATATTTTTTATTATTATTTAATGACTTTGTTAAAAAGGTATTGCTTCACAATAGAATTTTTGAAATCAATATCCAGAACTACTTGCTTACTTTCTCCAAAGATTCTTTTCCGTACGAAACTTTTCTTTACGACCTCTTCACTGTAAATTAACTTTCACCTTGAGAGGTAGAACTGGAACTTAAAAATTCAATGCCACAGCTGGGATTTGAACCACAGGCCTTCTGCTTACCAGGCGGCTGCTCTAACCATTGAGCTACTGTAACACACCGCCAGAATGGCATTGAATTCTGTGGTTCAAATCCCAGTTGTGGCATTGAATTTTTAAGTTCCAGTTCTACCTCTCAAACTTTCACCTTATTTGCGATCTTCTATCTGTTCTGTTCAATTCTGTTTCTAGCTCTTTTACATGTTTTATACTGCTTGTAAGATGTCTCATTAACAAAGATAATTTATTCTACTTGGTTACCAGATTTGAACCTGCGACATTGGGATTGCTGGCCTATTGATCTCAAGATCGCGGGTTCAAATCTGGCCCAGAACAACAGCTTTTAAGTATGCTTAAAAACAACAGCTCCATGTCAATAGATTTACTGGCATGTAAAAGAACTCCTGTGGGATGAAATTCCGGCACACTGGCGACACTGATGTGATCCCAGTAGTTGACAGTGTTGTTAAACAACAAAATATCTTAAAGTAAGAACAAATTAGAAACTAAAAACTTCACTTATCTTAGTAATGTTGCAAGTTCTTTTTGCAAAACTTGTTGCTGCACTGTTAATAGCTTCATTTTCCTTAACAAAATATTTATTTATTTGTCCTTAGCAACAATTATTTCTCCTTAGCAACAATTATTTCTTCTTCATTCCATGTATGTGGTGCAGTTTTTTAACAAAGCTTTGGTGATGGTGCTGAGCTTTTGACCCTTTCGTTATCTCGGGTCGTGGTGCAGGGTGAAATAATGCAGACACAGGATAAAACTTTTTCACAATATTTTATTTGCACTTTTTTTTGTTGAATATTAATCGTGTGACACTTTAGTTAACATTCCATACACATGAACCGACTTCCTCAGCGGTTTCTTCGCACTGCTTGTTGTTTTATATCACACTTTTAGCGTCTAAACCTGCACATATCACAAACACGTCTTTCCTCTTTGGAGGATGGGACACCCAGACTCTGAAATCTAGCATTTTCCTTAACAACGTGCGCGTATTCATACATGTATATGTTCATTTCCTAAGGTGTTCCTTATGACGTCATCTTACATGTTAAATAGTTCCCAAAAATGTTAAAGTGATCTCAATTTATCCTCTCACCACTCTTAATATTAAATATAAAATAATTCTTATAATTATACATATTAAATTTGAACATATTGCTTAACATTAATGATATTTTTAAACAAATAATATTTTCAACAATGAAACAATGGTAATACACTCTCAGTACTTCACAAATCCTTACCAACATGAAAAATAAACCAAACTTACAATAAATATCTACATAAATACTTCCTTTTCGGGGTCTGACCACATTCTGTCTCATATGCATCAATGCTACAATGTTTTTGTGTGTTCTGGACTGATAGTTTCAGACAGAATAGTAATATAAACGAAATTAATCTAAATAACATAAATTAACACTATTAATAAATATCAAATGCACACAATAGGCATCAATATGAATCAATACATGTCCATTTCATATAAATTAAACAGATATTTAAGGTTATATAAATTCTGTTATAGTGCTGATAGCAAGAGCTCGAAGAGGGGAAATTTGAATTTGTACCAAACCATTAGCTGATGCACAATTCTCAACTTATAAGCTGCAGCTCATAAGCATTCACTAGTTTTTATTTATACCATCCAATGCAATGAAATGTGCATAAAATCTTCATCTTAACCTCTTGAACGATGGCCATTTAAACGTCCGCGAGCCGAGAACTGCTAGCATTTAAATTGTTAAATGCGCTTCGTATATACACAGCTGTATTTTGTGTAAATATTAAGTTATTTTAATGAAACAAAAACTGGTATAAAACTCATTATTTGCAGTATAAATGTACGTCATCAGCAAACTTGAGTTGTATTTACAAAACGTTGAAATGGCACAATTTTGTTTCACTGTGGTGAAAAGTCAACTTTGCTCTGTCGAACGCATCTAATATTAGTTCTCGGAAAGATACAGTAAAGAAACACCCATTGTATGTGTGGCTTATGCGTCAGCATACTGTGTAATAAATCGCTACTGCATGCGTGGTCTCTTGAGTCATCTGAATAGATCAACATTACAACTTTTGCTTACGCGAGTTCCGTAACTGAGTAGAGTCCGTGTCTTTCTTTGTTGAAATACATACGTATTCTTTCCTGCTTGTAGCTGAAGGGAGAAGTGGTATAAAAAGGTGTTTTTGCACCAACTGGATATAACCATATACAATTGTTTGGGGATTTGGGCAGCTCTCTAAACCCACACAGGACAATGACCGACCTTGACTACCGACTATAAATAACTCGCAGCCTAATTGAACAATACCACGTTGGGGGTTCAAAGGGGGTTGAAAATCCAAAACCCCTGCACCCCTCAGACTTCAAGGAAAACATTATCCTAAAAGGATACCACCAACAGCAAAGAAGTCCCACCCATTTCGAAAGTGTTTCGTGTGCCGCAAGAAGGGAATTCGCGAATGTGGAGATGTACGTACCCTTGTTTTGAGGTAAATCACTGCAGAACGAACATAAGCCAATAAAGTATATAGACCTTACTAAAATGTTTCATAAAGGGAAAATTATAATAAGTTGAGTTGGATAAGGGATAAATAAGGGTTAAATGCTTAAACGCACAGGACGCACATATCGCTCATCCGCCATTTTAAATGGACGTGATTTCACGTCGATATCCCTCAAGAGGTTAAATCTTAAATTTAGAGTTACACCTCAAAGGTAACTTACAGTGTTCTAGTGTTTTAAAATTTTGCACTGTATGGTTAACCATTATTAGGGTTAGTTGTATTTTTTATCATTATTCTTTCACATAGCCATGTGTAGGCACTAAGCTGGATATGTAATTAAATCAGTGCCAGACTGGAATTTGAACCATGGTTTGAGCTTTCGCCAAGTTTTTAGAGGTTCAGTCTGATTCAATTTTCCAACTAGAACATCATCAGGCATGGGAAAGAGGGGTGACAGTAGTGCAATCGAGTATTTATCCTCTCCATTTACTGACAATTTGAAGGACTGGTCAGTTCTCTGAGGTAGATAGACAATAGTGGGAGGCGTGGCCAGGTAGCTTATTGCTGTGAGGCAGTGGAAGGGGTTAAAACTAAGATTTGGGGAAGTGACACAATGTGCCAGTTTTCCCCATTTGTGATCTACATGACTGCTTGAAAGAAAAATGATAAAGAAATAAAAACAATGCCTTTAACCTCTCATAAACATAGAAGCACAGTCATACTGCTGATGCTTGAATAATCGACAGTAAAAACAAAGTTTTCCCAACAGAATGTTAAAAACCACGACTTGATGGATCAAAAGTTACAGAACATTTGAAGTAGATTGCCAAAACCTAGAGTTTCTCATTGTATGCAGATATATATAAATGTAATTATAACTTAAGAGACTATATGCTTCACTTATCTTAATAGATACTAAGCTTATAATCTCTGAGTTGTTATTGCATTTATAGACTTACGTTGCTTCATTGTTAATAGCTTCAGTTCTTTCATTGTATGCAGATATTTTTCAAGTATTCAAAGACTTACCCCCCAAGCTACATGTCACATATTAAACAAGGAAGTTGAGAGATTATTCTGAACCATTTTTTGAAATATTTCAAGGGTGTTACTATGACTACTCTTTAGTGAATAAGGGAAACCCAAGGCCCCTCCCCCCTCTCCCAGAAAAAAAGAACTGTACACTACTTCTAATCAATTATTGTATGCCTTTAAACCATCACCTTATTTTCTGGCAAATATTTTGAATCAATAAATACACAAATATTTTTACTTCATCACCTGTGCATAGTAGGTAAGCAATTGTACTCTGTTCCATCTGAGAGAGAGAACAACATAATAAAAAACTAAAGGCCTGATAAATTCAAACGTTAATATTTAAGCTTTGGATGTTCCAGCAATGAAGTCCTAAGATTTTCAACAAAATCTATCCCTCCAAACTACTCTTTCCATGGAACATTTTCTTAAAATTTAGATTTTTTCAAAAATGGCTCTAACAACTTATTTTTTAAGTTATTTATGTATGTGTCAAGTAAAATGTATACCTTGAGTTTTCTGGGAATAGCTTGAGAAGCCGTCTTCATTCAGAAGGAATATTAAAATAGTTAACATTAACAAAAGTATAAAAACGTTCTACACAAAAAGGTGCATCTCTTTTAAGCAAACAGTGTAGTTTGAATAACATTTTTTGTGGCATCAGCGATTTCCAAGATATGTTATATGCTGAACTTTTTAACACTTTCGTCATTTTTATAATTTTTTTGGAGTGCCATCACAATTCACTTGTTTCTTTAGATACCATAGAAAGAGTTTGAAGTTTCAAGGCCAGCACAATGCAAAGAGTTCTTAAAATATTTGACTATCACAACTCCTGTAGCCCGTTATGTCTACAATGTTATTGGTAATGAAACCATTTGTACAACTGTTTATCTCTATCAACATGGACAGAAACCTAAAACCTTTGCAACATTAGATTGCATAAGTACAAAATTAATAGTTAGCGGAAAAAGTAATATGAATGTAACACATCAGAAATGTTTTCCTAATTATGGCATATCAGCAGTGCATTAATGCTTAAAGTATTTGCCAGTGCTATTTGTCCATTTTTTAAAGTTTTATTATGTTTAATTTTTGCAGAATTGGATGAAACCGTGCAATATCCACTCTTCTCCTGCATGTGAATCATCTGGCTCAGAATACCTTCCTTCGAGGGAAAGAGCAAGGAGGAGAAAATGTAAAGAGAAACAAAAAGTTACTACTAAATCAAGGAAAAAGTCCAGCAGAGGTTAGTGAGGACTTGGTATTATTTAAAGGAGTAGTCATGATAAAATTGCTCTTTTTTAACTGAATGGATTTTTCTAAGGACACTATTATTTATCACACATTGTGGGACAGGGTTCTTCTTGAGTGGTAGACTGTACACAGATACTAACGACATTAAGGTCATCAAATTACTACCTGCAGTGTTTTTGCAGAGTAACTAATGTGAATTGAGTTGCATATTTGATTCTGGTGTGCAAAATATTTTTATAGTTAAAAATTGTAAAATGGCATTTAAACAGAATTGGGATATATTCTTCACCACTCTGTTCTCTATGTGATCTGCAAGAGGAAATGGATCGAGACCACCTTCAAATATGCCCGGCCACTTCTAGTGCCCCATCCATCAGTGAAAAATATTGGAGAGCAAGAGGATTAATGACTTCATTGTCAGAAATCCAGCATTAGCTAACAACAACATAATTATAACAATGAAGGTGTTTACTATATTATACCAGAGGCATAAGCTGTAATAGACTAACAGAAAAAGTACATTGTAATCCAGCTCAATTTGAGGTTCAGAAGTGAGTAGATGAAAAACATTAAGAAGAGATGACTAATGTTTTTCCTAGTAGAGAAACTTGTTTCTATGTTTAAAGGATGACAGAAGAAAATCAACGGAAGCCTAAACATTTTTTTTTAATACAGTTCCATAGCTGTGATGACAGTGAAACCCCTAGTTTATACTGTCAGTCTGGATGGCTCAGTTGGTTAGATGCTGGCCTAAGGTTGCATGTTCAAATCTGGCCCAGACCGATTTTTTTTTAAATTGTGTTTAAAAACAACTGTTCCATGTCAATAGATTTACTTGCATGTGAAAGAACTCCTGCAGGACAAAATTCCAACACACTGGCGACACTGATATGATCCTGGAATTGACAGCATCATTAAACAACAAAATAATTTAATTTTTCCTAGTTTATACTTCTCTTGAGACCACTGGAAATTGAGGAAAATTTAAACTCAAAGAAACCAATGAAAAGTTTTATTTTAATTAGCACACTACATAATGCTACACAGGGTGAGTCATAATAATGCAGAATGATTTTTAGGCATGATTCAGAGTTTATATTTTAAATATTTTCTTATAGGGAATGTATGTAATGTCTTGTTATCGAGCTAGAGAGCATTTACATTTATGAAACACTGTGGTTAGATAAAATTCCGTTAAACAGGTCGCTATGCATTATTACTATACTGCAGTCATTGAGAAGCAAATCTTACTACATCCTGTCACTACCCCAATTTAAATAACACCCACCACCTGGCAATCCCCATATCCCATCACTACAGAGGTTAAGCCATTTAAGATACACCTTGGGTTCTCAGCTTGCCAAGACATCTCAACCTCAACCTCAGCTTTGGCTCTATTATTACTACAAGACATTAGTAAAGTTTTGAAATAAGGCTAACTGCATATCTGTAATTTTAAACAATACAAGAACATAAAACTTTGTTGTAAATCTTGATTTAAGTGTATGGCACTAAATCAGTGATGTGCTCTGAAGTAGGTGAAACATTTTAACTAATCTACAATACGTGCTGTTCTCAGTAACATATGAAGGATAGGAGAAATAAAGGTGATAGTTCCATAAAATCTGATTTGAAGCTTTCCTGGTGACGAACATATTCAAGATGCTCTCGGGCTTCGAGCCAGGTGTAGTGATGAAAAGACATCAACATTTTGGGAGTGTACATCTCTCCCATCTTTAAGATGGATGACTAGCAAGAGTGAAGGGACCAGTACTGTCAGCCAGTATGTACCGAGTAGAAAACACCCAGTTTAGTGTGGAGGTGGTTCATCGCTCCGTTGGAATCTGTTTTTTCTGAGTCTGTCGATTTCCAATTTTAAGGCTGGTTTCCATGATGGACTAAACTGCAATCAGCATCCCGGTTCAGTGTGCTCTTCTCGGAGGAGATGGCCAGAGCCTCCTTAACCTTCCGTTCCCATAAACCGCTACATTTTGCCACAATGGTCGTTTCTTTGAAATTAGCTCTGTGGTCTTTTTCAAAGCAGTGCTCCGCCAGCCCTGACTTTTCAGGCTGCGTTAATCGTACAGACCGTTCGTGCTCCTTGACTCTGGTGGAAATGGTCCTGCCAGTTTGCCTTATGTACGGCGTCCCGCATTCACAGCGGATACGGTATACCCCTGGTACATTGAGGTGCAGTTTGTCCTTTACCGGCCTCACTAGGTGTTGGACCTTCAAAGGCGGCTTGTGGATGGTTCTGATGTGTTTTGCGAGAATTCTACTTATTCTGCCGGAAAGATTGCCAGTGTATGGGATGCAGGCAGTGGCGATCGGCTGGTCTGGTATATGCTGAGTTTGTGGTTTTCCTCTTTTGGCCTTGGAGATTGAGGCTTCAATATCCTCAACGGAGTAGCAGTTTTGGCGGAATGTGTGCTTCAGGTGCTGCAGCTCTTGTTTTAGGTGGCTGGGATCGGAGATCGACAGAGCTCTGTGGAACACAGTGTTGAGAACTCCGACCCGTTGTGACTTATGATGGAAACTGCGAGCATTCAAATAGAGGTCAGTATGTGTTGGTTTGTGGTACACTGCATGCCCCAGAGTACCATTGTTGTTTCTGGAGATCAGGATGTTCAAAAATGGCAGATTTCCGTCCTTCTCCACTTCCATGGTGAACTGAATTTGGGGTCGGAGGCTGTTGAGGTGTGTGAGAAAGCTCGGCAAAGTATCTTGTCCATGTGGCCATATAACGAATGTATCGTCAACATACCGGTAGAAATGAGATGGCTTAAGTGGGGCTGTGGCCAGTATTTCATGTTCCAGGTGTTCCATGTAGAAATTTGCTATTACTGGTGACAACGAAGAGCCCATTGCCACACCGTCTACCTGTTCATAGAATCTGCCACCAAACAGTAAGAAAGTGGACGTTAGAGTGTGCCGGAAGAGCTCGATGATGTCGGCCGGAAAGTGTTCCTTCAGAAGCTGGATGGTTTCTTGTAGCGGTACCCTTGTAAAAAGAGACACCACGTTGAAGCTGACGAGAAGATCAGAAGGGCCAGTAGTGATGTTGTCCAAGGACTGTATGAACTGTGGGGTGTTCGTACACGTGGTGTGGGCAATCCCCTACCAGAGGTTGCAACAGATGCGCTAGGTGGCGTGCCAGCAGGTATGTTGGGCTGCCCGTGGCGTGAACAATGGGGCGCAAAGGGACGTCCATTTTGTGGATCTTGGGGAGCCCATACATTCTAGGAGGCCTGGATCCTGACGGTGATATAAAGTGTTTGGTTTCTGGAGAAAGACTGGATCTTCTAATTAGCTGAGTGGTCCGTCGCTCAATGGAGGTGGTAGGATTCTTCCCGAGGATTCTGTAGGCTGGATCGTCTAAGAGCTGCTCCATTTTCTCTATGTACTGGGCTGTGAGGAAGACCACAGTTGCATTCCCCTTATCCACTGGTAAGGCGACCAAGTTGTCGTCATTCCACAGTCTCTTAAGAGCAAAGCTTTTGTCTCAGTTGATATTCGGCTTAGGAAGCGAGGTTCGCGTGATGGCACCGGCCACCGCCGTGCGTATTACTTCTGCATTATCTACCGTGAGCTCCTGTATAGCGGATTCTACCCCGCTGACGATATCAGCCACTGGAAGAACACATACTGACCTCTATTTGAATGCTCGCAGTTTCCATCATAAGTCACAACAGGTCGGAGTTCTCAACACTGTGTTCCACAGAGCTCTGTCGATCTCTGATCCCAGCCACCTAAAACAAGAGCTGCAGCACCTGAAGCACACATTCCGCCAAAACGGCTACTCCGTTGAGGATATTGAAGCCTCAATCTCCAAGGCCAAAAGAGGAAAACCACAAACTCAGCATACACCAGACCAGCCGACCGCCACTTCCTGCATCCCATACACTGGCAATCTTTCCGGCAGAATCAGTAGAATTGTCGCAAAACACAACATCAGAACCATCCACAAGCCACCTTTGAAGATCCAACACCTAGTGAGGCCAGTAAAGGACAAACTGCACCTCAATGTACCAGGGGTATACCATATCCCCTGTGAATGCGGGACGCCGTTCATAGGGCAAACTGGCAGACCATGTCCACCAGAGTCAAGGAGCACGAACAGTCCGTACGATTAATGCAGCCTGAAAAGTCAGGGCTGGCGGAGCACTGCTTTGAAAAAGACCAAAATGTAGCGGTTTATGGGAACGGAGGGTTAAGGAGGCTCTGGCCATCCCCTCCGAGAAGAGTACACTGAACCGGGACGCTGGATTGCAGTTTAGTCCATCATGGAAACCAGCCTTAAAATTGGAAATTGACCGACTCAGAAAACACAGATTCCAACGGAGCGGTGAACCACCTCCACACTAAACTGGGTGTTTTCTACTCGGTACATACTGGCTGACAGTACTGGTCCCTTCACTCTTGCTAGTCATTCATCCTGAAGATGGGAGAGATGTACACTCCCGAAATGTTGATGTCTTTTCATCACTACACCTGGCTCGAAGCCCGAGAGCATCTTGAATATGTGATAGTTCCATTTTGAGAGGAAAAAAAGATTGTATTCTTTATGAAACCTGTGAAACGTAAGCTTTGCATTGCACTTATCAAATTAGTAAATGGATGTTGAGTTCATGTGAAAATGAAAGAAAATATAAGTATTTAGAAACTAAAAGCTTCACTTATATTAGTATTTGCTGTATGTTCTTGAAATAATTATGCAAATAAGTTTCATGACTCCATATCATCAGTGCTGGTGTTATAATAGTTACCATAGCTACAAATGCTCAATTACTTAATATTTCTATGTTTTACCAACTTTTGAAAACAAAACAAACCTGTTAATACAGTCGATAGGCAGTATTTCAAAATTCATAATGCCGTCCCTAGTTTTCAAAATAAATATATTTTCACAAACCATTAAGTTGGTGCGGTTTTTCAAATAAAAATAACGTAGGTGAAGAGCTTCCGATGTAGTTATCTCGGGTCGAGGTACAGGGTGAATAACATGGACATGGAATGAAGTCCTTTACAATGTTTTATTCACACCTTTTTTTTACTGTGAATTACACACATGTCACATTAATAGACATTCTATGCATGCAGATCGACTTCCTAAATGTTTTTGTTGTATCTTGTCAATGGAAATTTCACTTTAGTGTCCTATCCCGCACACATTGTAAACACATCTTGCCCCTTTTGGCATCGGACGCTAAGATAGATTGAATCTGCCACATTCCTTTACTATGCTTTTTTATTCATACGTGTATACACATATTTCACGGCATCCGCTATGACATTATCTTACATATATATTATATAGTTCTCAAAATGTTGAGGAAGCTATCTCAATCTATCCTCCCAACACTTTTAATATTAAATTTAAAATAATTCTTATAATTATATATATGAAATTGGAACATAATACTTAACATTAATGATGCTAGTAAACAAATAATATTCTCAACAATGAAACAATGGTGTAACACATTTAACACTAACCAAATCATTACCAACATGAAAAATAAGCTAAATTTACAATATTTTTTATATAAATATTTGCTTTTAGGGGACTAACCATATACTCTGTCTCAAAATCTATAGGTCCATTTAATTGTTTTAATAATTTAACCTCTGGAGTTATTTCATGATAAAATTACCAAAAATGATCTGCCACAGCTGATCTATTAATCTGTTTATATTTAATACGAGGGGCATCTCAAAAGTAAGTTGCACTATTTTTTTAAAAAAATAACAAAACGTTTAAATATTTTAAAAAGGGTATATTTTGAAAGCTACATTCAGTACCTATTTTTCCACATAATTTCCTTGAACCTCAATACATTTTTGATACCATGATAACAGTTTTTTTAACCCAATGTCAAACCACTCTCCCGCCAAACTGGATAGCCATCTTTAGACTTCTTGTTTCAGTTCCTCGTCATTTATGAAGCGCCTTCCCCCAAGATGCTGCTGCAGCTCCGGAAAAAGATGGTAATCACTCGGTGCAAGGTCAGGTGAATAAGGTGGATGACCGAAAACATCCCATCGAAACTGCTCAAATAGGGCTTGAGTTTCATGAGCAGCGTGCAGGCAAGCGTTATCATGGAACAGAAAAACTGTTTTGCTCAACTTTCCCCACCTTTTGCTGTGTATGTTTGTTCTGAGTTCTCTCAGCACCTCACAATAGCGAGCAGCTGTCATCGTGGTCCCACAGGGCAGGTAATCGATTAACAGTACTCCCTTCGAATCCAAGAATATCATTGTCATAACCTTGCCAGCCGATGCAACAACTTTTCCTTTTTTTGGTGTTGCCTCATCCTTTCGTTTCCACACCATACTCTGTCTTTTGGATTCAGGTGTCCAGTGATGGATCCATGTTTCATCCCTGGTTACTATTCTGTCGAATAAGCCAGCTCCCTCATCCTCAAAAAATTGCAAAAATTGCAATACGGCGCCAACTGTCTGCTCCTTGTGTTGTTCTGAAAGCACGCGAAGAACCCATCTTGCACACACTTTCGATAGACACAGATCCTCAGAAATAATCCTGTGAAGTGATATATGGCTTATTTCAATATAAGGAGGAAGTTGAAGCAAAACTGCATCAAGTGTAAGGTGCCGATCTGTGTTCACGACTGCTCGAACCTCATCAACAATATCCGGAGCACTGGAAGTCGAGGGTCCGCCACATCATTGCTCGTCATGTAATGTTCTACCTTCAATGAACGATTGGTGCCAACGAGAAACCATTTGTCTTGACATAACATCTTTTCCATTAAACAGTAGACCTAGGAAGAACCGGTACGTTTGACCAAATGGCTCATCATTTATTGTGTGTATTTCAATATATAGTGATCATCAGTAATTAGTTTACATCGTAATTTACTCACTAAAGCATATTGTGCTAGTAAGATTATTAGGAACAAAGGCACACATGGCTTGTGTAAGTACTAGAGAGATTTGTGTTGTGTATGTGCTCAAGATCAAACTTGGTTAACGTCGAGTCGCGTTATAATGGATTTTTGTGGAAATTGTGTTTTCCAAGTTCAATAGTGGTGTTACCCTAGCATTCTCAGATAGTGATAAACATTTAAGAGTAAGATCTTTTACGGTTGTGGGTATTTAGCTGGAATAACCTACGATTTATATTAAATACGGAAAAGGCCACCTGAAACATCTGTATTGTTGATTCATGATAGATAGCAACACTGCATTTCACCAAAAATCTATATTTATGTACAATTTATGAACAATAACCTCTAGTGGGAAGCTATTAGTGGAATACACAACAACTTGCATTATTCATACAAGTTTAAAAGCCTTAGTTTAACCTAATACCAATAATTTTATCATCATCATCATCATCATTATAAAATGTCCATATTGCTGCTGAACCATTACACGTGGAGTTTGTGTATTGGAAGGCTTTTTGAAGATATTTGGAGCATTCGGATATATTAATAATCTCAATATGCACAGGAGATCTAAGACGGCAGTTATCGATGACAATAAAGACAAATGTGACAAATACAAATGCGATGAGATACAAAAAGTGAAATCTCCCAAACCGATCTCCACTTCCAATAAAACCACTATAGATACTAATGTATATCCACTGGAAGTGAGCAGGCAATCTTTGGAAAATAGGCTAAATAAGGAGACAGTTGAAATTGAGTGTGACCAGGAGGATACTGATCTGGAAGTAGATGCAGAAACTAATCCTGAAGCAAAAGTTTCTGAAAGAAACGACTTTAATAAAGTTATTATGGCCATATCAACAATTATAGCCAAAGTAAAGATAGTGGGTAAGAAAAAGGAGACTCTTTTTAAGCTCTTTCGAAAATGCATGGATTTGTACCAAGATGTTCGTGATGAACTAATAACGCAAAAGGCTGAAAATTGCATTTTGAGAGAACTTAATTGTAACAAACCACAAAAAGAAGAACAGTCACAACAGATGCTTATAAATAGTTTTACTTACATGCAAGTGCTAGCTAAACCTGCACGACCGGAAAAAGAAGCCCAACTTCATAGAACAATTGAAAAGAAAGGACAGACCGTTTTATCTCGGCAACAAATGGACAAAGTGTGCGGGAAGTACAAGAAGTTGTCACCAAAAAATTACATCCGGCAAAAGATAAAATAAAAGTAAAGCATATTCGCACAACTATGGATAAATTGGTCTTGGAAACTGAGAGCCAAGAGGATGTTGACAAAATTATGAACCATCCAGCTTTATCTGATGAACCTATAAAAGTGGAGCTTCCGAAAAAGACTTCCACTTATGATTTTATATGATATCTTTAGTGGACAATCTAATGAAGAAATAACTGAAAACATATATCAGCAAAATTTTTCCCATCTAATGACTTTTGAAGAATTTAACAAACATTTCCGTCTACATTTTAAAACTGGTCCACGGGAAAAGGCGACGTTACATCACGTGGCTGAAGTATCAGAAGAATGAGACAGCAGATTTTACAAATTGGGAAATGATATGTTGGTTTCCAGGCAATTACCATAAAAGACTACATAGTAGTTGCCAGATGTATGAAGTGTCACGACTTAGGGCACATAGCAAGAAATTGCAGAGCACAAGAACTCAGTTGTGGACATTGCGGTGAGTTGGGTCATACCAAACCTAATTGCAAAAAGATAGGACGACTGGTCACTTGTATTCCTTGCCTCAGAAGAGGAAAAATCTGTAAAGGACGACGAGACTGCCTCACTTACAAGATCTACTGGGAACGGCTGATAGCAAAAACTGATTATGGCGTTTAAGCTCCAAACATCGAATCAAAACATTCTTAACCCTTTACGGACGAAGTCCTGGGAAGAAATTTCTGTAGCCAGGACGGAGCTGTGAGTTTGCTGCTAGAGCTACGCAAATGGGAGCAAAACTTCATGCAAAAGTGGCCTATGTTACTGTACTTACCTACACTGCAGATGACTATCAAATGTAGCTGAGCTAAACGGAGACTTATTGATGGACTGGAACAGTTTGTGCTGCTTACTCTGTCCACTAATATGGAGATTTTTTTAATTGTTTTAACTTTGTAAACACTTTAGACCGAGATAAAGTGTCCATGTCATAGAAAACATGTACCAATGAAATAGCATTCGGCCATAAATAGTAATGTATATAATATGTAAGCGGACACACGAACACTATGTACAAATTTACACATCACACACTTCTCATTATGACAGAACAATTACTTTTTAAAATTGACAAGCGTCTGATAGCGCTCGAAATGTTCGCCGATACACATGGGTTTATTTGGACAGTGTTGCAGTAGAAATACGTTTCTTTTCTCGCTCCCTTGAGTTTTCGGTTGCTGCAGACAATATAGTCTTTGTGTTTTTTCCCCTCAAAATGATATATAAAATGTGGTGCATTGTTTAGCCTTTCCTCTCTCTCGGCCGTACCGGAGTGTGACCTTGGCCTTGGGTTACTTATGTCTTTCACCAGACTCTCGACAAGTGACCTTCTGTATTTTACACGTGACAAGGGATGGGTGCTTGCCTGGCAATTTTGAACCTTGTACAAAATGTACGAGTTTATCCCCCAAAACTCTTTCATTTCTACTACAGACACATCAGCCCAAGTTTTCTAAATACAGCGTGGGGACAATTGTAACGCGGCAATTTTTTCTCTCGCATATCTATTTGTTTCCTTAGCAATTTGAGATATTAGCTCATCAGTAAAAAATAAAGTATTCAATTGGCTCAGCATCAAAGGCACAGTTCAGTTTTGGACCTACATTCTTGGAAAAGGTATATTCGTTGGGTTTCTGGTCAGTTTTGCCTATCAATTTCCATGTATCGGCACACGCAACATTCGCAGCACTTGTATCGCTTTCACTCTCACTTACGGACTCCTCAGCACCGGACAGCTCCACATCTTTCTCCTCTTCAAATTCATTGTCCACATAGTCATCACTCACTGCATCCAACTCAGATTGAATCATTAACCTTAATTCTTCCACATCTTCATTGCACAACATATCAAACTTTTGTTTTCTATTCCCAGAAGGACCTGGTTTATACGTGCTCAAAGCCATTGCAAAATACTGTGCAACCCAGACTGAAACATATCCTCTGTATGTTGAAATAGTTAAAATAATTTCCGAACAGATGGCAGTATAGGCTGGGTAAAGCTTCCACGAACACTATGATGCCTGTAACATGCTGCCAGAAGCATTACTTCTTGCAACTAAGATGAGAAAACGTGAAGCGCTTTGCTGTCGGTTATATGTCGACATACGACCGTACGGGCATTACTGTCGTGTCGATCACATATCGACATACGACCGCAAAGGGTTAAAATAGGATAAATTAATGCTCAGAATAGCCGTTTAGTGATGGCAGAGATTACAAAAGTCACCGAAGAAATGCAATTTGATGTTTTGTGTATACAAGAATCATATTGCATTAAAGGTAAACTTGCACACCTTCCCATCTCCACCAGACATATTACGACAGGATTTAGTCCCAAAGCATCAATTTTAATAACGAATGCTAATCTACAAGTGACTAGGATCCATTAAGTCTGTGATGAACATACTTCATGTGTTGAAGTGTGTTATAAAAGAGGAATGCTCATCTTAGTGAGCATGTATTTTCAATACAGTCATCCGATAGAACCATTCATCAATAAGATGCGCATAATAAACAACATGCCTCCCCATACTCTAGTCGTATATGCTGCGGATTGTAACAGCAAATCCCCCTGGTGGTATAGTACCACTAGAGATGCAAGAGGTGAACTAATGGAAGAAGCCATAGCAGAATTACAACTTCACATTCTAAATGAGCCGCTCGATCCTCCAACATTCCAAAATGGTGCTGGTTCAACCAGTAATATTGATATTACGTTAGCAAACCACAAAGCTGCTGAGAATGTTTCGAATTGGATGGTAGGTCAGGATCTTGCTACCAGTGACCATAATCTCATCTACTTCCAATATAGGCAACAACAGAACACTATATCAACTGTTATATCTAAAAGACGACCTTTTATCTTCAAAAAGGCAAATTGGGAAGCCCTGAAAGAAAATCCACCAATGCCACCCTCAATTAATGTGGGTGACGATATTGACTACAAAGCTTCTGAGCTTACTAAGGCCATTCAGAAAGCTATGATTGAGGCAATTCCAAGAAGTAAGCCACGTCCTTTTAGTAATAATATCTGGAATGAAAAATTGGAGAAACTTCGGATTAAAATGAGGAAAGCACGCCGAGCATATCAGACTTCTATCTTAAACATGGAGAGGCAAACACACCTTAGAAAATACCAACTATTGAAAGAGGAATTTACAATTTAGATCTTTAAAAGATCTGAGGGAAAGATCATGGGAGAATTTTGTTGAGGATGCTTTAACCACCAATATATGGGGCATCCCATACAAGATAGCCACTGAAAAAATAAAGTCTCCAGAAGTCCTCTGTACATTACTTAAACCAAACGGTGAACTAACTAAAGGATGGATTGAATCTATACAAACCCTGCTAACTACTGTCCTTCCCTCAGATAACCAGGAGTCAGATACAATCCAGCACAAACAACTTAGAAAGGATTTCACCTCTGACAAACCAACAGCTGGAGTCGTCTATCCCTTTGACAGATCTGAAGTTCTGCATGCATTACAAAACCTCAAAAAGAAGAAGGCTCCAGGACCTGATCAAATACATGCAGAAATACTCATACATATTGCACCATAAATAACTCCATATCTAACAGATCTCTTTAATGAATGTCTATGGCAAGGCCGTATTCCCTATTGCTGGAAAGAAGCCAGTATCACGATCTTACATAAAGGTGGCGATAAGGATCCTGCATTGCCAATATCTTACAGACCGATTTGCCTACTTAACCTTTTGGGTAAAGTACAAGAAAAACTCCTATGTAAACGCATACAAGAGTTTAGGATCCTGAAAGGCCTTAATCCTACTCAATATGGTTTTAGATCTGGAAAGTCAACAACAGATGCAATAACTAAAGCCATAATTGCAGCTAAGAACTCTAAAAAGAACTATGTGATGGGTCTTTTCTTTGATATAGCTGGAGCTTTCGATAACCTCTGGTGGCCTGCACTTTTTGAACGCATGCGCCAACAAGAATACCCAAAAAGCCTTTATAGAATTCTGAAGAACTATTGTGTAGACCGCCGAGTCAACATCACAGGGACAAATAGTACCATCACACGTGATATTACGAAAGGCTGCCCGCAAGGTTCTATATTGGGTCCAATATTCTGGAATATAGGTTTGGAGCCTCTGCTTAATGAGTTAGTTGTTGACACACAAATATATGCCACTCTAGCATATGCGGATGATCTGCTTTTATTAATAGAAGGAAACACCCGCCTGGAACTGGAAACAAAATCTTCTGATGTGACCCAGAAGGTATATGGATGGTGCAACTCTGTTAAACTACAAGTTGCAGCTAACAAATCTGCTTATTTGCTATTTAAAGGTAAATTATTAAGAAACCCAGTTATACGAATACATGAAGAACGTATTCAACGCCACAAGTATATTAAATACCTTGGAATAACGCTTGATGAGAAAGGCAACTTCAAGACACATGTCACTCAGGTCTGCAACAAAGCCTGTAAAATTATGATGAAGATTGCCAGTATTGCCCAACGTCAATATAAACTACCTCTCACTACCATTAGAACATACCATAATTGTATCTTTACTTCTATCATTACATATGGTGCAGGAGCGTGGGCACAGTGTATGCAAAAATTAAACCTCGTCGCAGATCTCAGAAAATGATAGAGGAAAATTCTTCTCCGTTTTACTGGAGCAGCAAGAACGACCTCTACTATGGCTCTTCTTGTGGCCACTGGTTCCTGGCCAATAGATCTACAGGTACTTACTATATGGTACTTACTATTGGCTAAGAAAAGCAATCAACAAAAGATAGAAGATATAATAGGGAAATGGTGCTATATGAAAAGACAAATAGGACTGAGTTAATATCCTTATGGCAGTCAGAATGGGATAACCTTCAAACTGGGAGACACACCTATATGTTTTACCCTAATATACGAGAAAGGTTACGACTAAAGCACCTAAATCCCTTACAAGCTGCATTACACTATATTACGGGCCATTGGGCATATGGCACTTACTTAAAACGTTTTAATATCATCAACTCTGAAATGTGCACCAGATGCAATACAGAAGATACTCCAGAGCGTGTAATGTTGAACTGTCAGAAATACAGTGAAATAGCACAATCTAACAGGGAAAAGCTCATGCACCTCACTTTATCGGAAATGGTCAGGAATAAGGAAAATCTAAATACTTTAAATGAGTTAGCGACTCAAATCAGTATAGCAGAAAGATCTTTAAGACAAACTGAACAAGAAAGAAATCTCAGAAATTTTTATAGACCTGCAGCGACTGTTGTACCATCACCCCGTCAATCATTAAGATTGTCAAATCAATATAACCGAAACCAAGTGCCCCAAACACCTGAACCTGTTATACCAAGAACAATTACATAGAACAGAAGAAGATTTAATTGGATCACTGGACGACAACTGTAAGCAGAAAGGAGAAGAACGAGGGCAAAACGACAGCCTGATGAGACTTGGACTGCCTACCAGAGACGAATAGCAGCGGCTAGGGAACAATAAATTGCATGAATACTATGAGATCTCATATAACTTTAAAATATCACTAATTTTAGTTATTGTTATTTAGTTTAATTTAGGTTAGTAACTTCTGCACATTCTATTGTGAACAAATTGTAATCAATAAGTTTAAATAAATCAAAATATCCGCACACTATGTCCAGATATAAGAAATTAGGTATCTGGACATAGCTGGCAGATATTATTTTATCTTATTTTATTTTTATTTTATTTTATTTTTTATTTTATATTATGAGTTATCTTCAATCAATGAATGCTATTGCTTTTTTTTTTTTTTTTTTGGTGTTCTTTAGTCTAAGATCAATTTTCTTTTTGTTTTTATCAATACTATGATCGCAATTCAGTTTATAACTGCTAGATACCTTGTTTACGAGAACTCTTAAGTTTGAGAGTGTGTGCACAAGAGCTATTTTGGTCTTTAAGTGTAGACAGCTGTGCTTTCTTCTCAAAGCTGATGGTTTGTCCATTCTTTGAGGAGCTTCCTTACACATACCAAGAAGCTTGTCAAGAATGGGCAAAAATTTGGTTCGGGAAAATAAATAAGACTCAGCTTACACTGGAAGCCATTAGAAGTGCATATATGGACTAAAATGTCAACTCCTAAAGAATTTGAAAATCTTCCATGACTTCATGGAGAATGACGAATTGTCTCATTAGTTTTTTGCTGAATTTCTGGGTATGTTCATTGTATTTCTGTTGGAAACAGTCTAATTATGCAATTTTTGTAATGGATATTGTTAGTTTCTGCACACATTCCATGTTTTCTTTAGGTGTAAACCATTCTACAAACAGGATTATTGCAAACTGTATAATCTGGAGTCCAATAATGTTTTAGTCTTCATTTTCTTCACATTTGTACTATTTGAGAATTGATTCCATTCTAAAGTAAGAACAAATTAGAAACTAAAAATTTCACTTAGTAATGTTGCAAGTTCTTGTTGCAAAACTGACTTAAGTTTCGAGTTGACTCCAACTCATTCTCAAAGCTATACAAACAAATTTGTTATTAAAGCTACAGATGTTCATTTTAATCACTAATCTCTGAAAACAAAAACAGGAAATAAAATGAGACCAATTATAAATTGTATAAATTCACCTACGTATAATTTTGCTAAATGGTTAACTAAAAAATTCAGTACCTTTGATCAATTTGAAAGTTTAAGTATTAAAAATTCTTTTGAATTAGTTGAAAAGATTAGCAACACAGTATTGTCTGATAATGATAAACTCGTTTCTCTTGATGTAACTGCTTTATTTCCTAGCATTCCTAGAAAAAAAGCTTTTGATTTTTTTAAAAAAAAATGGTTAAATCCTTTAGAATTTAACAAAGATTTAATAGATGATTTTGTAAAACTTACAAATCTTTGTTTACATCAAAATTTCTTTAGTTTTAATGGTAATTTTTTTCAACAAACTTGTGGCTTGGCAATGGGTAGTCCACTTTTGCCATTTCTTGCTAATCATTTCATGAGCTTTTTTGAAACTCAAATTATAAAATCATTCCCTCTAATTTTTAAAATATGGTATAGATATGTGGATGACATTTTTGCTGTTGTCCCTAAAAAAAAAAATAAATGATGCTTTAAAACTTTTAAATTTACAAGATAAAGCTATACAATTCACTTTGGAAACCGAAAATAATGGATGCCTTCCGTTTCTGGACTTAAAAATTAAAAGACATAACAATTGAATTTTGGTATTTATAGAAAATCTGCTCACACTGATAATTACATAAAAAATAAAAGTTTTAATCCTTTTGCACATAAATTTGCTGTTTTTCTAACCGAGTAAAGCTCTTTTTGCGAACATTACATTTATGTGAACTTTTGCCTTCATGAATCAAACTATGTGCTTCCAAATACAATAGCCAAGAAAAGCTCTTTTTGCGCACTTTACATTCATGTTCTCTAGTATTTATACACATTATTTTATAACTACTTGGGAATTTGTACAATAATGAGTTTTATCTGAAAGGGCTCAAGTTATATTTGTGTGTACATTTACTGTTACTGACTCAGGGATCTCCGTCTAGGGGATATGTGAATAGCACCCACAAGGTGCCCAAGCTGAGCAGAACATTACTTCCACTTACCGGTGTTTTGCTCCTCACTGTAACTTTTCTATCTGACCTTACCTTGGTCATCTCTTGTTCTCTTCCGACCCCGATGCTATTAAGGTTCCCGAGGGCTAGGGAGTCTTTATTTTTCCAACCTCTCCATTTCTCTATAAAATCTTAACCCCTAACATGCTGACCTGTCATGGCATGTAATACGTCCTCTGATTGGTGATCAGAGGATATGGTCAGTGAATTTATTTTGATAATTCTCCCGGTCAGGTCGGTAAGACCCGTAAACCAACGACAGGTGTGGTCCTCCAAACATTCTGGGGGTTGTGAGAGAGTGATGTGACCGCCAAAACATAAAAATATGGTGCTCTCTAAAAAGCGGTTGCTATTACTGCTATTGCTCTCTTCAATATCATCAGTGAAAAATATTGGAGAGCAAGAGGATTAATGACTTCATTGTCAGAAATCCAGCATTAGCTAACAACAATAGTTTAATTTATAGGTTAATAAATATACCCCTTAATAAAGAAGAATTTGACACCGAATATAAACACATTAACACTGCAGTAATTAATGGTTTTAATACAGATTTTATACATAAAAAGATAGAGAAATTTAAGTATCAAAAAGCTGTTAAAGAAGTTTCTACCCTCAAAAAAATAAAAGATAATTGTATTTTTAAAAAGTTTACTTACCATCCATGGGCCAGTAAAAAATTGACAAAGATTTTTAAAGAATATGGAATAAATTTGGTCCCTCAAAATAAATTTAATATACAAAATATACTAAATTTTTCTAAAAAAGATAAAATACCAAATTATAAAAATCTGGGATTTATCAATTTAGCTGTTTGGATTGTAATAAGGTTTATATTGGTAAAACTAAACATCATTTAGAAACCAGAATAAAAGAGCATTTTAGAAATATGAAATATAAACAAACTGATAAATCAGCTGTGGCAGATCATTTTTGGTCATTTAATCATGAAATTAATCCAGAAGTTAAATTATTAAAAGAATTAAGTGGACCTATAGATTTAATGGTTTGGGGAAAAAATTTTATTTTAAAAAACAGGAACCGTGTTATGAATTTCGAAACACCTTCTATAGATTGTATTGCATCAGTATCTATTTTTTTTTCTTTCAGAGATTAGTTATTAAAATGAACATCTGTAGCTTTGGTAACAAATTTGTTTGTATAGCTTTGAGAATGAGTTGGAGTCAACTCGAAACTTGAGTCAGTTTTGCAACAAGAACTTGCAACATTACTAAGATAAGTGAAGTTTTTAGTTTCTAATTTGTTCTTACTTTAGAATCTTGTTGCTTCACTATTAAGAGCTTCAATTACCTTAATTGATTCCATTCTGCTGATTGACTCAGTATTATTTCACTTCATTGCATCTCCCAGACAGGTTCTACTTTAATAAGATTTTGTATATTCCATTTACACCACCCTTAAGAAAGTTGTGGTACAATACACTGGTATAACATTTCATAATTATTGAAAGAAGGTGTCAATAATTGTTTCTCTTCTTTTTCAGGTAATAGCAAATCTGCAAGCTATTCCAGCAAAAAGCGAGTTAACAATACTGAACATTCCCATGCTAGATCTGAAGCATCATGTGAAGAATGTTATGCAAAAAGACAAAAGTTGTCGCAGAAAAGAAAAAAGCATCGATCGTGTAGCAGTAGTTCATGTAGCGAGTACAATGGCAGTTCTTGCAGGGCTTGCAGTAGGAGTAGCAGCAGTGATAGTAGCAGTAGCAGTTGCCACAGCAGTATGTGCAGTAGTAAAACCTGCAGAAATAGAAGTTCCCATAGAGAGAAACCAAAGGCCCACAAAAGCAGGACAGATACGAGGGACAGGAAATCACATCATGATAATAAATACAAAAGTAGATCAAAAAGTGACACTAGTGATTATAAAGCTTCTGGCTCTATAGATTCCTTATCCAGTTCAAGACACAGAGGGTCAAAAAAAATTCGTAGTATAATCATAAGGAGGTCGAATACTGGTGATGCTGAACATCCTGGTCCGTCGAAACATGCATACAAAGGGAAGTCTACAAAGATGAATGATACCAAACACAGTAAATCAAGAGACAGAAATGATGGGAGGCAATCATCTGAAATTTGGAACATAATTAAGAGAGAATATCCTTCAACATCCTCTGCAGCTTATCGGTATGACTATCCACACAGTTCACGGTCATATCGACATGAGAATAGTACTAACAGTACAAAAAGTTCAGGGAGAGGTGCAGAAAAGAAAGAAAACAAGCATCATGAGAAAAGAAAAGACAAAAAGAGAGCAAGTTCAGATGCTGAGGGAAGACCTTATCTGAAGAAGAAACGAAAGAGGATTGTTTCACCTGAATTAGATTCGTCAGATAATGATTAGTTAAAAGTGTGACAAACCTTTTGGAGGTGTAAAGGAATATTCTTTCATAGGTGTTTTAAAGTATATGGTGTCTAGGTCTTGCTATCACATTTACATTTATTTTGTAATTCTTTCAGTTCACAAGTATGTATTACATATACATAAAAATAAATAAATGAATATACTTTTTTTTATTGATAATGATTAAACTTCCACAACATTGATGTGCCTGTACTTAAACATGAAAGTACTTGAACTTATTAAATACCGATGTATCACTTTACAGCTGGTAGTGACTTGAAAATCCCAAAGCTGCACAAATTAAGCACTGTAAGAAAGAGGATATAAAATAAATAATATACCAAATTATTTAAACATATGGAGTTGAATTTGGGACACATTTGCTTCACTTACTCTGTAATTTATATGGGATATATTTCAGAGGCTTTTGCTTCCATCATCTGTAGGCTGATTGGTGCTGTGGCTGTCTTCATTCTGGTCTCCGGTAGTTAGTGTAGATCAGTGCTGTCCAACTTTTTTATGTGCTCGAGCACTAACTCAAGCCTAGGAGGCTGGGGAGCCATCACAACCACTATTTGGCGACTACCACCAGCATTAGCTAATAAATTTATTAGAGACTTTGTAAGAGGTAATTGTCAAGTTACTACTCTCCTGAATGGGTTTTGTAAACATGCACTGATGTAATGCTAATTTAGATTTTAAGTCCCTAACTTTGTGTTTTCGTAATTCAGAATTAACAGGAAATTTATTATTGAAGTTCTTGTGATTTGTCAAAAACTGACGTTCAACGTTGCTTTTCTTTGAAACAGATCGACTGCTTTTACACAGTAAACACACAGGTTTTCCTCTAAATTCGATAAAACAGTACCACTCCTCCCAATCACTGTTAAAATTACTGTAAGTTCTTTGCCTTTCAGGCATATTGAATTCAGAGTAATCACAACACAAGACAACTGAACCTACACTCACAAGCACTCAAGTTATACTGAATGTGGTTCAAACACTAACCCCCATCCCTTGCTGTTGCTGCAAATAACAATGTTCAAAAGAGCAAAATTACTGTTTGTAGCACAGCTTTATTAGGATAATAGTGAGTTTGTCTCCAATTGCTGGCAAGTGGGTATCGGTGAATCTGTTTGTCTTGTCTAGGGCAGAAAGTGTTAATGACACATTATCGACACATGCTTGAAATTTAAAAGCACCGTTAGGGCATGTACGCCTCTTTTGAGAGGAAAAAGGGAAATCACTGGTTAGTGAAGTAATGAATACAGCTTTAGGTGTGCAAAAACATTCTTAATGAGTGTATAATGAGAAGATATTCAGAAGAAATGGTTTTGTCTCAAAATTTGAATTAATTTTAGGAATCGTCAGAGTAAAATTTGCTTACAAAGAGTGCCACAAAAGCACATCATGGCTGCCATGTTAGAGCTGGTGTACATGCACGGAGGTGGGATTTTAAAGTTCCTAACTGTGTTTTTTTATGAAAATCTCCTATACAGCAAGTTCTAAAGGATTTATTTCTTTTAGTGATGGAGTTTGTGTCTACTTTGTGGTTGGTTCCCAAAAGTGATGTGATACCTAGGTCTGTATGTATTGTGTGTTCTAAATATGCTGGATGTTTATGTTGTGCATGGTTTTTCTGATGCATACGACCTAGTGTTACCACAAATACTGCCGACTTTTGAGAGTGGCTGACCTTACCACCTCTACCTGCCTGCCTGCATGCACATTTCTGGGTTCAGTTGTAAAAGCAGAAAGTTCTTTGTGTTAGCTTTGCACAAGTTAGGCCAGTGAGATGTCAACCTCCTTAGAAATTGAAAATAAACAGGACCTTCATGTACCAGACTGTCCAACATTTTCCAGAGACTCAAACTGTGAAACACCACCCCAGGCAAAGAAGGCCACACACATCAGCACAAACTGGCCAAAGAAACAGTGGCATGTGTTCAAAGAAATCGAGTATGGCAACAGACAGTGATGGCTCAGGAGCTGAAAACCTTATAAAATGTTTATATCCTGTATATTGAGGAGTGACCTGGCTCTGAATCTACAAACAGCAGAAAAGACACATCCCGAATGAGCTGAAGTGCCAGAGATTTTTAAAATCCAAACACATGCTGCAGCTTTGTGCAGCAAATGGTCACAGGAGAACCCTTTTTACTGATGAAAAAATGTTCCATGCTTAAGACTTTCAATGACCAAAATGATAGGTATATGCCAGATGCTCTACAGAAGCTTCAGAGAAGGCTCCATGGATCCAGACACCATCATTGTGTATCTGTTATGGTGTAGTGATGTTTAAGCTACAAAGGAACTAGAGCTCTTTTCCTGCAAAGAGGGAGTCAAATCATTAGGCCAAAGTGTACCACGTGACAGTGCTGGAGAGAGTGTTCAAGCCTCTCAACAACTCTTGCTTCCACAGACAAAACTGGATCTTCCAGCAGGATTTAGTCTTAACACAGCAAGCCAAGAGTGGCTCGAGGCCAATGATCCTGATTTTATTTGAATGTTAGATATTCCTTCTGCAAGTCCATACCTAAATCCCTGGACTACAAGCTGTGATCAATGGCTTGCAAGAAGACATCCAAATATAGAAAATCTGTGGCGTTCTCTTAGGAAGGCAGTAGCTTGTATATTTCCCAATGGAAACATTGTATAATTCAATACATGAGTGGACACAAAGACTGTGCCAGAGGTGGTCATTTTGGTAACATTGCTGAATACAAGCTTCTTGATGTGCAATGTTGCTAAACCATGCCAACTTGACATAAAGAAATACATTACTGGACAAAGAGGTTGGCAACTACTGATCAGATAGGAACACAGGTAATGGAATGGAAGCACAATCTAAAACTGAACAATGGAATAGAAGTGCAAAATAAATAGTGGAAATAAAGGAGATGTAACGATAGCAGAAAGTGTCAGGAAATGACGATTTCCTTTTTCCTCATTCCCCTGTAGCTGTTATTAATGGAAATCTGGATTTCAAATAACATTAAAATCACCAGTAATTTGCGAGTTATTTCCAGTAAAATCCAATGTTTAAAGCATTTTGTTTGTCAATCTATCACAGGCAGCCTCAACTCACGTAAATACGGGCAGCGGGCAAAGTCAGCATATCTGTGCGTGCAAGCGGGCATTGTGTTACAGTTGTTTATCTGAGTCCACCAGCAACGGACGTGTGTAACTAGTGTGCAGTGGCGGTTCATGAAGTACAGAAATGGCAACATCTCTAAGTGTGGCTACCTCATCTAATCCTCGCCCATCTTCCCCATATACTTTTTCCTCTGTTTGGGAACAACAGTATCTGTTCATAGACCTAGGGGATGCCGCGAAATGTTTAGTGTGTGGTAAGATTGTTCAAACAATTAAAAAGTATAACCTACAACGACATTACGCTGCTCATAGCAGTGAATACGACGGCTATAATGGAGTGGAACGTGACATGATGATACAGAAACTCAAAGACACTATGGCTACTGACAATGATACGGACCATAAAATAAGTGAATCGGCTGTACGTCTTAGCTATAATAGAATAATTATACAAACTATGGAATGTACATGTTTTCCATTATTTGTCACTCTTTCGCCGTAGACGTCGAGAACGTTCCTACAGAGTTTCAATTAGAACTTATTGACCTGCAATATGATCGGGAAATGAAGGATTCCTTTGTTCATAAAAGAAACTTGATCGATTGTTATACAAACTTTCCTCAGTCCAGATTTCCACGACTACACAGACAAGCAACATATTAAGCATATTTGGCTCTACTTACCTCTGTGAACAATTCTTTTCACTAATGAAACACTGTAAACCGAGTCACAGAAGCCATTTATCTGACAGCAACTTGAAATGCAGTCTTCGTCTTTGTACTACAAAGACAATTACACCAAATATTTCACAGATAATAAGGGGGAAAAGGATACAAAAAAACTCGACGTCTGAATCAAAATTGAACTCACTTGGAAGTATTAAATATAATATAAGTGACAGATATAAGCTATGAAATGGTATGTTAAATTTGCTCTATTAAGCATCTAGGTAAATATATGTTTATTTCTCTTTGTATACTCAGTCAACACTCAATAAACGTTCAAAGCTTCCGATGTTGCAAATCTTAGTTATTCCGCCACTGACTGTTTTTCTATCTCCGTTGACCTTCATTTCTGCCCGCTTCCACACGCTCGGGCATCGGGCTATAAGATATGACGTCACAGTGCATCGAGTTGAGGCTGCCTGATCTATCACATCTAATTCTTGTAAAACTTTGTATTTGTTTCATAAATGTACATTATGAAAAATATTCATATTCTACGGTTATCTTCTCATGCACAATTGCATGAGATTATGATTTCACAGTTATTTCAGGTTACACAGTTCATACCTCTTAAATGCAACTTTGTATTTATTTCGTAAATGTATATTTACAAAATATATTCACATTTAAGGTTATCTACCTCTCCACAACTGCATGGGCTTATAATTTCATAGTTATTTTCACTCATATGGTTTATGCCTCTAAAGTGCAACTTAATGCAACTTTGTATTTCCTTTATAAACATATATTTACGAATATATATTCTCATATAAGGTTTTTGTTTGTTTTTGTAGTGTTTAATGCCCGCTTATACTACATATGGCACTGCAGGCAGTGACACTGATGATACATGGAATGAAGATGGTGTTATGGTGGAATGAGCTGGTGGGGGAAACTGGAGAACCCAGAGGAAACCCCCATAGCACCCCTTTGTCCACCACAAATCCCACATGCAGTTTCCTGGGATCAAACCTGGGCCGCTTTGCTGAGAAGCGAATGGTCTAATCACTTGGCTATGGTGCAACCCCATATAACATTATCTACCTGCTGCACAACCCAATAAGGTGGTTATTTCATAACTGTTTCAGATTATGTGATTCATAAATTAATTTTTTGATCGTAATATGAAGGGGTCCTCATTTATTCTGTAATTGTGCTCAGTGTTAAATTTGGGAGATCTTTTGGGTTGAATTGAGGAATGTATGCATAAGTAAAATAGAGTTCCTCGCCTTCTAGTTACCAAAATCCGTCATTATGAATCAGAATAGAATTTCCTGCCTTCTTTGTATTTATGTCACCTATGTGCACGCATTGCCATAAATTATCTCCATTCTCATCTTTACGCATTACCATCTACACAATTCCGTCATTCCAATGTTTACTACCACTTGCTACTTTCATTGCTCATACGTTGCTGCCCTGCATTATGCTGTCCCTACGCCTGTATTTGGTAAGATTACTGTCATTTTGAATAATTGTGTGTAATTTTTCATACACCCATGTAAGCAATATTATTAGGATATTAAGATATCTCAAACATTTTTTGTAACTTTATTCGAAACTTTGTGGCAGAATTTAGGGTAAGACTAGGTATATTGCGTTCTTTGCAGTTAATCCTGTAAATTCCAGGTTTGGAAGCTATTGGTCTCTGACCTTTGGGAGCTGCTCACAACAGGTCTTTACAATTTTAAACCAAAAAGGTGAGTCGATTAATAACACTACACAACATTTACTTATAATTTACCAGAACATCTTTTGGAGACTGACTTTCCTCCATTATCAACCATACATCCGACTAGTTCTCCCTGGTGTGGATAGTGATGTTTCCTCTGAGGACTCCTCTTGTGGTGGTTCAAGGAACTTGCTGAAGATATCCTTCTCTGGGATATGAAAATTGAATACTCTGTTTCTATTTTTCAAAATGAAAATTTGTTCCCACGTGGATAGCTCTTGTTTTCCTGGTACTTGTTTAAGAAATTTATGTTTTGTGATTTTTTGTCCAAAAGTGAGTGGCAACTGCCGATTTTTCTGTTTGTTTTTTACGTTTCTAAAGTGTTCCTTGGATCTTATTTCTAAATTTCTTTTGGTTTTTCCTATATAAACTTTATTACAGTCACTGCATTCAATTTGGTATATGCCATATTTTTTAATGGGTGGGATGGTATCTTTGATGTTTTTCAGTAGATTTTTTATGGAGTAGTGGTTCACTGTGCTAGCTGAATGTTCTGTTCTTTGAAAACATATTTGAATTTTTCGAAGGCCCAAGGATGGAATGTGAATTTTTTTTCATGTCCTTGTTTCTGCTGCTATACACTGGACGAAGCCTTGCAGATAGTTCACAATAATATTTTTGAAAATGATGACAACTGTTACGACTCAGAATTTCAGAACGAAGAAGCAATATATGATGTGGACATTTTGGAACAAGGAGGTTTGGAAGGGGCTGATAAACAAGGCACAAATATATGCACAATTCCTAGAATGGTATCCCGAGAAGAAATGTTTGAATTATTGGACAAATTAAATGGAAAACAGAATTTATTATGCATGTACTAAACAGATTTATAACTAACAGGCTGCCAATGAGGATATTTCTAAGTGGCCCTGCTGGAGTAAGAAAAAGTATGGACATAAATGCGCTGTAGCAGGCGATAACACATTACTTTGATAGCTTACCGGGAGGTGACAAGAACAAAATCATAGTACTACTATGCACTCCATCAGGTAAGGCAGCATTCGTGATTAATGGAATCACACTACACAAAGCTTTTGCTTTACCTGTGACACAATTTGCTGGCAGTATGCCTGCCCTATCCAGTGACTTAGCCAATATGATCAGAGAGAAATTGTTTAATTTGAAGCTGTTAATTATTGATGAGATATCAATGGTTGGAAGTGAAATGTTCAGTAGAGTTGATAGCAGAGTACGACAGATAATGGGAATTGATCTCTCTTTTGGAGGAGTTTCGGTAATAACAGGCAGTGACCTTCATTAGTTACCATCTGTAATGGACACTCCAATTTATGAATTTGCCTCATTAATCGATAGAAATCTATTGTGGCATGAGTTTGAGTTTTATGAGTTAACAGAAACAATAGGGCAAAGAGATGAAGTAGAACTTCTAAAAGTCTTAAATAATTTAACTATTGGGAAAACAACCATAAGCGACACTAAATTAATAGATTCTATATCTGTGGAAACAAGTGAACTGCCTGAGAATGTGATAAAATTATTTACAAGAAATGTAGATGTAAGGAATATGACAAGAGAATAACAAACCATGCTGCTGAAGAGTTTGTGTCAGTAGCAAGGGATTTTATTATAGGAAAAGTATCTGAGAGTGCTAAACATGGCATCTTGAGTGTAGTGGGGGAAAAAAAAAGATAACGGAAGTAAATGGATTGCCTCATGAATTAAGGTTAAAAATTGGTATTAAGTACATGATAACGAGCAACATGGCTGTAGAGAATGGTTTAGTCAACACAGCATGCGGCATACTCAAAGAAATTGATCTGAAACCCAATTCCGGTGAACCTAATATAATATTCCTGGACTTTTGGTGACGAAAATGGTGGAAATGCAAAAGTGGTACGATTCGGTTATATGAAAAACAAGAATATTAATCAAAAGCTTACTGCATTAGATTTAAAAAGGCAAATAGTATATTAAACAAGCTGGAGCAACAAAAAATTTGAATACAGTTTTTGATTGTGTGTACAGAAGTGCTGAGTAATTATAAAAGTATAACAAATATGCATCGAGTTTACAAAGTGCAAATGAATTAGGTCAATGCTTTATGTTGCTTTGAGCAGAGTGACCACTTTAAGTTGTATCTTATAGGTAAATTTAAATATCCCCAGACCCTTAGTGTCAGTGACCCTATAATGGCAGAAGTGATTAGATTAAGACGAGAAAAAAGTCTGAAATTGTCTTATAACACTTTAAGGGAGAGCGAAAGAATAAAAATTATCTACCATAACATTTATTCACTGCAGAATAAAATAGATTGCATAATCCGAGTATAGATGGTTTCAGAGAAATGTTAATTGAATTTTCCAAAAAATCATGAATATGCATATATGTAAAGAAAGAGACTCAAGTACACGTTATAAATTACATTAATATTATAAATGACAAGTCACATTCATCTTGTTTCACTTCAAATTAACAAGCACTACATAGTCTGTGGATACAAGTCTCCTGGAGGCAAATAGAACTTTTGAAGATGCTATAAATAAGATTTCTAAAAATATAAATTTGGATGAAAATCGTACAAATGGGGTATTTTAATTGTGATAATTACGAGAAAAAAAAACAAATATACGTTAAGCCATTTGGATAGAGGAAGAAGCAAGCTGCATACTAGCATTTCAACAGCAAACTTTAATACTCAAATAGAGATATTTTCTAATATTAACTTTCCAGCATGTGTATATAAAAGATTCTTTTCTGACCATAAGCCTATATTTGCAGTTTTTCCAGAGCAAGTGATAAACAATATGGAGACGGCATACCTTTTACAATGATCCTATCCAGATAGGGGAATGCACCACTCTCCAGTTACTGATAACTTCAAGTGATCCCATATTCTAAGTGTACATATCAGCATGGCAATATTTTTAATTAAAATGTAGCAATTTCTGTTACATATTGTACGAGGGTAAAGCCAAATACTAGGGCCTGCGAATACCAGAAGATCTATCCTGCATGAAGCCTGAACTTCTGGAGAGTGGAATATCAGTCCGTTGTTTTGAAGCCAGGGTTAGTGCAGTCCGAAACAAGAAAGGTCTAATTATCAACTTCATATGATGGAGGATGCAAGAGAGGTCTCAATAAGCAGAAATGTGGCAGACTTCCAGTGCTTGCATTGCAGTGTTGTGCAACGATCAGATTTTTCTCTAAATTGTTCTGCATCAAATCACTAAATAGTTGTAATTTAATTGTATTTTGGAATTGAGGAAAGAATAAAACTATTCTATTTTACGAATTCTCATGCAAGACAGCAATTTTTCTGAAAGAAATGAACCATTAAACGTGCATAAATACGTGGTCATTGCAGAGCTCCAAATGACTACTGTGACTAGCATTAAAGAGCTGAAAAAAGCAGCTTAGGTTCCCTATACATACAAGCAATATAGGCAGTTGCTTGTTGCAGCTCTCCTGCACCTACAGTCAAATTACAGCAGTGACATTGCCTGTCTCTTTCTAAAAGAGAAGGCTGAGTGAATTCAATCTTCATCTACCCAAGGGGACAGCATTTCCCAACTCGTCATTTTGTGCAATAACCATGTGCAGTTATGCATGTTAGAAAGCTATTTACTGTTATGATCTTTTAATATCATTTGACACTGGACATAAATGTATGATATTACTGACATTTGTTTTTCCTCGTTATTTGTGCAATATTACTCCATTGCAATGAGCTGTTACTACTTTATTCTGAACACGAGTAAAAAATTATGACTTACAAAAATCCAAAGGATTTGGAAAAAAGTGTATTATCTACTTTGGGATGAAAATGCCGTACCCGTACATGACAACCTTTATGAATCAGAACCTTCATTATTATTATTATTATTATTATTATTATTATTATTATTATTATTATTATTATTATTATTATTATTATTATTATTATTATTATTATTTATTATTATTATGATTATTATTATTATTATTATTTATTACTACTATTACACTGGACAACAGCCAAAAACTTTTCAGCATGAAATTGGGTGTTTATTATGTGGATTTTAGTGCTGAATTCAATGTTGCAAACTGTTTTTCTCTGGTACCCACAGTTTAAAAAAAGTCTGTTTTCTGAATTAGCATGGCTGTAAGTGCTTAAATTTCTGTTATAGAGATTGATATAGTAAACAAGATCTAATAGTGATGATAATTATTTTTTACTATTTTACTCCTTTAGCTAGTAAGGACCGTGGTGTTATGATAATTTTCCCTTTGACAATTTATTTCCTGTTTTTGTGTCTCCTAATAGCGAATAAATTATTGCATTACCAAATATCTCATCTGTTTATTTTTGAATCCCTACACTAATGGTTATCTTATCTTATGCTTACTTGAAGAGTTTCATCCATAGCAGGTTCATGTTTATTTTTCAACCTCTATACTTACTTGTTTACTTGAGGATGAGTACCCAATTTCATCCATTGGCAGAATCATCTGTTTGTTTTTCAATCCCTACTCATATGCTAGTAATCTTCTTCCTGCCTGATCTTATGTCTACTTGAAGGTGAATACCAGTTTCATCCATAGCAGAATTAGTCGTTTGTAAGTTTTATTAGTGTGATTCATATAAAATACTAATATAGCAACAAATATGTTGTGAATGTGTATTAATCATCCTGATAATTTCTGTTACATGTACGGTGAACATGCAATTAAATCTAGAAAATAACACCACTAATAAAAAAGGCTTATGAATTATATTTTGAACTTGGTGATCAAAACCGCAGTTGGGCTCCCCATGTGGTTTGTAGAAACTGTGCCAGCTGGTTGAGAGGGTGGTTAAAGAATAAACGGAAAGTTTCTCTGCCTTTTGCAATTCCAATGGTATAGAGGGAACCAGTGAATCATATTGATGATTGCTATTTTTGTATGACTAAAATTACAGGACTCGAGGGAAAAGATAATTGAATATCCAAACATTCCATCAGCTATTACACATGTTGCTCACAGTGATGAGATATCCGTTCCTGTTCCTCCCGAATCCTGGACATTAGAAGATGAGTCTGAAAAAAGTGATAACCCAGTAGTTCAATCAAGCTCAGGATCAGAATTTGAAGACCCAGATCCCAACATGCATCATGAGGTAACTCAGGGAGAGTTAAATGATTTGGTCCGAGACTTAAATCTTTCCAAAGCCCAAGAAAAACTTTCAGGTTCTGGGCTAAAGAAATGGAAGAATTTCTTACACAGAGATACATCCATATCAATTTTTCGACGAGAACAGCACCTGATTAAATATTCACCTGATTAAATATTTCAGAATGGAAGAGAATTTGAGTTATTGTGATATTGATGGTTTGATGAATGCTCTTGGTAAAATTCACAACCCAGATGAATGGATGCTCTTCATAGATGCTTCAAAATTAAGTTTGAAAGTTATACTTTTACATAAAGGTAATACACAACCATGGGTACCCATTGGTCATGCGGTACAAATGAAAGAAAGGTACAAAAATATGCAGCTAATATTACAAAAAGTGCATTATGACGAGTACAACTGGTCCATCTGTGGTGATTTCAAAATGATTGGAATACTGTTAGGATTGCAAAGCGAATATACAAAATATTGCTGCTTTTTGTGCAAACGGGAGAGCCGTGATAGATCCAAACATTACGACAGTAAAATATGGCCTCCCCAGAAGAATTTTGTCCCTGGAGAAAAGAATATCTCAGCTGAATCATTTGGTTGATCAAAAATTGTATTGCCTCAACTCCATATAAAATTAGGCCTAATGAAGAATTTTTTCAAGGCATTAGACAAATCTGGAGCAGGTTTCAAATACCTAGAAGAAAAATTTCCAAGAATCAGTGCTTCTAAATTGAAGGAAGGCATCTTTGTTGAACCTCAGATTCGAGAACTAATGAAAGATCAGCTGTTTGAAAGTAAATTGAATCATGTGGAACTTAAACCTTGGATATCATTCAAGACCATTTGCAAACAGTTCTTAGGTAATACAAGAGCACAAAATTTTGATCAATTAATTGAGAAATTACTAGAAGCCTATAGAAATCTAGGTTGCAGTATGTCTCAAGGTGTATTTCCTGCATTCCCATTTGGGCTTTTTCCCTTCAAATCTAGGACAATTTAGTGATGAACATGGAGAAAGATTCCCCCCGAGATATTTCCCAAATGGAGAAAAGGTATGAAGGAAGATGGAATCCCAATATGCTTGCAGATTACTGCTGAAACCTCATAAGAGAAACCACAGGAAAATACAAAAGGAGCAGCAAACGGCAGAAATTCAACAGACAGCAGTAGAGGATGGACTTGAAAACGAGTTGGCAATGTTTCCAGGTATGCTAATTGCTTACTTTTACAAAATTATATGTAATTTTATTATGAAGGATTCTTCTACATATTACCAGTTAGTCTTTAATATTACGGTGACTTTACGTTTTATTTATAAATGACTAGAAGTGTAAGTACACGATTCACTAAAAAACTTAGTATGCTAGACAAAAACAAAGGCCATATTTGAACTCAGCATGTCAAAATATATAAGAAATGATGTTTTGTGTAAAAAAAATTTCTGAAGGTCAGTTTTGTTGTTCAGTGTTATTACTACAAGCTGACACAAACTACAGATGGAACTGTACCCAGGGTATAACATGTGACACACAGTACACAAACTTTTACATATATACATGTAACAAGAAGCCACCTCTTGAACATGAGGCAGACAGGCTAACCATCATGCTACAGAGGCAGGCATCATACCTCACAGGTGACTTGCAATATTGTAGGTATTATCATTATCAATATCGACAATACACGCTATTATTACTTTCTCTACTATGTATAGTAACTAGGGCAAGTATAGTATTCAACCCAAAATTCCAATGTTGGGGTTTCAGCGGAAGTATGTATGATTTGAGGCCCCTGAATTAAAAAGGCAGTTTTAGAAAAAGGCCTATCTGTGAGCAGTGTAACTCTTAAAAATGAAAAGTCGGTTAAAAACCAAAGTTAGTATTTAAATTTAGTATATTTCAAGGATGCGGCACAAAGATTTTAAAGAAAATTCCTCTATCCTGAACTACACCTTACATAGAAAATGTTTAAAAGATGTTGATTTTCTCAAAAATGGTTCCAACGAATTCGATTAAAGTGCCATATGTTTAAGATACTTTTATGGCAAATGAAATGTATGTTTTGAATTCTCTGGCTATAGCTTATGTAATCCTGTGTACTCTTTGACTTTTGCATAACTGGTAAACCGTAAGAGGATAAACCAAATCTTGCTATACCAAAAATATAGATCTTGTTAAGACGCACAAGTTATGTCTAAATGCACTTTTTGTGGAGTGAGCTGTTTTGGAGGTATTCGTTGTTATTTGTGTGTTTTGCAATACTAAAACTTCTCAAATGGAAGGTCATTAATCCTTCATCTCTTGGCTGCGCAAAGAGAACAGAATTTTAAAGCATTCATATAGCGACCAGCTTTAAAAAACATTTTCCACCATCGCTCAAAGCCTACTTACTGTATTCTCATATTCCCCTTGCACCTACAAGAAAATCAGCAACAAGATAACTTCTGCAAATCTTTATCTCGACTAACATGAAGAAGATAGAGGGATAAGACTTGTAAAAATAATTAGTACAAGACTGGAGAAAATCATGTAAGTGCAACACACCAGGCTTTTTTATTGCAAAACATGCTCACATTTATTGGAATTCCATTACAGGCCTTCAAAGTAATCTCCCTGGGACACAATATAATGATTTCAGCATTCAGTCCAATGTTCAACTCTCCTTGAAGTCCCTCTTTGATAGTCTGTTGAGTGCACCCGAAAATTTGTTGTTTAGCTCTTGATCACTCAGGAAATAGATGGGAGTCACACGATGCTAGGTCAAGTGAATAAGGTAGATTTGGCGTCACCTCAGTGCCCAATTCAGTGACTGTTTCTTGAGTCTTGATGGCACATGTGCATTTGTCACTGATCGCACAAGGCACCCACCTTGCTGCAACTTTTTTATACTCCAAAACATTTTGTACAATGTCTTCAGGTGATCCATAGGGTATATTCATAGTCTGTGCAATCTTTGTTAGCTATAAACAACGGCCTTCCCGCAACATGACTCAGTCTTCAAAGTTGAGGACCTTCCAGGGCGTGGAGCATCCACAAGGTCATTTTTACTCTCCCGAAATTGTGTATGCCACTCAATAACTTGTGATTTTCCCATGACTTGCTGTTGTAGGCTTGCTCCAACCTAGCCAATGCTTGCGGTGGAATTTTGTAAAGAAGAATGCCAAATCTAATTGACGCACGCTGCTACAACTTAAGATCCATGTTGGGTACACCCATACATTAGCTTGGTTTATCACTAGGGCTTGGAAGTTCATGCCCTAAAAAGCCTGGAATATGCTCTTAAAAATTTGAAAATATGCCAAGAAATATGCACTATTTAATTAAAACAATTAATATCCATTTGCAGTAGACAAGACGAGTTAGTATAAATAATAAAGTTACCTTATTCCTTAGAGGTTGAAGCAGAAATGGTCCCGCTACAAGTATTAACTGCTAAATTGCAGTTCACAACCAACACTTTGCACAAATTTTCAACTGTAAAACATTGTCTGTTGTCTGGCAAAACACTTTTTGTAACGTGAAAAACTTCTCTCCACGTCACAAGATGTTATCGAGCCATATTTAAATATCAACTGCTTCACAGAGAGAGTCAAGTCTCTTGGTGTGGCAGATGGTTTTCTTTCGAGGATTTCTCGAATATCGCACATCTGTTTATAACCAGAATTGTTTTAGATTACATAATTCACTTTCTCTTTCACTTTTTGTCCTATGCTACCAGGAACCGAACTTCATATATATAACTTCACATATTGTTTTTTCAAAGACAGTAAGTGATTCTGCAAAGGAGGTCCAAGAGCTTCCAGTGCCGTTATGGCTGTTGGTAAGAAAGAAAAATGGGCAGATATGAAACTAAGATCCTCTTTTAACCCAGTGCCTGACAGAATATTTTGCACAGTTTCTATTGATGAAGCATATTTCGAGTCCAATGAATTAACAACCTCTTCGACTATTTCTGTGTGTTTAGCATAATATAAAACTGCATCGACCGATGTTCCCCATCAAGTTAACACTGGTGCAGGAGGAAGTCGGATATTAGGTGCTGTTGATCTAAACAACTTAACTCTTTTAGGAGATTTAACAAAAATTATCTTTGCACTGGACACATATCTATCTACCAATGTCAAAGAATCACTATTGTTTCAGAAATGCGATGAAGAGCATGTGCCAAACAAGTTATATGAATTAAGTTAGGAAAAATACCTTTCAGAGTTTGGCCTGATTTTACCATATAAGGACCCGCATCAGTAACAAATAAAAGTAACCAGTCGTATTTGATTCCACAGGGCCATAGTAATTTCAAAGAGTCCATCACAAACTGGGTCACAGTTACACTGTCAGTGGCCGACAATTCGCACACAAGAAGATAAGGTGTAGTCTTTTGTTCATTATTTAAAACACCCACGATTATATTAGCAATAGAACGGCGCTCAGAATCAGGAGTTTCATCAACAGACAACCACACAAACTGATCTACTAATCCATTTTATATATTTGACAATACGTTATTGTAACAATGTCCTACACAAGTCTTACGCAGTGTACTTTCTTCAGGCACATGTTGTCGAGTGTACTCGGCAAGAAAGCTTTTAAATGCCAGATTATTAATTTTGAATAACAGAATATCAGCAGCTAAAAATGCTTGGCACAAGTCATAAGAAAATTCAGTAACCCTACTTCATAAACAGTCTACTAGCTGTTTTTAAACAGGTTCTTTGTTTGCGAGTTTTCTGATTAAATTCTCCTTATGTTTTGCTCTGTTTATGTGCTGAACTATTTGAAATCTTTTCTCATTCCCTGCGTTTTTCTCACACGCTCCACAAAACAGTACCCTATTATCTGTAGATATTAAATTACCCAAAAACTCTTTCTGTAAATTAATTAATCTAGCACTCGAAGTTGGTTTTATTTCCGGCATTTGAAGAGCTTTTTAACATTTTATACGCGTAATTTAATTTGGTGGGAACCAGTTCACCACACTGTTACGTTTGAACTACTGGTGGGCAGGCAAGCGTTGCTATAATTATGCTGCTCAAAACGTTAACCTGCACTTTATGTTTGTTAATATAAACCTCTCAGATAACGCACTCATTATTCTCTATGCACATACATATAATGAAAGGATGGGAACAGGGGATTCGCTGCATGACAACATGACTCAGCATTAGTTCTCGCCAACTCGCGAGTTGCATCATCATGAGCAATACTACCAATATGAAAAATATTATCCAAATGGCAAAAAGAAAACAAAAATGATTAAAATATGCAATATAGGGGTCATAACATTGAAATATTATGCATTTATCAAAATCAAGAAAATGTGCACTTATATGCACCACAAAATCATGTCCAAAATAACTGAAAATTCCATAATTCGTGCACATAATGTAAAAACATGTAAATGCATGTACTTCCTAGTCCTATTTATCACAGTGTAAGTGTTTAACAAAGACATCTTTTCGCTTTTGGCGCCCCAACCACCCGGCGCAGATTGCCATCCCCCTTTGGATCAGTCACTGCATTGGAACGAGTGTTATGATGCTTAAATTTCAACACTGAAACGTAAATATAGGCCTTAAAACATAAGGTAATTTATTCTTAAAACACTCTCCATTGGAAGTTCATGGTATCTAGCACACCTAAGTAAGCTCCTCGAGTGTTCTCAGTCCTTAATTATTCTGTCATACATATGAGCTGTTATGCTGTACTTCAGGGACCTGTCCATCACAAATTAATGACAATCTTCTTGTGCCATAAGTCGCTTCGTATAAAGCAAGTCACAGTATTTGTACCCAATCTAATTCTTTGTTTAGTTTTCACTATGTTAATGGCAGAAAACACTCGGTTTACATTGGCACTTGAATGTGGTACACACAAAACACAGCGCACGAATTTTGCCAACGATGGAAATATCAGCTTTCCATCAGAGAATTCTTTTGTTTCACTATGTACTTCAATCTCGGTGTTCCTTAATAATCATCATTCAGTGTCAGTCTGTTGAATTTCATTCTCTTCAACAAGACTGGAGAACAGGGATATCTTAATTTGAACATATTTACATCACTTTCAGGAAGTTTCAGTTTGGACAATGATGTAGCAACTTTAGCACCTATATACATGGATTCTAAGGGTTGAAAGTGTGTGGGATTTTTAAAGCCAAATTCGCATTCCCCTAATTTAATTACACGTTCATATTTTAAATAGCAGTCTGCAATGGTTCTTACTGCTGCACATACACTTTTTGTTAAGTTATGTATCAGGGGGTTTTCGCTCAGCATTTGCCTATTTGAGTTCTTAAATATTGTCAACACAAAATTCAGAAATTGTAAATATAAATGGTTCGAAGGTTCATTTAGCTTTTGAAGTATTATTTCTGGGGCTGTTAATTTCTCAGTTGCTTGCGCATGTGTGAAATCTAGTTTCCGCGCATTGTACTGTTCCAAAACACGAGAAATGCTTGGTGCAAAGACAACCATCGCATCTGGGAATGATGCAACAATTTGGTGCATCATGAACAAACGCTTAAAATTCTTTTAACGCCTTTGTGCGGTTTGCACTCACGTGAAAATAGTTATGTCTATCCGTACGTTCGTCTGTCCCTCCCTCCCATCCATCCCATCCATCCATCCATCCATCCATCCATCGCTCCCTCCCTCAATCCCTCTCTCTGTCCGTCCATCCATCCATCTCCCTCTCTCCATGCGTCCGCCCACCCACCCATCCATCCATCCGTCCATCCAAGACTGTCTCTTTCCCATCATAGTACAAGCATTGATGGTGCAAATCCAATTAAGTTTTCTCTGTAGGGGATATTGTTTGCTGCAAATGCACTAACGATTTTGTGATATAGTTGTGTTTTTCCATCATTATTGGCAAAAATCAAAAGTCATCTATCATATCGTCCCTTACATTAATATGTGTGACTATTATAGACACAGGTGTTTTGTGACGTTTATATCTGTGGATTTGTCTACAATTAGAGAAAACTTATTTTCTCGTAGCTCTAGACACAACCTATGCTTGCTTTCAACGCCAACTACTATCTCCGTGATGGATGTCGCTTTTGTCCGTCGGCAATTACATTTTCTCGCGATCTCGGAATCTGGACAAAGCAAATGTTCCGTTACACTGAAAGATTTCTGCTATAAACGTGCTTAATCTAACTTCCGTTACCTTTACCGTGTGGTTTATTATTGAAGAAAGACTTACTAAATAAGTTAGTCCCCTGTCCTTCCAGTTCCAGTTTCTATATTAATAAGCTTTTGCCTGGTGCCGGTACATTAGGCCTGGCTTATAGGCTAAAATTTAGGATGGACCTATATTTACCGTTATTTACATTCTTTACAGTTTTCTTGTTTTAAAAACAAAACCCATACGGTTTTTTTTGGGGGGGGGGGGTAGATATTGTTTATCTGTCTTAAGTTTTTGTTTAGCTTTTTTAATATATAATCACACATACACACACGCGCGGACACTCCTGGGCATACCAGAACTGTATGTCCCATCACACACACACACACACACACACACACACACACACACACACACACACACACACACACACACACACACACACACACACACACTTACTTTCATTGGGCACACCAAAAATATGCGTCCCAATTCGCGCACTGAACTATTTACACTTCACTTTGTATTTACAGTTTTCCGCTGTTTTCCTGCGTGGACAGGTAGCAGCTCCTGGGTGGTTCCCGAGGCGCGGGCCTCTCCCTTAGTGTGTGACCTGGGGCCTGGATTGCATGAGCGCACATTAGTCGGCGAGCGGTGCCGCGTGTAGAACATTTTAATGCTTGCGGTGCTTCGGCTCGCCTTTGTTAATGTTGGCGATCACGTAGTTGTCGTAGTTTCTAATGCGCACCCATGTTGCCTTGGCTCTTTTCGTTATTGCCTCTGGGATGGATGGGAGCTGGGTTTCGAGGTGAAGGGTTTGGTTAGTGGTTCGGAGTGGAGCAGAGAGGATTTTTATAAGGGAGAGGTCTTGGAGAGTTTCAATTTGTTTGAGGGCGGTTTTGGAGGCATTGGCCTAGGCCACACATGCATACACGACCACCGAAAGCATAAATGACCTGTATAGAATCAGCTTGGATTTGAGTTTCAGCTGTTTGCTCCGGAGGATGGGGGCGCATAACTTGACTCGCTGTCTACCTTTGTTGGCGCTATTTTTGTGTGGATGGAGCAGCACATCGTGCGGTTCATGGTGACGCCTAGGTATTTAACATGCTGACGACATTGCAATATGTGATTGCCGACCGTTAGGTACATTGCCAAAGTGTAATGCCGCTTTGAAAAATTTATTAGCTGGCATTTATTGGGGTTAAGTTAGATTTTCCAATTCATGGAGCCATGAGAGGGGGTTGTTTGTGTATCTTTGCATTTCTGCAAGGCCGAAACGAGGATTCTTGTGGTGGTTGTATATTGCGATGTCGTCAGCACACATGGCGACCTTGAATCTGGCGTCCACTAACATATACAAAAAGGCGGTATTTTTGCCCCTTGTGGGATGCCAGCCCGCATTACTCGCTCACTGAAGGAGGAGTTTCCCATTTGGACGTAAAATCGCCGATTTTCTAGGAAATTGTGCAGCAAATACAGGTAATTTTGAAGGGCCGGGAAATTGCGGTGCAGTTTATATATGAAGTCATTGTGCCAGCACCGCTGATATGCGGCTTCTACGTCCAAAAGTAGCGCCAACGTTGAAGCCCCACTGTTAAATTGCTCAGTTATGTCATCAGTTAATCTCAGAAGCTGCAGTTCTGTGGAATGTCCTTTCCTAAAGTCAAACTGTGAATTTGAAAGTTCATGTACTTCCGAGACTCGTTTTTGAATTCGTGAAAGTATAAGTTTTTTGAGTAATTTACCAATTGTAGACAAGAAATTACGGTAATTTTGGGGCTGTGTGGTGCTTTTTCCTTGCTTTGGGAGCATAATAACCTTGGCTCGCTTCCAAGTGGAGGGAAAGTAGCTGTGCTGCAAACAGGCGTTAAATATCTTCGTTGGTTGCACCAGGGCTTTTCGCGGGATGTGTTTAAGTTCCTCATTAATCACTTTGTCTGGGCCGGCAGCTTTCTCATTATGCAGTTTCCTAATGAGCTTGTAAACTTCCTACGGCGTTATAAGGGATAGCTGTTGCTCTTGCTTCTGCGCCACACAGGTTTGTACCCATGTCTGGACCTCCTGTTCTAGGTCACGGTTGGTCACTGGGTTTTCGGTGAATCTGTCTTGGAGACAGTCAGAAGACCTCGGCTTTCTCCTCTACGGAGAAGTGCAGCGCCTCAGTGGCGGAGTTTACGCTCGTAGAGACCTTAAAAGCCTTTAATAATTTCCACAAGGAAGTGTCCGAATGGGTTGCTCTCAACATCTTGTTTTCCCATTGTTCAATTTTATTGATTTTAATTTGTTGCCAAATAACATTGGTAGCCGGGTGGTCTTGTGGTATATGTGGTAGCATTTCTCTTGGCCGTGCGTAGCGAGGTAATAAAGTTTTCAATGGTGACATCTATGTCTGCCTTGCTATGGTATGACAGCCTAGGTTACGCCATCCCGCGCATTTCCATGGTAAACCTATCCCATGTGACTGTAATGCAACCAGGTATGTCGAAATGCACAGGAAGATGGTCGAGTCCAGGCTGTGATACACAGTGAAGTTATTTGAGAGTGTCGTGTTTTTTGTGAGTACGAGGTCCAAAACTTCAGGGTAAAAGTGCCCCGACTGTGACAAAGGTGGGTTCTGGGGGAGATGTACCTCAATGTCGTTATTTTCTGTTATAAGTTCAACCAGGAGATTTCCGGCCGTATTTGTCCGGCGAGAAAACCACCAGGGGTACCGGGCATTGAAATCTCCTGCAATTATAACATTGTCCTCTAAAGCGAGGATTTATTCGAGGTCTTGTGTGAAATCTGGGGAGTTTGGGGGCCGATAAAGTGCTACCAGCATCACAGTTTTATTATTAACACGGGTTTTAAGAGCCGTGCACTCTAACGCTGTCAGTGCGGGCAGCGTGACAGAAGCATGAGCAATTGTGTTTCTGAGCAGAATAGTCCCTCCCCCCTGTCTGCCAATTCTGTCGTTCCGAAAAAAAATTGGTAACACTGGAGCTTAAAAGTGTGCTCTTGTTTTAATTTTGTTTCGCAGATAAATGCGACGTCAGTTTTGTTACGCCGTTGGTAGTGTTTAAGTTCGTGTTGCTGCCTTTAGATGCCGTCTGTATTCCACCGGAGCGCACGAGTTAAAGTTGCACCTCCCTTTACACAGGGAGAGGGCTGAGAGGAGACATGATGGTTTCAATTTTCTCCATAGTGCTGCGGCTTTTGAATTTGATGAGGAAAGGCTGCAGCTTTGTTAAGAGTGCTCGTTATTTGTATGCTTGATATTTTCTGCGTGTTCTTCCAGTCCTGTTTTACCTACAGAAGCAATGTTAATGTCTGTGCCGCATGACTTGAAATATGCAAACGTATCTCCTATTTTACTTTTCAATAACCACCCCTTTAAGTTACTGGATTGTTCCCATTCTGATTTGTAGGTTTGTGATTACTTACCATTTTTTTTTGGTCCCTCACTAATGGTCACTAACCACTTCACATATATTTAGCATAACGAAAACCACTACTGTGTGCACTGTGAAACGTGAAAGAGGCACGTCACTACGGCAATAATTATAATAAACTGAGGTGACGTAAGAAGCTACTGAAGACTTCAAGTTGCTGTGGTCAGTAGCGACAGCGACTTAGTTGTGAATCACAGGACTAATAGGGTGATGGGAAGCCCCTGTCGTTTCTCAACGCGTAGAGGCATTACGCAGTAGTGCAATCTTATCTTGTGTTTCTCATGGGAGGCTGAGAGAAAGAAACTTCACCGTAATAATGAACATGATTACACTCTTTATCAAGTAGGAAATTAATGAATACCTTTAAAAATGATAAAATTAATTAGATTTACCGGTATTTTTTTTTTAAAAAGAAGGAGATTTCGAATTTTTTTAATTAACCGAAAGTCGAAGCAGCAGCAGCGGTAGGCGGCTCGCGACTGCTGCTAGCGGCTAGCGGCTGCTGCTAGTGCTACTGCTAGTACTACTAGTGCCAGTACCGCCACCACCACCACCGCTAGTTTCAGTGCATTTTTCAGACGAACAGTTCAAAGTGAACACACGGCCCTTTGAGTTGACTAAACACAGGTGTCCCTAAAGTAAATCCCACATTAATATTTTTTGTTTTGTGCAAATACTTAATATTAAGCAAAACTTTAAGCTTCATATAGTGCACAAGGTTCCTCAATTTTATCCTTTTATTGTTGCATTACGGAAATTCTATGTCTACACCATATGTGGTGCGACAAATGTCAATGCGATATTCTAACTCTTGCCAGGCGCTGGATAACATGTTAGACGTCACCGTAGCTGCGGCTACTTCGACCTTCCTTCGTAGACCCTGCAGGTCTCATGGCAGAAGTGATACGTAGACTTTGTTCTTTATATAGCCACATAGAAAATAAGCGCACGGGATTAAATCATAGATCCTGACCGCCATTTCATGTAACCATGCCTTTTACTCGATCTATCCAATGTCATGATGTCGTGGAATTATGAGATTCAGGTAGTCACAAACTTCACAGTGATTATCAGGAGGTCCACCATCCTGCTGGTACAGAAAGTCATTCGAATCTTCATTGGGTTGAGGCATTAACGCCGATTAAAGCACGTCGAACTAGTTTGTGCCAGTAACCCTGGCCTCCATGAGGAAAAGAAAAGAAAATCTTATGTGTTGCACTCACATGACTTTCTCTACTTTGCACTAACCATTCTTACAAACTCTTATTCCTATATCTTCTTCGTGCTAGATGACATAAATGTTGACAGAAGTTATCTTATTGTTTATTTCCTCGTAGGAAAGGAGAATGTGGGAATACAGTAGGCTTTGAGAGGTAGTCAAATCTTTTAAAGCGTTCAAATTTCGTTCTCTTTGTAGGGTTAACATATAACAATGAATAACCATGTTCCATTTGACAGAAATGTAAGTTCTCCAAAACTCACACAAATAACCTGGAATACTGCCGAAATGATTCACTCTACAAAAAAATTATTTAGACATGAATTATGTAACTATGTGTTTTAGCAAGATCTCCGTTTTTTTATAATAAGGTTTTGTCTATCTCTTACGGTTTACCAGTTATGCAAAAGTCATTCAGAGTAAATCCGATTACAGGAGCTGTAGCTAGAAAATTCAAGATATACATTTCATTTGTCATAAAAATGTCTCAGACATATGACATTTTAATCAAAATCGTTAGTCATTTTCAAGAAAATCAAAATTTTCGAAAACTTTTTCATGTAAATGGTAGTTTAGGGTGAAGCAATTTTCTTCAAAATCTTCGTGTCGCATCCCTGGAGGGCATTAAGCTTAAATACCAACTTTGGTTTTTAACTGAGTTTTTGTTTTTGAATTATGCTGTCCACAGACTGACAGACAGAAACACACAGACTTTTCTCTAAAAATGCTTTTTTTTTATTCAGGTGACCTCAAAACATATATCTCCGGTGAAATATCGACATCAAGTTTTTGGATGGAATGTAATACTTCCTCTACTTTACGTAGTAGATAAAGTGAAAAGGAACATTAGGAAAAGCCGAAAAATCTAAATTTGTAATTTTTTATGGTAATTGCCCCTAAAATACTCTTAGTAGATAACGTTTGTGGTGGACCTGTCGTTTTAGAGCTGCATCTATTACATTTAAAATAGCTTTTTTTAATGGTAGTGGATTTTGAGAATAGATTTAGTGAAATCGAATTTAAATACATTTTGCGAACATTTTTGATCAGTCATTCTCTTAAGGTAAATTGACACTTTAGGCTTAGAAATAAACAAAAAAATCATTCAACTTTGTTTTAACGAGACTCGAGGCATTAGGGCAGGCTTACACATAACTACAGAATGTGTTTTAGCGAAACTCGAGGAATTAGTATGAGAATTTAAATTGTGTAAAGCTCTTAAGATAAATTCAAGTTTGAGTGACCGTGACAACAATTCCGTATCATTTTACACTGTTCATTACAATGCCAAGGAGAGGACAAGTAGACATAGGTCGTTGAGGTCAGTCAAATTATCTACTTCAGGTATCGATCTCAATGAATTGGAGTTGGAGGACCAATTAGGATTTATAATCACTAATGAAGAGTTACAATCAAATCAAATTTTGGTGTTACGAAGTTCACCGGACCATGTAGTATAAAATAAAAGTAGCAGTAAAACACAATTATAGATACATATACCAAACAAATGAGCCAAAAGCCATAATTAAAGCACGCTTTAAGTCCATGTTTACTATTATTAAACATTTCAGAACTCTTTCTATCGTCCGCCAGGACCTCTGCTTTGTTGACCGGCAGTTGCAGAGGTCCCGAAGGTGCGCCAAGGAAACATACTCTAGCGTCTAGTTCACCATTCCTCATTGAGTACTTCACGTTTTGTTAGACTCTGCTGGAGCAAATAGTTTTCTGCAGCATTTGTTGTTGACTGCCTTTGTAGATGCCTGGACTGGGCAGGTGCATTTGGAGAAACGAGGTTTCTCCACCTCATACAGCGAAGTGCCTCAAGAAAGATAATACCTTCATGCAGTCTGGTTTTGTGGTGCACACAAGCAATCCTGGTGGGCGATATGCATGTGAGGTAATACGGTCCCCGGCAGGAATTGTCAGTCTGATCTCTCTTTAAGGTACTTCTACACTTAAAACAAACATTTGGTTTTATCTCTTTTTCTTTTACTTTCTCTACTGTAAGTAGAAGGAAGTATTGCATTCCACCCAAAAATTCGATGTGGAGATTTCACCGGAAATATGTTTTGAGACCTCCCTGAATAAAAAAACAGCATTTTTAGAAAAAGGTGTGTGTGTGTGTGTGTCAGTATGTCAGCCTGTGAACAGCATAACTCAAAAACGAAAAGTCGGTTAAAAACCAAAGTTGGTATTTAAGTTTAATGTCTTTCAAGGATGCGATACGAAGATTTTGAAGAAAATAGCCTCACCTTAAACTACCCTTTACATGGAAAAGTTTTCGAAAATTTTGATTTTCTTGAAAATGGCTCTAACGATTTTAATTAAAATGTCATATGTTTAAGATATTCATATAACAAATGAAATGTATATTTTAAATTTTCTGCCTATAGCCTATGTAGTCCTGTTCACTCTGGATAACTTTTGAATAACTCGTAAACCGTAAGAGATAAACCAAATCTTACTATACAACAAATGTAGATCTCTCTAAAATACAATTTATGTCTGAATAATTATTTTTGTAGAGTGGACCATTTCGGAGATATTCCTGGTTATTTGTGTCAGTTTCGGAAAACTTAAAACTTTCATGAAATGGAACATCGTTCATTTTTTTAGATGTTAAGCTTGCAAAGAGAACGGGATCTCAAACCTTTAAAACATTTGACTATAGCTCAAAGCCTGTATTCTACTATTCCCGTTACACCTACAAGGAAATAAACAATAAGATAATTTGTACAAATGTTTATCTCAATTAACACGAAGACATATTACAAGAGTTTGTAAGAATAGTTAGTGCAAGAGTAGAGAAAGTCATGTGAGTGCTACAGATCAGATTTTTTTTGGGGGGGGGGTTAACGTCCTCCAACGTAGTGTCATATCTGACGGTGAATTAATGAAATGGGTGAAACGATGCTCATATGAGCCCGAGGTCCATGGAGCTTTAAGTTACCCGACATTCATCTTCTTAGGATAAGGGAAAACCTCGGAAATGAACCTTACCCGGATAACTTAGGTACCCTAAGCGAGATTTGCATTCGCGACCTCTTGAACGTGAAGCAGACACGCTAACCATCTTGGTCTCATCTTGATGGTTCTTTGTTCGATAGTGCACTATCAATGTCCATGAGAAAATGTTAATGTATCAAATGTTATTAATGTGTGTAATAATTCAGAAATTGGTAAGCCGTAAGAGATAGACCGAATATTACTATACAAAAAATCTGATGTGTTGCACTCACATGACTTTATCTACTCTTGTACTAACCACACTTACGAACTCTTATTCCTATAGCTTCCTCGTGTTACATGAGATAAACATTTACAGAAATTATGTTATTCCTTATTTCCTTGTAAGTGCACGGGGAATATTAGAATACAGATGGCTTTGAGTGATAGTCAAATCTTTTAAAGCCTTGAGGCCCCATTCTCTTTGCACGCTTAACACATAAAAAGATGAACAATCATGTAGCATTTCACGAAAATTAAAGCTTTCCGAAACTGAAAAAAATAACCAGGAATATCTCCGAAACAGTTCACTATACAAAAAAAAAAGGTCTATCTCTTACGGTTTCCGAGTTGTTCAAAAGTCATCCAGAGTAAACAGGACTACCTAGGCTATAGCTAGAAAATTCAAAATATACAATTCATTTGTCATAAAAATATCTTAAACATATGGCATTTTGATCAAAATCGTTAGTTATTTTCAAGAAAATAAAAATTTTCCATTTAAAGTGTAGTTTAGGGTGGGGCTATTTTCTTCAAAATCTTCGTGTCGCATCCTTGAAAGACATTAAACTCAAATATCAACTTTGGTTTTTAACCGACTTTTCGTTTTTGGGTTATGCTGTCCACAGACTAACAGACAGACAGACAGACACACACACAGACACACACACACACACACACACACACACACACACACACACACACACACACACACACACACACACACACACACGGAACTTTTTCTGAAACTCTGATGCCTTGCACTCACATGACTTTCTCTACTCTTGTACTAACCATTCTTATAAACTCTTATTCCTATATCTTCTTCGTGTTAGTTGAGATAAACAATTATTCAAATTATCTTATTGCTTATTTCCTTGTATGTGCTAGGGGAATGTGGGAATACAGTAGGCTTTGAGCGATAGTAAAAATTTTTAAAGCTTTCAAATTCCGTTCTCTTTACACGGTTACCATATAAAAACACTGATGAGTTGCACTCACATGACTTTCCCTACTCTAGTACTAACCATTCTTACAAACTCTTATTCCTATATCTTCTTCGTGTTAGTTGAGTTAAACATTTGCAGAAATTATCTTAATGCTTATCTCCTTGTAGATGCAAGTGGAATATGGGAATATAGTAGGCTTTGAGCAATAGATCTTTTAAAGCTTTCGAATTCCGTTCTCTTTGCACGGTTACCTTTTTCTAAAAATGCTTGTTTTTTGTTTTTGGGGTCTCAAAACCTCATACGTCACGCCGACCGCATGCTCGATAAGCGCCCGAAGTGCCACCCACCGGAGTATTCGCCGAGGCTCGAAGACTTGCCTCAGAAGTACGAGTCCCACCCGGGCATTCCGCAACTGGAGGATGTGGAAGAGAACTTTCTGGTCATCTTGGACGACCTGTTGGCGGAGGGCGGCGGAACGAACGTGTCCAATTTTTTCCACCAGAGACTCTCATAACAAGCGCTTCGGAATCGTGTACATTCTGCAAAACGTGTTTCCGCAAGGGTAGAAATATAGGAACATATCTCTAAATGCAAACTACATCGTGGTCTTCAAGAATAACAGGGACAAAATGCAGATAGAAGGACTGTGCCAGCAGATGGAACTCAGGAACTCTAGGTTTCTGCTGGAGGCTTTCGAAAAGGCTACCCAATACCCTCACGGATATCTGGTGCTGGATTGCACGCAATACACACCCAACATATACAAGTATCGAACCGGCGTCCTTCCGGATGAAACGCTCTCTTATTTCGTACCCAACCGAGACCGTTGATAAAAAAAAAAACTTTTTTTACTTCGCTATATATAGGGTGTTTCAGAACTCCACATGCATTCACAGAGTGTTTTTACACGTTAAATAAGGCGCATTGGGCAACGCGAGCCTCATTCCCCGTGCCATCATGGTTAGAGGCAGGTTGAGCATTGCCAAATTGACCAGTCCGCTCATAGCGAGACAGCACAGAAATTTGACGGCCTTAGCCTGGGCGAAGGAGCCTCAGCGCAAAAAAATTGTTAAAAAATGCCGATGGAGATCTATAAATGCAACTTTTGAATGCATGCTCAACGTGTGGAAAGGTCACGTGCAACTTCCTCAGAAGTGCCTGCCTCGCTTGAAGGGAAGTAAGGCGTCTTGGAGGAAGGTGGCAGACAAGCGAGTTCCCTTAAAGGAAAAGAAGAAAATATTGATTCAAAAAGGAAGTTTTCTGCTTCCCATGTTAGCTTCGCTGGGTAGCGCTCTCGTGTCCAAATTTGCAGAATGAAGTACGGGTGACAGGTTGTGGTGGCCCCGCGGCTGAAAACCGCGGAAAAGCTTCACGTCATAGACAAGAGCATTTCTAGCCTAGCTAATGAAATAGAGAACGTGCAGCGAGCCCAACTGTCTGCCGACGAAACGTGGCGTCTGGTAAAATATAAATTGGAGAAGTATCTGGATCTGGGGTCACAAGTGAGACGAGACTTCCTTAGCAACCACAAAGACGACGACGACGATGCTTACGAGGACGTGGACCGAGACGTGCGGGTGAAGCATGAGGTTGCTCCTAGGACGATCAAACGAAACCCTCTATCCCCTCGCAAGAGAAAGAAGGCAAAGTCACCCACCTCCACGTATCAATTTCGCCCCTGTAAAGAAAAAAGAAAAAAAAAGAAAAGAAAAGCGATGAAGGAATGTACGACGTTGAGGCGATTGTATGCCAAACCAGAACATTATGCCCGCCTGGGAACGTTAAAGTCCTTGTGAAAAGGCCACCGCAGAGTCAAAGGCTAACATCGAGTCCTTCCTTGGAACCCAGGACAGTTATAGTTTGCATAAGCCCGTGATAAAGCGGTTTCCCACCAGATACTATCACGTGACCAATATGGACGATCTCTGGGAAGCCGATCTCAACGTCATGAGCAGCGTCAGAGAACATAACAAGCCGTATGCTTACATTCTCGCCGTCATCGACGTATTCTCCAAATACGCGTGGGCCATTTCTTTGAAAACGAAACTTGGTGCCAAAGTGGAGTAGGCGTCTCGTTCCATATTTTCTCAGCGAGTTCCCAGGGTCCTACAGACGGACAAAAGAACCGAGTTCACCAACAAGACGTTTCGCGACTTTCTAAATAAGCACAACATGCAACATTACACCACCAAAAATAGCGTAAAAGCCAGCGTCGTGGGACGGTTTAACAGAATCCTGAACACCAAGATTTGGAGATATTTCACTCACAAGAACACTTACAGATACGTGGAGGTTCTTCCGGCCCTACTCGAGTCGTACAATATTTCGCATCACTGGTCCATAAAGATGGCGCCCAAGCAAGTCAACGAGTCCTGTACGGAGACAGGCGCCTGGCGCGGGCAAGCAGACGCAAATATATCGTCGGCGATTGTTGGCGAATACAAATAGTTTAGCCACTTTTGGTAGCAGTTGGTAACATATGACTGTAGCTTTCAGTTTTTCTTTTGTTTTGTTGGTTGCTAATAAAATGTACACAGAGTTTGTTACCAGGGGGGCCTCTTCCCACTTCCCGCGCAATCGTTCTTCCTAGAGCTGCCTGCTGATGACGTCACACGGGAGGCACGCAGTACCGATACTCACACGTGCAGCTTACATTTTGCGATATACTTCAAATCCCATCGTACTATCTAAGTATCTCTACTCTATTTACCTTGTTTTCTGACATGAAATGCCAACGCAGGCATTTTAATTGAAAACAAAGCTCTTATTTGGTAATATTTCGTAAAACAGAAATCAAAATTATCTGTAGGACGAAGGAGCAACAGTGTGCCAGATAATCGTGCAATTATTACTTTGTTAAGAGCTCCCAACAAGCTTTTTTCACTTTCTTCAGAATTTAGGTTATAATTGCAACGCAGCAATTATGAAGCCCTTTTAATATGTAATGAATATTTATCTCTGTTAACATGAATATATAGCGGCTAAGCCTTAGTAAGAATACTTTGTACAAGAGTGAGCAAAGAAAATAATTTGTAATAGTACATCAGATTTGTATCAGTAAAATATATGCTGTGCATATTTTAATACACTAAACAACTATAAATAATTTTAGTTATACATGTTGCGCGTTTTCATAGATGACCATAGAGATCAGAACTTGAAAAAATCTGATTTGAGTTTGTAAAATAATGTGGTTAATTGCAAAATACGTTTATCTGTGAAATATCAAAGTATTGTATAATTGCAATGTTATTCCAGCACTGGCCGATTGCTCCTATTCTTTAAAGTGGGAAAGAAAATATTGTCCGTATTTCCCAAATGTGAAAGAAGCACTGCATAACTATACAGGAAGGGTCATTAGCCTATTGTTCATGTTATACCTGAATTTCAGTACGGTTTGGGTTACGGCGGTGCACACTCTTTGACAAAACAGTCATTGTATTTCACTTCCTTTTATCTTTCTGATCATCTTAAAAGGTTTGGAGTCGTTCTGTCTCAGCCAGGACGTATTTAAAATGGCACGAACTATGATACCAAAACGTGCCGAATTGCCCTATGAGATGCATTTTGTGGTACGTGTTAACGCACTAATTTCTAAGACAGAAAATTTCGTATTTTCTGGAAAACACATCTTGAAGTCACGCCTATGCAATATTATTTCGACGAATCACAGAACAATATTTTAAGTAGTATCCTTATGTGATTCACTATACTGACCAAACAGGTGCCCCAATTTCGCGCTCCAGGACAGTTGAAAACAATGCTAAAGCGCATTCCACCCTTAGAAGACAGTACACGTTAAATGGAGGGCAGTGTTGCAACATGTACTAGTTGAGAATCTTTCTCCGCGAGCGACTCCAAGGTGGCCGGTGTCCTGTACTTAGTCCTTCAATTGCTGCTTGACTTTTAACTTTGGTATCCCTGCACGCCTTTGTCACTGTATGACCTAAATTTACAAATGACTCGTGTGTATAAACAATTGATTTCCCCTGGTCCCTAAACCTTTTTACGTCTTTTAGATATTTATGTCGCCATCTGATGGTATCGTCTCTTTTTATTAATATGCACTTGTTACCCCTTCTTTCATATTCGAACCCCAAATCATGTAAGAACCGACTAAGAGTGGCCCTCGAGAAATTTGGTAGGGTGTCATCACTGTTGAATCGTGACAAAATTATATTCAGCGTGGGTGGATTATTTGCAAACTGTAAAGAATGAACAATTCGCCGCACTCCACCTTGCACTATTCAATCATATTGCGTTAACCTAGCGTTTTGTGTAGTCCCGTCCTTTTTGCTTTCTTTTTCGATGGCGTTCTTAGAGGTCCTTTCATTAGTTCCTTTTTAATCATACACATTACTGCTTCTGAACACCCGATAGCCTTAGCTGTTTCTTGTACTGCCTTACACGCATTTTGCTTTAAAAAGAATCTAACACATTCATAATTATTTGGCGTTCCTTACTTCTTAATTTACCAACATATCATCTCTTCCTAGCTTCCCCCTCCATAACTACAAATATTTACAAAAATATTAAACAAATAACGCAATAACAGCTCACAGTTACACACACGGCTTCTTTCGAACTAATGTTAGTTCTGCTCCTTATAGTATCTTCTGTGTCAGGCCTGGCGCGAGAATACGCTAAATAGATGAATACCTTTTGTTTGCCTTACTGGATAAAAGAAAGAGGTAACTGCCTTTTGGTTTATTTTAAAAACTTTCTCCAACCTTCCTCGACATTTGTTCTCGCTGGTTCCCTGATGTAAACTCAATAACAAAAAAGTTTCACACTGCATAACTTTTGTAGTGCACAGATATAAAATTTTCCGAAAACATTTAATTCAAAAAATTATAACACTTAACTGAATAAACATAGAGAATTCAAAGTGGGCAGGTAGTAGCACTATGGTTTACTCTACCTAAGAACAAAATATAGACGCATTCTAGCAGTTAGTTTGTTAGTGCGTGATGAGTATAGAAACAGCAAATATCGGACTTGCATTGAAAAAAACGCTTTCTGAAGAAATTTGGGCGTATAGAAATGTATAATGACCCTGAAAAGGATATAACCTGATAGAGAGATAAATTCTGCGTAGGATAATCTGTTCAAATCGGAAATTTATAACAAATGAATATTTATACCATGCTATTAGGAATCTGGCAACAGCGCTAGGGTAGAAAAGGACGCGGTTAATGGCAACTTGTATGCTCTAGATAGAGAAAGAGATGTCCCATTTAACTCCATATCGTCTTCTAATAGCGGAACGCTATATATTTCCGATCACCTAGTATGTAGTTAGTTTTAGTTGATGCTATTTGGAAATATAAGTGTGTGCATTCGTGATAAGCAAACTTAACTGTGCCGTTGCTCAGTGTTGCAATATAGGAACAAAAACTTCGGGAATAATGTATCACCGATTTCCAAAAAATGACAAAGTAAGGCGTACATGAATATCTCGATGTAAGCGGAGCGATAAGTTCAACGCCGACAATGCTCGAGTGTGCTCCGTGCATTTTCGTCCCGGGGACTATCAACGGGGTTTAAGAAATAAAATAATCGGATTACCTACAAGAAAAATTTTACGTGCCGATACGGTGCCGTGTTCGCTGAATCCCAACTGGCATGGTGACACGCTCCCGGGTTCGAGCTCAGAAAACAGCACAAGCACCAGCCAAACTAATGAAAAGGTACGTAATGCCAAAACGTAATTGCTTACTTGGGTATGTTTACTGAAAGCAATATAAAAATGCGTCTCATTAAGGGCAAATTGCAGCTCTTGAGGTAAAAAAAGATTTTTTATTCTTTTCACTGTTGAAAACTCCATTCTTTATCGCATCCATTGATACATATGTGATATATAAGTTGTTGTACATTTGATAGTTGTCAAAATCCCATTTAAATAACATACTGCATCTGCCACACCCTTTTATGGTTTTGTGATTTTTCATTTTTCTTTGTTTTCTTTCATTTTCTAACATTTTCTCCAAAACTATTACATCTAGAAAGCCAACATTTTCTAAAGTGTTAAAGCAGCATATGAACATTAAAACGAGCGGAGCAGTTTTGTCATATTTTACATGCAATTTAAAATCTATGGTATGTATTACAAAAACTGAATGAATTTTTAAAACTAACATATAAACAGTACTTTTCACTACAAAATTAGAATTTTGAAAAGCTAATCTACTCATTTTGTCATATATGCTATTTTCTGGATTCATCATAAGTATAAACTCGTTAGAACAGAGGGATCTTCAAGTAAGTGCAGCTAAGTGAACATCAGCATACCAAAATTATTTGAATAACAAATTAAGAGCTGTAACAATGACAAAAAGGAACGCGAGGAAGTGTCAGCAGTGGGTGTCAGCTACATTTTCTACAACAACATGACCAAATGTAAGTCTACTTTTAAGATCAAACAATAATTTGTTACTTGTTATTTTGATTGTAGTTTCGGTGGCGGTGGTAAAATTGGTTCGTAATTAGTAGAATGAGTTCACGAACGTTTCTAATGTTTTTTCAGTTAAGGTTTCTTTTATACCACATATCATTGCATTTTGCTACACTTTCTTAATTATTGCTTATGTGTTTACGCAATGACACTATCAGTCAACAGTGGCGGCTCGCAGTCAAAATTTTAGGGTAGGCAAAATGTAACAGTAACAACAAACAACAACAATAATAATAATAGTAATAATAATAATAATAATAATAATAATAATAATAATAATAATAATAATAATAATAATAATAATAATAATAATAATAATAATAATAATAATAATAATAATAATAATAATAATAATAATAATAATAATAATAATAATAATAATAATAATAATAATAATAATAATAATAATAATAATAATAATAATAATAATAATAATAATAATAATAATAATAATAATAATAATAATAATAATAATAATAATAATAATAATAATAATAATAATAATAATAATAATAATAATAATAAACCCCGTTTATCCGAAATATAGGGAGCGAAGTCATTGCGGATAAAGCAAACAATATATTGTTTGGTTGTTTAATAAGAGCAGAGTGAATGAGTGTGACTTACGGACGAATTACCGCCAAAACTAAAATCGCGAGTGTCGGCAGACTTTTTTCCATGGGGGGGGGGGGATTGTTGGAAATTTGCAATCATATAATATTAAATCATCATTTTACTGTCAAAATTTATAGTATTTGTTGCAGATAACCGTATTAATTTGTGCTAAACAAAAATTGTTCTTTACATCAAAATTAAAATAATAGTTTAAAAGTCAGTAACTGACTGCACATTAAGTTCACCAACTTCCAAGGAGGGGCCGTGGCCCCCCTTGCCCCCGTTTCGCGACGCCCATGACTAAAATAGATTAAGAAATTGAAAAATTGTCTGACTGCAAATTTGTGTTAAATAGCTAAAACACTCCTCTTTTCATTGTCAGTGCGCCGCGAAAGCGAAATTTGTAATAGTTTACTAATTAAGTCGGTCATGCTGGTATTACACAGAGATAACGACAGATTCAGATCTCTGAGATCTTCGTTCGTGGAGTATGGCTGTTCGGAAAATGTCGCATAAATTCGGATTTGGGCAGGCAAGTGTTCGGACTGCTGGCAGACGCGTCTACGCATGCTCGGAGTGCATATACAGACCGAATGTTTCCTTATCCCTGTTCAAGGGCCTCGTACTGAGGAAATGGGGCCGGGCAGGCAGAGGTTAAGCTAGCCTGCTCTCCACTACCCAGGTTCCATGCGTATCATTTCTGCCGCGCGTTTCAAACACGCAGCGCAGTTTTGATGAATCGGAATTGAGATTAAAGGATTTGACCATGCGCTGGTCATTATAACCGAGAAAACTTTTCTTGAACTGCAATTTAGGGGAAAATGACGGTTCAAATGATAAAATGCAGAATCATAGTTAAACATTATTTGTTGATGTATTACGATAGGGTAGGCAATGCCTACCCTGCCTACCCTGAGGAGCCGCGCCTGTCAGTCAATGCTTTAAATGGAATTTGTCAAAACGGGTTTGAAGAGCTCACTTTCAATTGCTGTCTGAACTACGTGCACTCTTCGACCTCCATGTGACGTATGTTGCTTGCAACCAACGGCAGCAATTGTGCCGGAGTGGCCTACCTTCTTTCTCTACTTACCTTGGTTTGTTACATAAAATGGCCGCCGTTGTAAGAAAGCTAATGCGTTTGTACTAGACAAAAATAAAGTATCTATATTTCTTAAAACTAGTTTGATTCCATCCCGAAACATTTGGCGACCGTGACAGGACGAGATGGATAATTTGAAGAAAGAAAGATCGAATATGAGAAGATTGTTTACGCGAGCGGCGAACGCATTAGAAGAGAAATTAACGAACGGCAGTTCAAGAAGGCACGATATTGCAGCAAGCTTTGAAATACTAGAAGATAAAGCTGAGCGACGTTTTAGAAGTGATGAGTTATTGCAAGAAGAGTATTGGCCGATAGAGAGAAGTGAGGACGAAGAAATACAAGATTTGGATGAGACAGAAGGTTATCGCGAACGATGGTTGATTTTAAGAAGCAATTACGAAGAAATCTTGAAAAGGGACGCGAACATGATGAGCACTGCAAATACAAACATAAATAGTATGAATGTAGGTGCTAGGAAAAGCCTAAAACTGCCCAAGTTTAAGCTTAAAAAATTTTACGGCAATGTGAAGAACTGGGTAGCATTTTGGGCACAGTTTAAACGTATCAATGAAGACGAAAGTATAGAACCAGAAGATAAGTTTCAATATTTATTTCAAGGTACCTCAGAGGGTTCTTCTGCGAGAGAGCTGGTTGCTAGTTATCCAACGTCAGCAGAAAACTATCCCAAGGCCATTGAATAGCTGAAGACGAGGTTTGCACGTGACGAACATTTAATCGATATTTACGTGAGTAAGTTGCTACAGTTAGTACTGCAAAATGTTTCAACGCAGGAAGTAAACCCACGCAGCCTTTATGATAAGCTCGAAACTCAGCCGAGAGCACTGGAAACCTTAGGGGTAACAGCTAACAAATATGCAGCAATACTGTATCGCCTAGTTGAGTCTGCACTACCAGATGAAACTTTGAAAGCCTGGGGTAGATGACAACCTCAAGAAAAACGAGACCAATCTGGTAATCTGGAAGCATTTCTGACATTTTTACGCCAAGAAGTGGGACAGGAAGAACGACTGCATATAGCTCGTACTAGTTTTTCCTGTGGTGAACCCCATGATGCAGTGAATCAAAATAAAATACCCACGGCAGCAGTTTTACATACAGCAGGAAGCAAGGAAGTGGTGAAAATGTGTATCTGGTGCCCAAAGGGTTCTCATGCTTCGCAAGATTGCTTTAAAGCAAAGAAAATTAATCATGGTAAGAAAATTGACATTTTAAAGAAAAAAAGGGGCTTGCTTTATTTGTCTTAAGATGGGGCATATATCAAAGGACTGCAGAGCTGCGGTGAAATGTTTATTATGCTCCAAGAAGCATCAAGCGATTATGTGTCGTGGATCAGACCAGCCCAAAGAACATGAAGATGAGGTAAACAAAGTGGAGAAAACTCAAACTTTGCTCTCGCATCAGCAACATCAGACACTGCTGCAAACCTTAATAGTGAAAGTCGATGGTCATAAAACAAAGTATTTAGCTAGAGTTCTTTTAGGCTCTGGTTCCCAGAGATCCTACATTACCTAGTACAGTGTGCCGAAATTAGGATTGAAAAAACTAAATGAGGAAAAAATGAAAAAATGATGCATTATCTCTTCGGAGGGGTGAACACTGGTCAGGAAGTGCATGGTATGTACCAGGTTACGTTGCATAGCCTTAATGAAACATTTAAATGCGCAGTTTCATTGTTAGACAAAGCCAAGAGATGCTCTTATGTTCAACGGTTGGATACTCAAGATTGTTATGCACTACTGAAGATAAACAACATAACTTTGTCTGGTGTGGGCCATGTTATACCAGAAGTGAAGATTATTTTGGGAGCGGATGTCTTAGCTAGGTTGTTGACAGGAAGGATTGTGCAACTGGATGAAGATATGTCTGTGGTGAAAACTAAGCTTGGTTGGACTCTAATGGGGCAGAGAACAGGGAGTACTAACTTAGCTACAGCCAGTAATATCAACTGTTTAAATGGTTTGGATATTCCAGATCTGTGGCGACTTGAAACACTAGGTATCAGAGATCCTGCTGAAGTGAAAACAAAGGAGAATCTAGAAAATGAAACTTTAGAATTTTTCAAGCAAACTGTGAAGTTTAGAGAAGGTGGAAGATATGAAGTTCGGCTTCCATTCAAAGAAGGTCATCCTCAGATAGGGAGCAACAAAGAGATGGCGCAGAAGAGGCTAATCAAAACTACAAAGAGATTGGAAGCCATGAACAGGTATGAAGATTATGATGCAGTACTTCGTCGTTGGTTAGATGATGGCATAATCGAGCCTGCGCCCAGTAGCAATGAGGGGGTCACTACTTACCTCATCGAGCAGTAATTAAGGAATCCAATCTAACAATGAAAATCAGGCCAGTATTTGATGCATCTGCAAAGGACAAGTATGGCAATTCCTTAAATAATTGTCTCGAAACAGGACCAAATCTAGTAGAAAAGATTACCCACATTATGATTCAATTCAGGAAATACCAGATAGGCGTCATAGCTGTTATCGAGAAGGCCTTTCTACAGATCAGCTTAGAAGAAAATGACCAACATTTCTTAAAATTTCTTTGGTGGAAAAAAGGAAAAATAACTGAATGCAGGCATTGCAGAGTAGTCTTTGGAATTTCTTCAAGTCCATTTTTACTTAGAGCAACAATATCACATAATTTAGAAGGGGATCCCGATAATACGAAGAAAACTGCAGTGAAGTTACAGCAGTCATTCTACGTAGACAATTGTGTCACCAGCGTCGAGAATGAAGAAGAGCTGAATCAGTTTGTGAAAGAAGCAGTAGAACTGATGTCATCTGGATGCTTTAAATTACGTGGATTGATCAGTGGTCCTGATATTTACTCCAGAGAAAAGCTTGTGGAGAGAAGAGAGGTTCAAGTACTAGGATTACTTTGGGACCCAGAATCAGACAAGCTTTGCTGTGATTATGGTGTAATTTCAGTGCTGTCACGCCCGATTACAAACAGGAGGTTACTATCAGCTTCTCAGAGGATATTCGATCCCATAGGGTATTTATGCCCTACGACATTAATTCCCAAACTGTTGCTACAAAAGATATGGAAGGAGAAGCATCGACGGGATGACGAATTACCAGATCACGTCACAGAAGAGTTCATGTTGTGCACAAAACAAATATATTGGCTGAAACAGTGTGGTATTCCCAGAACACTTTCATCAAACATCTCAAGTGCAGGGGACATACCATTGCATATATTTTTTTATGCAAGCAAACATGCTTATGCAACATGTGGTTTCTTAAGATCAGCAACAGCTGCAGAAGTGACAGTAAGATTAGTACAAGCCAAAACTAGGATTGCACCTATCCATCCAGTGACCATACCTCGTCTAGAACCTTTGGCTGCAGTGATAGGAACTCGCATGAGTATTCAGATATGGGAAGCTTTGCAAATCGAAAACCTGAAGGTTATTTATTGGATGGATTCTGCTGTCGTATTGGCCTGGATCAAAAGAAATGAAAACTCGAATACATTTGTCGGCAACAGATGTAGGGAAATATATTCCATCAGCAACCCAAATGATTGGCATCATGTACCTGGTGACATCAATCCAGCTGATTTGCCATCAAGAGGAAGCAACCCGAAGGCGCTTCTTGACAGTCATTGGTGGGAGGGACCCCAGTGGCTCAGATGCTCAGCAACAGATTATCCTCAGGAAGAATACATTGTTTCAGAAGAAGTGAATTCAGAGAAAAGGAAAGGTATTTTTGGAGCCACAGTCACTTCTAAAGATTGGAACTTTGTCAATCAACTACTTCATTGTTCGCAATGCACCAAGATTGTCCGTGTGATTGCTTGGGTTATGAGATTTAATTACAATCTCATTCATCAGAGCAAGAGAAAAGGAGAATTGTCTTTTGAGGAAACGCAAGAAGGTGAGTCTAGATTACTGAAAATTGTGCAGTCAGAATGTTTCCCAAGAGGAAGTAGAGTCACTGAGAGTATGCAGTTACTGAGAGATGAAACTGGTCTGCTGAGAGTGAAAACTAAGCTTGACTTCAGTGAGGAAACACAATGCTTCAAAACACCCATATTATTACCAGGTAAACATGTGATTACCACAAGATTAATAACAGAAGAACATCGCCATGCTATGCATCCTAATTTACAGATACTACTGGCTCTGCTTAGGGAACGCTACTGGATAATTGGTGCGAGGAAAGCAGTGAGGCGAGTTATAAGTAAATCATAATCTGTAAGAGATACAGGATTGCTGAATTACAAGTACCTTTTGCACCATTACCAAAGGATAGAATTGGACCTTCCAAGCCATTTCAGGTCACTGGAATAGATTATGCAGGTCCATTGTTTTTGAAATCAAGAGAAAATGCCTGGGTTGTCTTATTTACTTGTGCTGTATACCGAGCTGTGCATCTCGAACTAGTCCAGTCCATGACCACAGGAGCGTTCATCCAAGCTCTGAGGAGATTTATAGCTCGCAGAGGGAGAGTTTTGACTATCTGGTCAGATAACGGCACCAGCTTCACTGATACCAATAGCGCAGTACGAGAACTGGATTGGAAGGAAATTGTGAACAATGCTTCTATCAAGCGAACCTTGTGCAAGTTTAATCCACCGGCTGCTCCATGGTGGGAGAGAATGGTCAGGATGGCGAAGGAGCTCCTGCGTTGAAATCTTGGCCAAGCTTGTTTGCAATATGAGGAATTATATACAGTCTTGTGTGACTGTGAAGCCATTATAAGCTCTCGACAACTTACCTATATATTGGTGAATTCAGATGAACTGATTCCGCTGACGCCAGCTGTTTTCCTTCAGGAAATTCCCTGTAGTGAAACTTCAGACTTGGATGCTATTGATAGTTCATCTCTGCAACTCCGGTGGAGATATTTTCAGAAATTGAGGGAAGATTTAAGAACTAGGTTTAGAAAGGAATACCTAGCTCTACTGATTCACAGAGGCAAACAGAAGGAACATGCTGTCAGCATAGGGGATGTTGTATTGATTGGAGATGGCTCCACGAAACGTATCAACTGGCCCCTAGGAATTATTTTGGAGTTATACCCAGGAGCAGATGGAATATAAAGAGTGGCTCGAGTGAAGACAGCCAGTGGAGCAAGAGTCCGGCCCCTTCAAAGACTGTATGCTTTGGAGATCCCATCCAATAAAACAAAGGAGTTGAGTAAGTGTGATGTTACATCAGCCACAGTGCCAGGCTTGGTGAGTGCCAAGGGTGTGAGAACAACACGAGTGGGTAGAAAGGTGAAAGTTCCTGAACTTTTGGACTTGTAACAAAAATGTGTGTTGTGAAGTTTTGAAACTAATAGAGATTTACATTTGTCATACATTTAAAGTTACATTGCAATTTACAAGTTAATGTTTTAAATTGGAAGGTGGGAGGATGTTGGCGAACGCAAATAGTTTAGCCACTTTTGGTAGCAGTTGGTAGCATTTGTTGTAGCTTTCAGTTTTTCTTTTGTTTTCTTGGTTGCTAATTAAATGTACACAGAGTTTGTTACATAAAATGGCCGCCCTTGTAACAAAACTAATGCGTTTGTACTAGACAAAAATAAAGTATCTATCTTTCTTAAAACTGGTTTGATTCCCTCCCGAAACAGCGATCACGCGCGCATTTCCAAGAAGAAAATGAATTTCGACAAGGGGTACGAGCAGAATTGGACGGGCGAGATATTCGAGATAGCCGAGGTGGTGCGCGGTCGACCCGTGTATATAAGTTGAAGGATCTGGCCGGAGAAGCCATAGACGGCATCTTTTACACCGAAGAGCTGCAAAAGGTCGCGCTCCCCGAAACTTTGAACATTGAGAGCATTTTGCAAACTAAAGGTAGAGGGCGGAACAAACAGGTATTGGTGCAGTGGAAGGGATATCCGGCCAAATTCAACTCGTGGGCCCTGGCTTCGACCATCGATTCGGCATGATCAAGACCAAGCCTTTCTCCCTCACGCTGGCGAGCAATGCTTCGATGGATCAGTTTACCGATAACACCACGGCCAGATTCTCAAACGTCTTGCCCGAGAGGATCCTCCTACACGGGGAATGGGAGGTGGCTCTGCAGAAGGTGAGGTATCCGGTGAAATTCTACAACATCGTCACGGCCGACGCCTGCGTAGTGGACACCAAATACACCATGACGCACCTTCCCACACATTCAGAGTTCAGTTTGAAAATGTCTCAAGGCATCGTGCACCGTCCTAAATACCTGATGAAACTCGTCAACGACGTCATTCTCAAACATTTGTCGGTAGAACATTTCTTCCTCTTCGACGAGAGCAAGAACACGGCAAGCGTGAATGCAACGGTCGTGCATCCCGAGCGATTGCACCACGCACCCTTCGACGGCTATGTGGAGAACGTGGTGCGCACGGCTATACCGTACGTTCCCGCCGAATGCGAAACCTTGAACGACGCACCCCAGCATAAACCCAAGACGAAACCGAAGTCGAAACCCAAGCCCACCCAGTCAAAGCGCAAAATGTTGGAAAACCCAAAACCCTCACTTTTTCTTCGGCCCAACCACCACCCCACACTCCCTCCGCGCCACACAGGGAAGGCCTTCCACCACCGGAGGCCGATGCCCCGTTTTCGAGGCCCGGCGAGCACGATTCTGATCTCCTGCATCGCATTCACAGTTTGATGCTGACTCCGACGTTGGCCAAGATGTTAGGCTTCGAAACCTATACCAACGTCATTCTCCAGGCAGGACCCAAACATCCTGTAGATCCATATATGGGGTTTCCTTACGAAATGTTCATCTATTGCAACCTAGTCGCACCGCAAGTGGTGAGAGATACCTTCGTCCAGGTGATAGAGTGCGTGGCGCTAGAATACGAGGGAAGCAATAACACTTACATGAGCGACGAAAAGACATTCTTTCCCCAAATTTGGGTGCCCCTCGTGCAACAGGACTTCAAGACGATCAACATAGATTTAAGGAACGGTTATGGCAATCTCTTGCCATTTGCCGACGGATTTTCCTCTAGTATAGTCCTCGCTTTCAGACCCAAACCGCAATAATGGATGTGCAGACCGTCACACAGTACTATCTTAACCAGGCGGGTGGCGCATTGGACGATCGCGATTTCATTCTGATAAGGAAAAACGCTGCCAGAGAGGCAGCGGACTATTTTCTGCTCTTGGAGGACCCTTTAGAAGGGTAGTACCTATTCTAAAGAGCGGTGTATAGGCTGTCGGGAAGGAAGCGCTCAAAGTGGGCGCTCACGTGCTGTCCGATGTCACCGCGTCCGGAACATCGCCGAAGGAGGCCTTGAAAAGTAGCTTGAAGGAGACCGGGTCCAATTTAAAGCGAAAGCCGACGAAAAGATCGATGCTATGCTCGGTTCCGGATTGAGACGCACCAAGAGAATAAAACGAACCAAACGCACCGTGACAAAGAGTCGAAGCCGAAACGCGGAAGGCGCAAGGTTCAGGACGTCTTCTCATAATGGCAGACGAAGCCGTGTTCCGAACTGGACCTCTTTAAGGATGTCCTCGTTCAGATGAGCTTCGAGGAATCTCGTATCATATTCCTAAACCCTCAAAACACGTTAATGAAGAATGCGCCAATTACCTTTCATTATTTGGGAAATGCAGACGGTTACCTAGACCTGACTTTCGTCGTGCTCGAGCTCGTGGTGAGCATCGTAGGCGACCAAGGAGTAGACATCGAACCGGAAGTGAACGCCACTTTCGTCAACAATGCATTAAATTCCCTGTTTCAACAGATCGAGATATTGCTGAACAATGTCATCGTCTCCATACTCCAAGCCGGCTACCCCTACAGAACTTTTTTGAGACGCTTCTCAATTACTCAGAAGATGCCATGAACTCCAAGCTAGAATCTTCCCTGTGGAAGAAGGACACGCCGGGCCTCATGGACTCTTTCATCGCCAATGCCGGGTTTCAGTGGCGTCACGGCTTCACCAAAGGCAGCAACGTAGTTCAACTCATAGGCCCCCTTTCCAACGCCCTATTCAGACAGGAGAAGATCCTGTTCAACAACGTCAGCATGACCATCAAGCTGACTCCTACCTCGCCGCAATTCTATTTGTTTTCCGACGTCGCCACCTTTAAGCGCTACGCCAAAATCCAGTCTGCTACCCTGCGTCTAAAAACCGTGCAACCCTCGCCATCCATCAAGCTTGCGCACCAGGCCGTGCTGACCAAGAGCACCGCAAAGTATCACCTCAAGGATGTCAGCTTTCACGCCCTCAGCATTCCAAAGGAATCCAGAGCGATGACGTTCAGCGACGTCTTCATAGGGCAAATTCGCAGAAGGGTGGTCGTGGCCATGGTCATCGACAAGGCCTATTCCGGCGATGTCACCAAAAACCCATACAATTTACAGCACTTCAGCTTGAACTCCTTTCAGCTCTATGTCAACGGTCAACCCGTTCCATCCCAACCGCTCCAACCCGACTTTTCAAACGACCAATATCCACAGTGCTTTCAGACCCTGCAGGACGGTATAGGAATTCATTTCAAAGACGAAGGGCATTCCATCTCCAGACAAGCATACCCCGTAGGATATACGGTAATGGCCTTCGATCTAACGGCCGACATGAGTGCCAACGAATCTCACATCTCGGGGCAGCGCCACGGTACCATCTCTATAAGCATCGGTTTTGCCAAGACCTTGACAGAACCGGTTATACGTTTGGTGCTGGCGGAAATTCACCGCACTCTCGAAATAGACGCCAACCGCACCATTTTGGTATCATGAACACCTTTAAAATACAATTTTTATCGACATGCCCCTCCACGCGTCCTCACTTTTCCGGCGTCTACCCCTCCGACAACCTTCCCAAAATTCATACCATTAGAAAGCTCCCCTTGGCTCTAGTCACCAACACGGATCCCAGCACGAAACCGGGCAAGCACTAGTTTTGCATCTTTGTCGAAAAGAACGGTCAGTGAGAATATTTTGACAGTTTTGAAATAGGCACCCTCTTGCCCATTTTCTTCAATTTCTTAACAACCTCTGCGGTCCCCGATGGTCCACTAACTCCAGAAGGCTGCAAGATCATGGCAGCATCACCTGCGGTCATTACGTCATCGACTACCTCTCCCACCGCTGCTCCGGTCTTGCTAAGGTTAAATTCTTTTCCAAATTTCACGTCAGCAATTACGCCCATAATGACGACGTCATTCTCAAAACCTACAAACGCGTATGCCAAGCAAAGTGCTCTAACGCTCAACAGTCCTGCCAACCTCTGCAGGTAAGTAGCTGCCGCATCGTGGCGCCCATACATCGCAACTTCCTATTCGCATGTATCATCATCATCATCATCATCATCATCATCATCATCTCTCTTGTCTGTGGATTCAGAACACGCTCCTGTTGCTATAAAACCCGAAGTCGCACTGTCGGTCGTCAGTAGCAGTCAGTCATGCAGAGCGCACAGGCAGGCACGCCATCCAGGTGAGTGTTCAACCGACTTTAATTTTTTTTCAATTGGTTTCTCTCATTTGACTTGCATTCGAAACTGTTCATGTCTGTCTCTCTCTTGTTTCAGTGCAAACAACAAGTGCCGTGCAAAAAGGAAACTTCGTATCCCCGATGCCGACGTTACGCAACTAGTGAGCAGCGATGGTCCCGCTCCAACAGAACAAGAAGAGGTTAAGCCCCAACCCAGCACCGTAGTGGGACCTCTGTCGGACATCTACTTTCTAAATCCAAAACAGAGCAAATTCGTGTGTGTGGGCTTTTCGCCCGTGTCGCCGCACCAGCTGGTGGTCACCATTGCAAAGTGCGGGTAGCGCAACGCAGTGGTCCTGGATTCCACACAGTGGCAAAGTCTCGTCGATATTAAGCCTATCATTCAACGCCGATTTGAATCCGGACAGGGCCCTCTACAATCCTACCAGCTCAGCAACGTCGTCCTCTTTCTCATCAAAAATGTATTTGGAAAGCTAAAGATCGTCCTCAAAGATCTGCAAGGGGTCACCGTCACGATCAATCACCAAGAGTGGATCGTGCTGGATAGCCTGCAGTGAATTATCACAGACATTCTCTATCACAAAAAGAAAGAGGAGGCTGACGTTCAAAATCAGATAATGGCCTACCGCAAGTACATGCTTCATCAGCATGCTTCCGGCGTGCCCTTCGACAACATGAATTTCACTCAGTTCAGCATATACGCTCTGCTAATTTCAGAACTTTCCTGGAGGCAGAGCATTATCCAAAAAGTTCCATCTTAATTTACACCAATTTCTACCCGCGCTCCTATGCTCATGCAATCAGTCGCTATTCCATCTTCTTCGCAGCAGCATCGTGGGATATAAGAATTACGTCTCCGTGTACTGCGAAGGAGAAAAGGTGTTTAAAATCTACGAGATAGAGGGGCATCCGTGGAAAAATGCTCCTTATGCTCTGCGCTTCGTCGATAACACCTACGAGGGAAAATCCATCACCGTTAAAATTCACAGTTGCGAAACCAAAATTCATTTTGTGGTTTCCAACATGAATTTCAACGACATTCACTTGAAATCACTCTTGCTGTGAGATGAGGACAGCGATGAAGACAACGAGGACCAGTGGTTCGAATTGGCTCCCGCAACGGTCCTATACATCATTTTCTACGAACAACAATAAATCTCGGCAGACAAAATGCAGCAAATGAGAAAACCAAGAGCGGATGTACCTCGGCAGATGCTTAGCGGCGCACTTAGCCATTCACCGACCTATATTATGACAGATCACATACTCGGCGATTGGATGTTTAGCGTCTGTCAAGACAGAGTTCTCGTTCAAAATTCAGACGCCCAAAGTCCACCAATCAGATTATTTTATTCAAAAAGCAACGGTTGGTGCTAAAATCTCAACGGTTTCCTGTGCCAGAAAGCCACATCCGGCGCATGTGTGATGTCGCTATCTCCTTCCTGCGGATATCGATTCCCCTTCGCCCTCCACCACCCCTTTTCCCACCCCTCCCCCACCATCGGATGTGTGATCGTAAACTCACCGCTTCCGCCGGATGCCTCTTTATCTACATATACATCTCATTTTGCCTTCAGTTGGTACTGAGCTGTCGTGGAGGAACGACCGGCGAATCGTGCAAGACCTACCACTGCTCCTCCTGTTTTCACCCCTTGTGCAGCTGCAAACTCCGTCTTCGTCTCACTCACTTGTGCTCCAGGTGTCAACTTGGACTATACGAAGATCTCGCCGAATTCAACGCGCAAATCCAACAGTTTCTCCGCACGTACCGCAGCAGATGCTCCACACCAACTGCACCTGCTACTCCGTCCTCCTAAAGTTTCTGGAAAACGGCCGACCCATCGAGGTGCTGCTGCCCAAGGAACGACAAGTGTTGCTGCAGAACGGCAAAATCATCTTTCATCGTTACCCTCCAGCCGACGTCGACCTCGTTTGGAACCAGCTTTCTATAGCTGACCAGCAGGTTTGTGTTTCTTTTCGAAGGTGCAGACAACATTACAACTTACCCTCACAAACCACTCACATCGACGGCCCTGTCCCGTTTGTCAAAAACTGCCATCTGTGCCAACATGTCTCTGGAAGTTCTTAACGAGCTAGAAGAACTATCCCACAGTGCAGACATTCAAAGCGTATCTTCGCTTCAACAGAACGTACCATATCGCGTCGTTGGCGTTAAAACCCTCGACACCATTCATGGAACCAAACTCGTCGCCAAACTAGACAATGACACCGAAGTGTTCCTACCAACCAAATTCGTCAAGGCCTCTACCGAACTCATCAGCAAACTCAACTCAACATCCTTCTGCATCATCTACGGAGGTGAAGAAAAACTTCGAAGCGGTTTAAAAAGGTACATCGTCAAGTTTACCCCTTATACCCAAAACTAATGTCCTGTGAAACAGATCCTTTCAACGTAGGAAACAATCTCACCATCAAACTCCTATTCAACGCTCAACTCTGTAGCAAAGGAAATCTTCCCTCTCCCATACGTATTCTCTCCTCCTACACCACCTTCTTCGGGAACGTCAAAATCGTCTCCGTAAACTCGACATCCAAGATGCCGACGTCCTCCACCTCCACCTGTCAAAACTCACCATCGACAACAAAACGCTCGCTGCACCGTATTCCTCGGCAACAGCAAAAGCCCTGCTATATCCAACAGAGTAACGAACTCATGATGCTTGTCTAACATCTATAACAACGACGTCATCATTCCAATCTACATACTAACCTTCGACCACGAACTTCATAAAAACTTTTCTCACCTAGTGCTCTCCTGCGTCACAGAACCCATCTGCGATTCATCAAATTTTCGCATCTATAGCAGCAACTGCAGCGAACACGAAGACACCCAACCAAGGTAAGTAGAGAAAGAAGGTATGCCACTCCGGCACAATTGCTGCCATTGGTTGCAAGCAACATACGTCACATGGAGGTCGGAGAGTACGCGCAGTTCAGACAGCAATTGAAAGTGAGCTCTTCAAACCCGTTTTGACAAATTCCATTTAAAGCATTCACTGACAGAGCCATTGCGTAAACACATAAGCAATAATTAAGAAAGTGTAGCAAAATGCAATGATATGTGGTATAAAAGAAACCTTAACTGAAAAAACATTAGAAACGTTCGTGAACTCATTCTACTAATTACGAACCAATTTTACCACCGCCACCGAAACTACAATCAAAATAACAAGTAACAAATTATTGTTTGATCTTAAAAGTAGACTTACATTTGGTCATGTTGTTGTAGAAAATGTAGCTGACACCCACTGCTGACACTTCCTCGCGTTCCTTTTTGTCATTGTTACAGCTCTTAATTTGTTATTCAAATAATTTTGGTATGCTGATGTTCACTTAGCTGCACTTACTTGAAGATCCCTCTGTTCTAACGAGTTTATACTTATGATGAATCCAGAAAATAGCATATATGACAAAATGAGTAGATTAGCTTTTCAAAATTCTAATTTTGTAGTGAAAAGTACTGTTTATATGTTAGTTTTAAAAATTCATTCAGTTTTTGTAATACATACCATAGATTTTAAATTGCATGTAAAATATGACAAAACTGCTCCGCTCGTTTTAATGTTCATATGCTGCTTTAACACTTTAGAAAATGTTGGCTTTCTAGATGTAATAGTTTTGGAGAAAATGTTAGAAAATGAAAGAAAACAAAGAAAAATGAAAAATCACAAAACCATAAAAGGGTGTGGCAGATGCAGCATGTTATTTAAATGGGATTTTGACAACTATCAAATGTTTGTTAGCTAATGCTGGATTTCTGACAATGAAGTCATTAATCCTCACTATATATAGGTTGTTGTACTATCAAATGTACAACAACCTATATATCACATATGTATCAATGGATGCGGTAAAGAATGGAGTTTTCAACAGTGAAAAGAGTAAAAAATCTTCTTTTACCTCAAGAGCTGCAATTTGCCCTTAATGAGACACATTCTTATATGTTGTTAGCTAATGCCGGATTTCTGACAATGAAGTCATTAATCCTCTTGCTCTCCAATATTTTTTACAGATATTGAAGAGACTTAGCATTAAATGTAACTGCTTTTTAGAGAGCACCATATTTTTAAGTTTTGGCGGTCACATCGCTCTCTCACAACCCCCAGAATGTCTGGAGGACCACACCTGTCGTTGATTTACGGGTCTTACCGACCTGACCGGGAGAATTATCAAAATATATTCACCGACCATATCCTCTGGTTACCAATCAGAGAACGTATTACATGCCATGACAGGTCAGCATGTTAGGGGTTAAGGTTTTATAGAGAAATTACAGAAATGGAGAGGTTGGAAAAATAAAGACTCCCTAGCCCTCAGGAACCCTAATAGCATCGGGGTCGGAAGAGAACAAGAGATGACCAAGGTAAGGTCAGATAGAACAGTTACAGTGAGGAGCAAAACACCAGTAAGTGGAAGTAATGTTCTGCTCAGCTTGGGTACCTTGTGGTTGCCTTTCACATATCCCCTAGACTGAGACCCCTGAGTACATTGTCAATTTGTTAATTTCCATTATGAAAGAATATTTTTTTTTTGCTAAGTCTCTTACAAGATGACTACTTTCAAATAAATAATTTGAAATTCTTATTAGTTTAACACTTTTCAGCAGTTATCATTTAACCAAAATGTTCCAATTCCTAGCAACTGCTTAGTTTGCATTAATCAATTAATTACAAGCATAAATGTTTTACTATTTTCCCAATTTCTATCACAATTAGCAGAGGCTTTGTGTATTTCTTTATATCCAAATTATGTGCAAATAGAGTGCTAATTAAACTCTTCTGAATTGAGTTAACTATGATTACAGAATGGACATAGCAAAGTACTCAGTATAGCATTCTTATATTGCTTTCAGTAAACATACCCAAGTAAGCAATTACGTTTTGGCATTACGTACCTTTCCATTAGTTTGGCTGGTGCTTGTGCTGTTTTCTGAGCTCGAACCCGGGAGCGTGTCACCATGCCAGTTGGGATTCAGCGAACACGGCACCGTATCGGCACGTAAAATTTTTCTTGTAGGTAATCCGATTATTTTATTTCTTAAACCCCGTTGATAGTCCCCGGGACGAAAATGCACGGAGCACACTCGAGCATTGTCGGCGTTGAACTTATCGCTCCGCTTACATCGAGATATTCATGTACGCCTTACTTTGTCATTTTTTGGAAATCGGTGATACATTATTCCCGAAGTTTTTGTTCCTATATTGCAACACTGAGCAACGGCACAGTTAAGTTTGCTTTTGGAAACATTCATTTTTATCACGAATGCACACACTTATATTTCCAAATAGCATCAACTAAAACTAACTACATACTAGGTGATCGGAAATATATAGCGTTCCGCTATTAGAAGACGATATGGAGTTAAATGGGACATCTCTATCTAGCGCATACAAGTTGCCATTATCCGCGTCCTTTTCTACCCTAACGCTGTTGCCAGATACCTAATAGCATGGTATAAATATTCATTTGTTATAAATTTCAGATTTGAACACATTATCCTACGCAGAATTTTTCTCTCTATCAGGTTATATCCTTTTCAGGGTCATTATACATTTCTATACGCCCAAATTTCTTCAGAAAACGTTTTTTTCAATACAAGTCCGATATTTGCTGTTTCTATACTCATCACGCACTAACAAACTAACTGCTAGAATGCGTCTATATTTTGATCTTAGGTAGTGTAAACCATAGTGCTACTGCCTGCCCACTTTGAATTCTCTATGTTTATTCAGTTAAGTGTTATAATTTTTTTAATTAAATGTTTTCGGAAAATTTTATATCTGTGCACTACAAAAGTTATGCAGTGTAAAACTTTTCTGTTATTGAGTTTACACCAGGGAACCAGCGAGAACAAATGTTGAGGAAGGTTGGAGAAAGTTTTTAAAATAAACCAAAAGGCAGTTACCGCTTTCTTTTATCCAGTAAGGCAAACAAAAGGTATTCATCTATTCAGCGTATTCTCGCGCCAGGCCTGACACAGAAGATAGTATAAGGAGCAGCACTAACATTAGTTCGAAAGAAGCCGTGTGTGTAATTGTGAGCTGTTATTGCGTTATTTGTTTAATATTTTTGTAAATATTTGTAGTTATGGAGGGGGAAGCTAGGAAGAGATGATATGTTGGTAAATTAAGAAGTAAGGAACGCCAAATAATTATGAATGTGTTAGATTCTTTTTAAAGCAAAATGCGTGTAAGGCAGTACAAGAAACAGCTAAGGCTATCGGGTGTTCAGAAGCAGTAATGCGTATGATTAAAAAGGAACTAATGAAAGGACCTCTAAGAACGCCATCGAAAAAGATAGCAAAAAGGGCGGGACTACACAAAACGCTAGGTTAACGCAATATGATTGAATAGTGCAAGGTGGAGTGCGGCGAATTGTTCATTCTTTACAGTTTGCAAATAATCCACCCACGCTGAATATAATTTTGTCACGATTCAACAGTGATGAGACCCTACCAAATTTCTCGAGGGCCACTCTTAGTCGGTTCTTACATGATTTGGGGTTCGAATATGAAAGAAGGGGTAACAAGTGCATATTAATAAAAAGAGACGATACCATCAGATGGCGACATAAATATCTAAAAGACGTAAAAAGGTTTAGGGACCAGGGGAAATCAATTGTTTATACACACGAGTCATTTGTAAATTTAGGTCATACAGTGACAAAGGCGCGCAGGGATATCAAAGTTAAAAGTGCCCATCTCGTCAAGCAGCAATTGAAGGACTAAGTACAGGACACCGGCCACCTTGGAGTCGCTCGCGGAGAAAGATTCTCAACTAGTACATGTTGCAACACAGCCCTCCATTTAACATGTACTGTCTTCTAAGGGTAGAATGCGCTTTAGCATTGTTTTCAACTGTCCTGGAGCGCGAAATTGGGGCACCTGTTTGGTCAGTATAGTGAATCACATAAGGATACTACTTAAAATATTGTTCTGTGATTCGTCGAAATAATATTGCATAGGCGTGACTTCAAGATGTGTTTTCCAGAAAATACGAAATTTTCTGTCTTAGAAATTAGTGCGTTAACACGTACCACAAAATGCATCTCATAGGGCAATTCGGCACGTTTTCGTATCATAGTTCGTGCCATTTTGAATACGTCCTGGCTGAGACAGAACGACTCCAAACCTTTTAAGATTGTTCTGTGATTCGTCGAAATAATATTGCATAGGCGTGACTTCAAGATGTGTTTTCCAGAAAATACGAAATTTTCTGTCTTAGAAATTAGTGCGTTAACACGTACCACAAAATGCATCTCATAGGGCAATTCGGCACGTTTTCGTATCATAGTTCGTGCCATTTTGAATACGTCCTGGCTGAGACAGAACGACTCCAAACCTTTTAAGATGAACAGAAAGATAAAAGGAAGTGAAATACAATGACTGTTTTGTCAAAGAGTGTGCACCGCCGTAACCCAAACCGTACTGAAATTCAGGTATAACATGAACAATAGGCTAATGACCCTTCCTGTATAGTTATGCAGTGCTTCTTTCACATTTGGGAAATACGGACAATATTTTCTTTCCCACTTTAAAGGATAGGAGCAATCGGCCAGTGCTGGAATAACATTGCAATTATACAATACTTTGATATTTCACAGATAAACGTAATTTGCAATTAACCACATTATTTTACAACCTCAAATCAGATTTTTTTCAAGTTCTGATCTCTATGGTCATCTATGAAAACGCGCAACATGTATAACTAAAATTAGTTATAGTTGTTTAATGTATTAAAATATGCACAGCATATATTTTACTGATACAAATCTGATGTACTATTACAAATTATTTTCTTTGCTCACTCTTGTACAAAGTATTCTTACTAAGCCTTAGCGTCTATGTATTCGTGTTAACAGAGATAAACTTTCATTACATATTATAAGGGCTTCATAATTGCTGCATTGCAATTATAACCTAAATTCTGAAGAAAGTGAAAAAAGCTTGTTGGGAGCTCTTAACAAAGTAATAATTGCACGATTATCTGGCACACTGTTGCTCCTTCCTCCTACAGATAATTTTCATTTCTGTTTTACGAAATATTACCAAATAAGAGCTTTGTTTTCAATTAAAATGCCTGCGTTGGCATTTCATGTCAGAAAACAAGGTAAATAGAGTAGAGATACTTAGATAGTACGATGGGATTTGAAGTATATCGCAAAATGTAAGCTGCACGTGTGAGTATCGGTACTGCGTGCCTCCCGTGTGACGTCATCAGCAGGCAGCTCTAGGAAGAACGATTGCGCGGGAAGTGGGAAAGGCCCCCCTGCACCCAACCAATTTCCAATCTCCAGAGTACCACGCAGTTCAAAATTATTCTAGTGAGGCAAGCGCCTTAAGAACTTTACTGCATTAAAAAGATGTGCTCTTTTAACATAAAATATATTTGTTCTTTAGTGATGTGTTTTGTTTCCATTAAAAAACATTTGTATGTTAACCTATTTCGCAATTTATCATTCACTACTCTTTTTAGCTTGCACGACAAATATTTTTTTCACTATGTTAATCCATAATGTAATTCATCATTCCTGCTTTTTTTTTTTAGCTTTGTAAGAAAATATTTTGTTCTGTGTTCAATGCAGCAATAATTTTGTAATTTTCAATGTATCTTCTCAATAAATAAATAAATAAATAAATAAATAAATAAATAAATAAATAAATAAATAAATAAATAAATAAATAAATAAATAAATAAATAAATAAATAAATAAATGAATAAATGAATAAGTGAATAAATAAATAAATAAATAAATAAATAAATAAATAAATAAATAAATAAATAAATAAATAAATAAGTAAGTAAATAAATAAATAAATAAATAAATAAATAAATAAATAAATAAGTAAATAAATAAATAAGTAAATAAATAAATAAATAAATAAATAAATAAATAAATAAATAAATAAATAAATAAATAAATAAATAAATAAATAAATAAATAAATAAATAAATAAATAAATAAATAAATAAATAAATAAATAAATAAATAAATAAATAAATAAATAAATAAATAAATAAATAAATAAATAAATAAATAAATAAATAAATAAATAAATAAATAAATAAATAAATAAATAAATAAATAAATAAATAAATAAATAAATAAATAAATAAATAAATAAATAAATAAATAAATAAATAAATTTAATAAATAAATAAATAGTCCCCCTTAAGCAATTGGATTAACGATAATCTTGCCGCTAGGGTGCGCTAGTGGCAGAATTATCGTTAATCCACCCCTCCGAAGGAGTGTCGCCTTGCCGTGGCGGAGGGGCTCAGTACCCTATCCAGACGGCCTGCTAAGTGTGTCTGTGTGACCACTGGTAGGCAAGAGGTGAGGGGAAGCTAAGAACATTCCAACGGGTAGATGAGGCTCGTTAGTCTTGGTCGACGACTCATCTAGGAGAAGAGGACTCCGAAATCAAACTCCCCCAGGGGAACCTACTACGGTAGGTCAGGGTTTGGCGCACCCGGGGCCCCGAGCTGCTAATCATCACTTCACCCCTTCATATTCATTAACTGTGCCACGTGCAGCGTTTTATGTTTCTTTTTATATCACCCTCTTCCTCTTCTAGGTTTATCCTTATTATTAGTTTGTAAGTTCCTAGATTTATAACTCCTGTCTCACCAGCAGGGATCTTCCTATCTCCGTGGTCCTGTCCCACGGTTTTTGGCGCGGCCCCCGACTTGTGTGCTCTTCGGTGGTCTCAGGCGCGAAGGTTGTGCGGACCCTTCATACTGCCCCCATGTGCAGCCTTAGGCGCGGAGCTCGTCCACACGTCATGTACACCCACGTAGCTCCTTGAGGGCACGGCCGGTGTTAATCTCCCGACGGCCGCGTGCCGTCGGGTTAGTATCACCGGCCGGACGTGTTACCGCTGACGGAGCCCCGGTGTAATCAACCCGAAGTCCCCTGAATCCACGCTGTCTCCGTTGAGGCAGCGTGGCCTAAAGCGGGGAGCCACAGGCGGTTATTCCTGTGGTGGGGGCATAAAGCCGGGGTGTCACGTGGTGAACGGTTTACCCATGCGGACAAGCAGTGGAGACCGGAGGGTAGCTCCTCTGAAGTACGCCTTGAGGTCAGTCATGGAGGGGTCTCCATGGCGGCACAGACCGTGGAGATTTTGGTGTTTTTTATCTTTTGACCCCCGGATGGCAGGCTGACGCCGACGGTTCCGTATTGGGGTCCAATTCCATAATGCACCCGCGCAAAACCCTTTTCACTGACCCATTTCTTGTTGTGACCTTGGCATGCGACGGTAAAACGATTAAGGACCTGAACCCTTTCTACATTAAGCGCGAAGTGGACAGGATATGTGGACCCGTAAAGAATGCGAGCAGACTACGCGACGGCACGCTACTGTTAGAGACCAATAATGCAGAACAAAGCCAGAAAATTCTAAAGGCTAGTTTGTTGGGGTCCTACCCTATTCGGGTAGCCCCCCACAAAACTCTCAACACCTGCAGGGGAGTCGTCACCACTTCTAGTCTCGACAATCTCAGTAATGAGGAGATAGTTGCCGGTCTGATCAGCGGGTCTGTGAAGCGTATCGGCTTACGCGCAAGCAGGATGGCCAAGACGTACCATTGCGGACAGTGTTCCTCACGTTCAAGGGCACTGTCTTGCCAGAATATATATTTTGCGGTTACGAACGTGCCTCTGTCCGGCAGTATGTTCCGAACCCTATGCGAGGCTTCCAGTGTCAGAAGTTCGGACATACCAAAACATCATGTAACCATCCTGCTGTATGTGAGCGTTGTGGCCTACCTACACATGAGAGCACGGCGTGCACCCGTAACCCGAACTGTGTTAACTGTGGGGGGAGTCATCCATCGAGCTCTCGACAGTGTCCGAATTTTCTGGATGAGAAGTGTATTCAGGAACTACTTGTGAAAGAACACCTCACCTTTCCAGAAGCGCGTCGCCGCTTTGAGCAGCTCAAGCCCACGACCACCTTGGACTATTCTTCTGTTGCCAGACGCGCTGCTGTGAACACAGTCGCCATACAGCACGTTCCTGTTGCAGACGCTTGTACCCAGACCGAGCCACTGGCAAGTACCCCTCCACTGAATCGTGCCACACCTGCAACTACATCCTCAGCCGTGCAGACAAAAGCTCCTAAGGCGTCCACAAGCCGCAGCCACCCTGTTGAAAAACATCGTTCCAGTTCTATTGTTCGCTCCGGTAGTCGCTCTTCCTCTTTGAAGTCCCGCTCTCGCTCCGCGAGCCGTAGAGGATCTTCTTCCTCACATACATCTGAGGAATCTCCAGAGGACGGCGACTTTCACATCGTAGGTCCAAAGTCAGCCAAAGTAAGAAAGAAAAAGATGAAGACACACCACTGATCTCTTTCTTACTATGGAAATAATCCAGTGGAATGTTAATGGGTACCGGGCACGTGTTCCGGACATACAGCATCTACTTTGTCAACGCTGTCCATCAATCGTCTGTCTACAAGAAACCCATTTGCACCCTAACCACGCTCTCCGTCTTCGTGGTTTTTCGGCATATAGATATTACTCTGCAGCTGATGGGCGAGCAAGCGAGGGTGTTGCTATTTTGGTGGCGCATAACATCTCTGCCATCAGCATACCACTTAACACGCCGCTGCAAGCAGTAGCGATACGTGTACAGCTGCAGAGCGTCTGTTTCTCTGTTTGTAATGTCTATCTGCCACCCGTCAGTTTTGTACACGAAAATGATCTTCGGGCTCTCTTGGTACAGATTCCGCCACCACTCCTTTTTCTCGGCGATCTGAATGCCAAGCACACTCACTGGGGCTCCGACACTGACGATGCTCGAGGGTGCCTTGTAGCAGACCTTTGCGATATGTCCGGCTTAGTCCTATTAAACACTGGCGTGCCTACTTTCTTATCATCTGCCTATGGTACACACTCCGCTCTAGACATTTCTTATAGTACTCCGTCACTGGTACCACTACTTGACTGATCGGTAATTTCCGACTTATATGGCAGTGATCATTACCCCATTAACATTCACCTGTCCGGCCACCATTCTGTGCCAACACATTTTCCTCACTGGATTATTTCCAAGGCTGACTGGGGGAAATTTCGTTCCCTCATTCACCTTCGGGACAATGATTTTGACACCATTGATGAAATGGTGGCATATTTTACCTGTTCTATCTTGCTCGCAGCGGATTCCAGCATTCCTCGAGGTTCCTCTACCCCACGACGTGCTCCTGTACCTTGGTGGACCGAGGAATGCTGTTTGGCTATTAAAGCACGCAAGCGTGCTCTACGTGTCTTCCACTTACATCCAACGGAGGAAAACTTTGTTTCTTTTAAACGCTGTCGCGCAAGGGCGCTGCGGCGTATGTACGGTAAGTGTCGCCGGACGATAATTCCCGGTCTTACCGTACAGGGCTCCACTTATACCAGTGAGCAGGATGTTGCCGACGCCCTTGCTGACTCTTTCGCTGCCGATAGACAAACGCAAAGTTACAATACCGCCTTTTTACCCATCAAGGAATCTGCGGAGAGGATAGCCCTCAATTTTAACACTAACTGTAGTGAACCATACAACGCTCTTTTTACGGTAGCGGAACTGGCCCATACTCTGTCTATTGCAAAGGACTCATCTCCGGGTCCTGATGAGATCCACCGACAAATGCTGCTTCATCTCCCACCTGAGACTCTCTCCTTCATGTTGGGCATGTACAACCGTATCTGGATTCAGCAGGTTTTCCCATCTTCCTGGCACGAGGGTATTATCATCCCTGTCCCTCGGCCTGTGAAAGACCGGATACTTCCCTCCAGCTACCGCCCTATCTGCTTAACGAGTGTCGTTTGTAAGACCTTGGAGCGAATGATTAACACTCGTTTAGTGTGGTGGCTGGAGACGAATAACCTGCTGAGCAATGTTCAGTGCGGTTTTCGTCGCCATCACTCCAGTGTCGACAACCTGACACGCATGGAGGCTTATATTCAGAATGCGTTTCTCATGAAGCAGCACGTCGTGGGGGTCTTCTTCGACCTACAGAAGGTCTACGACACTACATGGCGCTATGGTATCCTCCGTAATCTGCATGACTCCGGTTTACGCGGTCGCTTAGCGACCTTCGTTTTTAACTTTTTAAAATTTCGCCGTTTTCGAGTACGCATTGGCCATAACCTCTCACAAGAAAAGATCCAGGAGAATGGTGTACCCCAGGGGTCGATTGTCAGCGTAACGCTTTTCGCCGTGGCCACAGAGTTGTTCGTAGCGGAATTCCGATGTCACTGTATGTTGACGACTTCGCGATATATTACCGATCTTATAATCTTGAGCACCTCGAGCGTCAACTGCAGCCGAACATAACCTCCATCGCTGACTGGGCCCTTCGCACTGGGTTTCAGTTCTCCGCTACGAAAACGCAATGTATCCACTTCCATCGACTCCGTGGTGTACACCCTCCACCTGAACTTTATTTGCATGGTACACGTCTGCCGTTTGTTCCGCACGTTAAGTTTCTGGGCCTTCACCTCGACAGCAAGCTAACTTGGGAGTTCCATATTCGTCAGCTTCGGGCTTCCTGCGATCGTTCACTTCGGGTACTCAGGGTTTTATCTGGGGCCTCTTGGTGTGGCGATCGCACTGTTATGTTGAGGCTTTATCGCTCGCTGGTGCGGTCCAAACTGGACTACGGCAGTTTTATCTATGGCGCGGCGTCCGCCACTAAACTCCGCGTTTTTGGCACTGTCCACCATTCTGGTATCCGTCTAGCTACTGGAGCCTTCCGTACTAGTCGTGTTGAGTGTTCGGTATGTTGATTCCGGGGAACCTCCACTGTCTATTCGGCGCTCGATTTTATTAAGTTCCTACGTGGCCAGGTCGGCAGCTCACCCTGGTCACTCTTCCTTTAGATCTATATTGCGCCCTGAACTCACCCACCGTCATATTCGGAATACGACTATATCCCGTCCAAGCGGCATTCAATTTCGCGAACTACTCGCCACTCATGAGCTCCGAATGCCTGCTGTAGAGTGTTTTTCCTTCTCCCGCTCTCCCCCTTGGCAACTTCATCGAGCCCGGTTTGACCTTGCACTTTCCGGCTGTGCTAAGGTGGCCACCCCCCAGTCGGTGTTTCGTCAACTTTTCACCGAACTACTGGGACGTTACCGGACTTACTCTCCGGTATTTACCGATGGTTCCCAGTTGGGTGGTGCTACGGGATGTAGTTCGTCTATAACGGTGAGACACATCAATACCACCTCCCGGACTACAGTTCTGTTTATACGGCCGAGCTGCGTGCTATATTTTACTGCTTACTTTTTATTTCCAACTTAGTCCCTGGAGGTTTTATAATTTGCTCCGACTCTCTGAATGCAGTGGAGACCCTGCAGCAGTTCCTCGGCACGTCTACACTCGTTTTTAAAATTCAGACACTCATATCTCAATTGCTCTCACGCGGATACCAGTTAGTGTTTACATGGATCCCAGGCCATATGGGCATTCCGGGTAATGAAGCTGCGGATGCTGCAGCTAAATCTGCATGCCGTCTGCCGCAGTCTTCTACCGACACTATACCCTATAGGGATGCTCAGCGGTACTTCCGTCGCCAGCTTCTATCGGTTTGGCAGCAGTCTTGGGAAGCGTTGACTGGCACACAGCTGCGGATAATAATTAAAGACAGCGTGGAGCCCTGGCTGACCTCCAACAGGGATTCCAGGCGGGCTGAAGTTATTCTTACCCGCCTGAGGATAGGTCACACGCGAGCCACTCACGGCCATCTGCGTGGTGACCCGGCACCTGTCTGTCCGACATGCGATGTTCGCCTCACCGTCCCACACGTGCTCTTGGATTGTCCAAGACACGCTCGTGCGCGCCAGTCAGTTGGTCTGGGATCTACAGTAGCCTCAATTTTGGGTGACAACCCTGTGTCTGTGGCCAAGATTCTGCCTCACCGTCCCACACGTGCTCTTGGATTGTCCAAGACACGCTCGTGCGCGCCAGTCAGTTGGTCTGGGATCTACAGTAGCCTCAATTTTGGGTGACAACCCTGTGTCTGTGGCCAAGACTCTGCGGTTCGTTGTCCAGATTGGATTTGCTACCCAAGTGTAACACATTTTTAAATCTTTTTTGAGGTTTTAACCCTGTTTTTAACTGGGATACATTTTACCTTTTAATGTTTTAACAATTTTGTATTTTAGTTTTTTTTAGCTTTCAACTTTTACCTCTTTTTAGTACGTTGCTCTTCAGGGTTTTATTTTATCGTGTTAATTTGTAGGCTGATGTTTTTAGCTTTTTACGGTTTTTAGTTGTTATTTTAAGGTTCTACTTTTAGCCAGAAAAGTTAGTGAGTGTTTTGAGATTTTAAAATTTGACCTAGGGCCCAAATGACCTAGCTGTCGACGGGCCCTTAAACCCCACTCACTCACTCGTTTATCCAATTGTTTAAGGGGGGACTATAACTACTCTTCTCGCCCTTGCCAAACATGCTGGTCAGTTCAATTGCAAACTTCCTTAGAAGCTCCTGGTAACGAAAATCCGCTGTCTTAGGACTAAGTGTGCTTTTCCTATATCGTTCTCTTAGCGTGGTGGTGAAAAAAGAAGCGAACGTTGGGTGCTTAGGCATACATCTAAGCGCCAATCAAGATCGGGATTGACAGCAGTGGAGAGGTGACGTTACCACATATCGCGACCACGTGGAGAATGCGTTAGGATTTTGTGTAAGAAGACGGTTGGATTGCGTTTGGAATGTAGAGCGAGTATAATTTATATTCGTATTCGAAAACAATAGTAAAATCGTGAATCTACATGACCTGTAAAATACTGTAATGGGAAAATACCTCTGATATCCGAACCGCTTATATCATTGTTGTTGTTGCTGGAATTACTCGCCGAAATTACACGCTGTTCTCTGTTTCTTCCAAAACTCCTTCACTTACCCATGTTGCACTTATTACCCTCTTTTGTATCAGTAAGCACTTCTTCACAGTTTTCAGCTTTTGGAGCTCTTCTGTAGCTTTATTACAGACGACACAATGAAATCTGTGTTCTTTCGCCCAACGTAACCCTTTACTTCGGTCCAAATTAATTAAATCGGATTACACTAGGATAGGGGGAAGCCAAACAAGTTTGCGACCATGTTCTGCAGCAATACCACTGACTACATAATCCTTTAATTGGGATAACACTTTTACTCAGTTCCCCAGTGCGTAAAGTTTTTCGTTTGGTTGCAATATTATTTTGTTGTTTAACAGCGCTATCAATTGCCAGAATCACATCAGCGTCACCGGTGTGCCGGAATTTCGTCCCGCAGGAGTATTTTGCGTGCCAGTAAATCTACTGACATGGAGCCGTCGTTTTTAAGCACACTTAAAAACCTTCGGTTGGGGCCGGGTTTGAACTCGCGCAGGGAAAACAGAAGATAAGATGCAGCTTATGTTGCTGCTGGATTTCTCGTTAGCCACATGCTAACACTTATATGTTCTATGCTAATCACATGGTAAATACCAACAACACTTGTTTTGCCTTTAGCGTTGCTATAGAAACGTCTTAGCTCTAATTGATACCTCTTTTCGTTGCTATGACGATCGCCATGACATATCCATCCCCTCCTGTTCATTTAGACCTTTCCACCGCATGGTTAGCAACTGCTGATCACCTTCATGAGTATAGGAGGGGACATTTGAGTATCAGAACATACACAATGAAATAAACAACTCTCTTCTATGCTTTTAATACGCCCTTATTTCGTTTTTAATGCCACAAGTATTTACTTTAATTAAATATAAATAGTGTGACATTGACAGCTTCTTTGTAAAAAAACATGCCATAAATTAGAAGCTCTTTGGTATGACGTGACATCAAGGAGAGAGGAGTAAAGTTTCAGAATCTTGCAATACTAAATGTAAAAGTTTGTTTGAGTGAGCAAAAGTGATAATTTGAGTTGAGTGAAATGATAGTTATTTGGAAAATATGGAAATAAAACACTTGAAAGTGAATAGTGCTACATTGGTGCCAAGTGCGATGGAACCATGGCAGGACGGAAGCAATGATGAAACAACTACTGGTTAGTATGCTTCAAATGGAGAAAAATGGAATCCGGAATGCAGCAGATGAGTAAAAATGTCCGAAATGAGGATAGACTTTTTGGCAAAAATCAACGAGCAACTGGCCGGGGTGAAGGAAGACGTGGAAAAATTCGGTGGAAAGATGCAACCTTTGGCCAAAGTGTTAATGCCCTGGAAGATAGAGTCAACGGCAGTACCAAGGAACTGAACAAAAGAAAAAAGAAAGAAAGATATTGCCTAATTACCACAGGATCATAAATACAGATTTAATCATTTCAGCTAAATTTCTGAAACAGTTTCATGCTCACTTGCTGAAATTGCACGAGAAGCATTTTCTTGAAGATTTCAATATAAATGGTATGAAAATTACTATAGAGGCTTTGTACCAACTATTATGTATTTCAGCAGCTTACAAAATTTAAACCTCCACACCTAAATACATATTGCATTCAAAGGCTAAAAGTAAGCCTAACAGCACAATTATCTTCTGAGTACAAAGTCTCCGGAATGGCATAGTGAAAATCACCTATTAAAAGCCAATGACTCAGTAAAACAACCTCTATTTTGAAACTAATAAATTACTGGTTTGACCTATTTAATTCTGTCACAAAATTTGGTAATGATCGTAGGTCACAGTTAAGGAACAGAACTCCCTACTCAAAATGGTATATTATTAGGAAACACCAATGTATTCATATCATAGTCAGAATTGGAGAAAAATATGAAATGCAGCATCAGAATGATTTTCAAATTGGTAACAAATCACTTAAGGGCTTGTTTGAGGCAATGAAATCCAAATACTATATAAAATATAGTATTACCAGAAAAGCAAATCAAGATTGTGTAGAACATTTTCTTTTTTTTTTTTTTTTTTTTTGTAATTAGAAGTATGGTGAGAAAAGTTTTTCAGCATTGGAGTTTAGACGTAAGCTAAAATGCTACATTTTGGGGAAAAATTTGCTGTTAGAATATTGTCAAAATAATAATACTATCGATTGTCTGAAAGGAAAGAATATTGTGATATAACCCAGGTCAGATGCATTGCAAATAAAGCTTTGTGCCACAGCAGAACTACTTAAAGGAATTTTGAAACTAGATGGTGTCGAAACTCAAGAACATAAAGAAGAATCTGTCTATGAAATACCCACATAAAAGTGAATATCTATCTTAGGAAGGACTAAAGATATGGCACAGCACAACATTTAAATGAATTAATTGGTATCCCAACTTAATACACACAAAATAGATGCCAGCTGATAACAAAGACTGCATTAGTACTGTTTCAAGTTCCATACAGTGCAGTTGTATGAATTAATGTTTAATTATTCTATTGGTTTGGGAGCAAAATTTAAACATAGACTTCAGTTTTTAGCTTAAAAGTTTACTTAACATTAATACCATTGTTTAATTACTTCAAAACTATGCATGTTAATCAGAAATCATTTTAAATGTTGCTCTTTATGAAGAAGTATACAAAATTTCACAAATGTATGTAGAAAACTACATTATAAGGAACAATTTGAAAATAATGTTCCAACATATATATATAAAAAAAGACATGGTTTAAAATTATGACGCTAAAATAACGTTTCTGTCCTTAACCCTTTAAAAATTTGAGAGGTAGAACTGGAACTTAAAAATTCAATGCCATAGCTGGGGTTTGAACCACAGACCCTCCGCTTACTAGGTGGGTGCTCTAACCATTAAGCTACTGTGACAACCTGTCAGAAAGACATTGAATTTTCAAACCAGTTTGTACTTTTCCCGGTAAACCACAAAGGCAGTCCCACATCAGAGACAATTACCCCAATGGAACTAGTAAGCGGAGGGTCTGTTGTTCAAATCCCAGCTGTGGCATTGAATTTTTAAGTTCCAGTTTTACCTCTCAAACATTGCCCACACACGGCTTGTGTGTTTAAAAACACCAACAGTAAGTTTGTTGGCATAAATAAATAATAATTACCATCTGAAGGTTATTTAATCCCGGGACATAAAGTACTTGCAATAGTAAGTCACCATTGGGTCAATTATCTCTGATGTGAGACTGCCTTTGTAGTTTACTGGGAAAAATATGATCTGGTTTGAGAATTCATTGTCATTCTGGCAGGTTGTCACAGTAGCTTAATGGTTAGAGCACCCACCTAGCAAGCGGAGGGTCTGTGGTTCAAATCCCAGCTGTGGCATTGAATTTTTAAGCTCCAGTTCTACCTCTCAAACATTGCCCACACATGACTTGTGTGTTTAAAAACACCAACAGTAAGTTTGTTGGCATAAATAAATAATAATTACCGTTTAAAAATGTTTAATGCATGGGATGTGTCTGACTCCAATTTTAGTGCCCAGTGAAATATTTTCTTTGACACATTCTTTTCGAAGTTTCACAAAAGAGATCGCAAGACATTGCTTATAGCATTTCAAAAAGATCAAAATGAAAGTAATTTAATAAGCAATAAATGATATGAATAGAATTTTTTTGGAATGGTTTGGGAAGGCCAAACAAAATTACCACCCTGATTTAAAGAGGATATGGTTCCTTGACAGAGGACATAATTTCAGGATTTTGTTTTTCAAAATATTGGATTTCGTTTCATACAACCTTACATATATTAGGTATGTCTTTCTGAAAATGTTCATTAAACTTAAATGCACAGCTTATAATAAAATATATGGTAAGGTATCACATGCAGTCATGAAACTGCACGGAAAAAGGGATGAGACAAGGATGTGCTCAACTTCGACATTACACTTTTGGAAATGTCAAATATGTCCTACTTATTATTATTTTTAGGAAATTAGGTACGTGTATAAAAAACAGCAATATATTTAAAAAATCTATTTAAGAGACCATTCAGCAGAATCTAACCTAATTAAGAAATAAAATATTTTACAAAACGTCCTCCAGTAAGTGATTAATTTTAACAACTTACACGATATACAAAAGGTAAGTGAAGCTAATATTCTCTAAATATTTGTTATATTAATAGATTTAATTTGCTTCACTGTTAATTTTCTCAGTTTTTCATTGAATATTACAGTACTCAGTCAGTGGCTTTTGGAACATTTTGCCTAGTGGCAATAGCATTAACTTATATATACTTATCATTGGGTTTCTGAACTTTCTTTGGGTTTATATATTAGATCACACACACATTCATACTCTCATCCATTACTTCCAAGCTCTGGGGAGGATAGAGAATAATCTTAGAAAACAATTCCCAACCCTAGTTAGGAATCAAATCCAGGACCCCTCGCACAGCAGGTACGTACTCCACTGATTGATCTAACCTGCATTTATAAAGCAAAAGAAAAGTAATATAAAGCTGAGTAACAGAGTTGTTAAGGATTAATGGAATGGAATGGAAGAGCTGCATTCAATATATGTTTGAGTGCAGGGTTTGAATTAATTGGGGAGATGAGGATTTTCCTCTCTCAAAAGATAATTTCCCTGGCTTGTCAAAGAAGACTTCCTTCCCTGCCACATCAGAGACTGCCTTTGTGGTTTACCAGGAGAAATACGAACTGGCTTGAGAATTTAATGCCATTCTGGCAGTTTGTCACAATAGCTCAGTGGTTAGAGCGTCCGCCCGGCAAGCGGAAGGTCTGTGGTTCAAATCCCAGTTGTGGCATTGAATTTTTAAGTTCCAGTTCTACCTCTTAAACTTTGCCCACAAACGGCTTGTGTGTTTAAAAACACCAACAGTAAGTTTGTTGGCATAAATAAATAATAATACCATGTGAAGGTTATTTAATCCTGGGATATAAAGTACTTGCAATAGTAAGTCACCATTGGGGTAATTGTCTCTGATGTGAGACTGCCTTTGTGGTTTACCAGGAGAAATACGAACTGGCTTGAGAATTTAATGCCATTCTAGCAGTTTGTCACAATAGCTCAGTGGTTAGAGGGTCCGCCCGGCAAGCGGAAGGTCTGTGGTTCAAATCCCAGTTGTGGCATTGAATTTTTAAGTTCCAGTTCTACCTCTTAAACTTTGCCCACACATGGCTTGTGTGTTTAAAAACACCAACAGTAAGTTTGTTGGCATAAATAAATAATAAATAAAAGATCTTTACACTCCTACAGTTGAATTTATACTTCAGTGCTCATATATTCAGCTGATCACGTCTCTCACTTATCACCAAAACTCTTTACTGAACAAGATTCTCCAGAACATGCCAGAAGAACAACCATCATGCAGACTGAAGAGAAAATGCGAGCAGGTCTTCACTTATAAAATATTGTAGCGTTATAATTTCTTTCTACATATCACTGTTAATTATGCGAGAGCGTAGGCTTTTACGGCCAGAGTCAATATAACTAGGAGTTATTTCTAGGCTGTTATGCCGTGGTCTGCTGGAGTTTGAGTACCCAGATGTTTCGTCCACAGCTGTGGTAAGCATCTTCATGGCATAACATCCCAGACATAACTCCTAGTTACATCACTGTTAATTTTTCTACTTTAGAGTTTGAGGGAAATTATTGAATTGTATCCCCAAGACAAGTTTCATAATTCTTTGGAATTGAATCTAAAATAAGAACAAATTAGAAACTAAAAGCTTCACTTATCTTGGTAATATTGCAAGATATTGTTTTATATTGTTTTATATTTTATTAGCAAAACTGTAAAGTACATAATATTGTATAATTAAGATAACTAAATTAAAAAATTTTAAAAATTAAATAGAGTTGAATTATGTCCTAACTGTTTTGCATTATAGCTTAAAACAGAAGGTCTAAATGAAAAGCATCAATCACCAAGTTTTGACCTTCAACAATACGAGGGGCATTAAGAAATGATTTACAATTGCACTATTTTAAAAATACCATTCAATATAAGGGAATGTCCTCTCATAGGACAAGGAATTAGTACTGTACACCATACAGATGCTAGATGACAGTTACAAAGAGAATGTATAGTGAAAGAACAGTGCTTGTTTGTTAGGTAGAGAAAGCCCTGGTCAAGATGGATGGCAACCATGTCAACAAAGATGGACTGCATGAATTTTGCAGAAGAAAGTCAAAACAACAGATATCCATAAATGTGTAACAGCGTTTCTGCACAAAAGACTGTTTACAATAGGATTGCTGGGTTTGCCAGTGGAAGGGAATCTGCACCGAGAATGTGAGTACTGGTTGTCCATCAACATTGCTGTCTGTGAGGAACATTGAGGTTGTGTCTGAATTGATTGTGGTTAATAGGTGCATAAACTTTGATGAACTAGAATGGTAGACATGCCGTGCAGCCCGGCATACCATTTTTCATGACGATTTGGATATGAAAAAGGTGTATGCACATTAGGTTCCACAGGTCCTGACACAGGAGAGCAGAGTTTAAGTTTGTTGTTGACTATTGGAAATGGAGAATGAAGACAGAGGTCTTTTGGAGAAACTGGCAATGAATAATGGTGTCACTAGCATACACTTTAGAAGAAACTCTCTGTTCAGTAACATGAAGGACATGCTGCGAGGTGAAAGTTTTGGCAGTAATGAGGAATTGCAGGCAGCTGTCCATGAGTGGGTGCATAGTACCCTCAAACAGTGGTTCTATGATGCAATAGTGAAGTCACCAGGAAGGTGGCAGCAGTGTTATGATGTCAGTGGGGAGTATATTGAGAGATCCCATGTACATTCAATCATGTTTATTAATAACTATTATTGTAAATTATTTCTGAATGCCCCTCATACAATAATTATCTTACAAACAGAAAGGGAATGACAAGAGCCTGAAATATTAAGCTTTAGTTTTAAGGGTGATAATGTTTTTGTTTCAGGAACTTTCAAAACCTATTAATAAATAAATTAATGAATAAATAAATAAATGTACATAAATATAGGCATATATAAAATACTATGTGGTAATTTTTCAATAGATAATGAGATTAGTAATAAAAACATAAAAAAAATATTGAGCACAACATTTGTACCAATGAAGATGCTAACAATAATGTAAAAAAGCAATACAATTTTATATATACTTCATGAAATTAAGCGAGTATCCATAAATAACAAAATATTTGGACATATAAATAGATGAGACAAATATAATGTGAAGCAAACACTTAATAAAAGAATGATTAATAAGCATGTTACTTTATAAATAAAATAAATATAACTTGTACAGAAGATGTTAAAACATATCCTAAAGAATGAAATTATTGAACATTTCATTTTATTTGGCTGTAATATTCGAAAAATTTATGTCTAAAGTCAGAGCTCTGAATTTATTTATTGCTTTGCTTATAACACAATAGTAATGATATGTAAATGTAGCTGAACACAAAATGGACTAGAATGTGGGTTTAAGTACAAGATAAACCTAACCATAATTATATTTCATGTCTCCTTTTTTCCCCAGCAGCAAATAATTGGTTCACATATGCTTTACTGAATATTTCATAGTGTAAATCATTTGCTTCACTTGTTACTAAATACTGATGCCAGCATTTAAGACAAGTGAGAAAGTGACACATAACTCTATATGCACCACTAATATTAGTTGCTTCTGTGCTCAATCACAGCCATATATTCAGCAGTATCACTGCTGCAGAACATTTAGGAAAATATATATTTAATAGTATTTTCAATAATTTGAAATATAACATTATAATAATTACAAAAAAAACACTTGCTAAAAATATAGAACACACCACATTTTACTGCAATGTCATAAACAATAACACAATATAAATTAACACCATTTATGTACAAGCAAGAAAACAAAGCAAATATGTAACGTTAGGTATTATTATACCCTAAATGTCATGATTCTTTTATTAACAATTTTCTTAATATGCATTTTACAGCTACTCTCTTCTTGAATGTTACACAATAATGCAGATAAAGGAGCCTTGTATACTAAGATATTAATATAAAAGCAGAATATAGGAGAAAAAGAAAACGGAAGAAATGAAACCTTGGACTAAAGGAAGTTTTCTTGTTTAAGAAATAACTTTATGAGCTCTTAATTTCTTTAATATTTTGACAAATTTTAAAAATAGTTTCACTTAACTTGATTTGATACCTGCCAATTAGGTAAGAGTTCTAACATATCGCAACAGAAAAGAGAGAAGCTATAGACATACTTTTACATATTATGTACTTGTAGCTCTAGAACTAAAATTGAATGTGCTACAACTATTTAATTGAGTCATGCTAGAGTCATTTTGCATTTTTTATATTTTATGGCCTTTCTATTGTGATTCATGCAGATCTTTTATTTCTTTGTCAAAGACAAATATACCAAGTCCTTCACCTACTCTACGGATGTTGGTAAGGTGGTCTGCAATTTGCTTGATTGCATCTACTTGTTCCTGGAGATACTCTGTTTCCAGAAAATCACAGAGATTGGCATCAGCATGCTCTGTAGCTATTTTATGAAGGGATAACAGGCTCTGAAACAATGTGCAAAATTCCAACATTAGCTCGAGCTGTAAAATAAAAGTGAATTTTAGATCAGGTGCTTTAAATGTTTTGTGTTCAAATTGGTCAGCAGCCTTACAGGAAAGCTGTACTCTGAATGCTATTTTCCAGATAATTAAAAATAAAACGGTCAATTCTGTACCTATTCTTATATTGTGATGCCTAAGAGACTACAAAGTTTTATGTTACTCTGCTCATAACTTCCTGAATTATCTTTTTAAGAGAACAGTAACAATATTAAAACATGATGCAGAATGAGTTTAATTCCATTCAGAGGCTTTACAATTAGGGTTACCATACGTCTGGAAATTCCTGGACATTCCCTACATTTTAATCATTTTTCTGGCTTTGGGGGGAAATTTTGAAAAGTCTCTGATGTCCTACATTTTCATAAATGAGTAGTTATCATTAGAAAATGAACTGGAAACCAGGTAAATAGAAATGAAATGAAATAGAATAGGTTATTAGCCACAACTGCAACTTGCTATGGCAACATGGCTACACCGGCTGTCAAGGAGTATACTCATGCCTTAGTAACATTGAACGAGAGATTGGCAATGCAACATTTCCACTCCACTGCAAAAGCCAAAGGCCAATTGATGCTTTAGTCACACTCTTCCATTTGCATTTTGGTTATTGAAGAGTAAGAAAGTGGAAAGTATACAGTCTGTCCTCAAAGAAACAAAACTTCACAAAATTCTGCTGGTATTTGAACCACAGACCAACAGTATGCTTGTTGGCATAAATAAATAATAATTACCATCTAAAGGTTATTTAATCCCGGGACATAAAGTACTTACAATTGTAAGTCACCATTGGAGTAATTGTCTCTGATGTGAGACTGCCTTTGTGGTTTATCAGGAGAAAAATACGAATCAGTTGGAGAATTCAATGGCATTCTGGCAGGTTGTCACAGTAGCTTAATGGTTAGAGCACCTGTCTGGTAAGCGAGGGTCTGTGATTCAAATACTAGCTGTGGCACTGAATTTTTCAGTTCCGATTCTACCTCTCAAACATTGTCCACACACACAGATTGTCTGTTTCAAAACACCAACAGTAAGTCTGTTGGCATGAATAAATGATAATTATCATCTGTTATTTAATCCCGGGACATAAAGTACTCGGAAAGATATTTATATTTATTTTGTTCTAATCTTATACATTTTGAGCTATCCTTGAATTGGGCCCTAGCCCTTTTATCTTGGACAGCTCTTTGCAACACATACAATTGCATTTATCACTGGACGTGATTAAAACATTCTCATATTATTATTCTTTATTTAAACAACTGCATTTATCTGTTCTTTATTTATAGTCTTTCTCTTTTGTTTCTATTTGTATTAAATCCCGCCCCTTTTTTTTTTAACTCCCCCTTAACCCTATTTCATGTACACTTCCTTGGTCCCACTTTTACGAACACGTAGTTAAACTGACTTAACCTATCTTCCCTCCTTCTGTAACTCCTAACTACCAACTTCAAAACCATTCGCTCTGTCTCGTCACATGGTGAGGTGTACCAGTTGCTTGTTTGTCCTTGTCTTTCCACACATGATAGCTACCTTTCTGATCTCCCTCCTTTTCATAACCATACTTAATACCCGTTTCTTTGCCTTTCCGCTTACACACATCCACTGCTATGTGATCTTTTTTGCTCGTATTTTTTCTAATTTTCTTTGGAATTGCCCCATTGCACTCACTAAACCATACCCTAATAAACTCACTTATTAATTCACTCCTTTCAACCTTCTCTTTTTCCTTCTTTTTCTTCTTCTTCCTCTTCTCCTCCTCCTCCTTTCCAGCACTTCCTATCTCACCTGGAGCTTCACTTAATGTCATTTCTCTCACCTGTGCTGTACTGCACAATACAGGTGTTGCTTATACATTTTGAAGAGTTTGCATTTCCTGATCGTTCACCTCCTCAATTGGTTTTGTATTCTGTTGATCCAAGCTCTTCGTGTCAATTTTGTTTTCCTGGTTCATTGTCTTCTTTTTGTCCACTTCATTGTTTTTTTCGCTCTGATGTCCCTTCTGTCATTTTTCCATTGATTCATAGCTGAAAATTTCTAATGTATGCAATTTTTCCTTGCTTATGTGCTGATCTTCTTTATTCTATTAATCTTCTCAGTATTTCTCTTTGCTTATAAGTTACATCCCTGTTGATGTAGATGTCTATCCCTCTCAGTTTTTTGGCTTGTTTTATTACATCCGAGGCCAATTACGTGCTAATGAATTTCACTAAGGTATTTCTTCTTCCTCTTCTGTTACCAAATCTGAAAGCTTCACAAATTTTGTAGCATTTTACTTCCATCCCCAATCTTCTTCCTAAAAGTTCTCATATCTCTCTTCTTGCATCCCTTCCTGTTCTTTCCTCAATTCCTGTAATTACCAGATTGTACTATCAGTTCTTATCTTCCATTTTTTCTGCTCTTCTTCTAATGTTAATCATCTCGTTCTTAACTTCCTCCACATTTCTATTAACCTCCCCATATCAACCATTTCTGTTCCCATGTTTCTTACTAATAACCTTTCCAATTCAATCAATTCTCTCATCGCATTACCGGTTGTTTCCCCGGCTGCCATGTTCCTTGTTCCCTTCTTCCTCTCACTTATGAGCGCTGTCACAAGACACGTCCTTCTCCTTCCAGTGCTGACTTAGAACACCATAAAGTCTTACAATAGTAAGTCGCTATGTAATTGTTTCTGATGTGAGACTGCCTTTGTGATTTACCAGGAGAAAAATATGAATCGGTTGGAGAATTCAATGTCATTCTGGCAGGTTGTCACAGTAGCTTGGTAAGTGGATGGTCTTTGGTTCATATCCCAGCTGTGGCATTGAATTTTTCAGTTCCGATTCTACCTCTCGAACATTGCCCACATACAGCTTGTATATTTAAAAACACCAACAGTATGTTTGTTGGAATAAATAAATAATAATTACCATCTACAGGTTATTTAATCCTGGGACATGAAGTACTTACAATAGTAAGTCACCATTGGGTTAATTGTCTCTGATGTGAGACTGCCTTTGTGATTTAATGGGAGAAAAATACAAATTGACTGGAGAATTCAATGACATTCTGGCAGGTTGTCACAGTAGATTAATGGTTAGAGCACCCGCCTGGTAAGCGGAGGGTCTGTGGTTCAAGTACCAGCTGTGGCATTGCATTTTTCAATTTAGATTCTACCTCTCAAACATTGACCACACACGGCTTGTGTGTTTAAAAACACCAACAGTATGTTGGCATAAATAAATACTAATTATGATGTCATTCTTATTTCAGGTTATGTGATTTATAAATTGATTTGTTTGATCTAAAATGAAGGGATTCTATAATTGTGGTGCTCAGTGTTACATTTTAGAGATCTTTTGGGTTGAATTGAGGAATATATGCGTAAGTAAAATAGAGTTACTCTCCTTCTAGTTGCCGAAATTCATCATTATGAACAAGAATAGAGTTTCTCACGTTCTTCGTATCTACATCACCTATGTACATGCATTGCCAGAAGTTATCTTCATTCTCATCTATACGCATTGCCATCTACACAATTCCAATGTCACTCAAATGTTTTACCACAGCTCGCTACTTTCATTTCTCATATGTTGGTGCCCTGCATTATGCTGTCCTTAATCCCGTATTTCTTACTGTGTTATACTCCTGGAACCTCTGGACCAAATGAACTGTCTGACCCTCTAGGTTCTTGAAGCTTAACAGCCAGATGAGGAGGGATTGGCCAGGTGGAATGGGCGACCATACAGGTACTTATGGAAATTCTCCAGCACCTTCACAAGTGCCAGGAGCTCATGCTGGATGATGCAGTAGTTCTTCTCAGCCTTGGAGAGTGTCTTGCTGTAGCAGACTATTACTCACTCCTGTCCATCACACGTAAAGCTGGTGTTTTTTCATCAGATGAGGAAGGGGCTCTGCGATATTGGAGAAACCTCTGGTGGTAGCTGCACAGACCCAGAAAATTTGCAGCTCTTGTTTGCTCCTTGGGCAAGGCCAATCCCTTACAGTCTGAATCTTCTCTGGATCCGGATCCCCATTGGTGAGATTATGTGGCCCAAGTAGTGGACCTTGATGCTTCTTTGCATTGAGCTTCAGGATTGGCTGTCTGTAATCTCCATAATACCTTGGTTAGGTTCTCCAGATGATATTCGAAGCTGCTGCCAATCATCACAATGATGACATCCAGATACAGCAAGTAGGCATTGTAAGGCTTCATGAGGTGCTGGAATGTGGCTGGCGATTGCACAGACCAAAGGGCATAACAATGGGCTACCAAAGCCCTTGGCCCATCGAGAATATGGTTTTCTCTCTGTCCCTATGATCTAGAGTCATCTGCCAGTATCTAAATTTTGAGTCCAATGTCGAGAACTACTGGGCACAGGAAGAGTATTTAGGGTATCGTCAACCCAGGCTAAGAGAAAGCAGTCTTTCTGAATGAACACAGTGTTCAGCTTCTGGTAGTCATGCACAAGTGAAGTTTGTGGTTCTTTTACTTCCAGTAACACAGGGGAACACCAAGGGCTGTTGGACTCTTTGATGATGATGTCCCTGGATCTTATGCCTTCCAGCATGCCCCATCTGCCAGAGGAACATGTCTTGGTGGTTGCTGGATAGGTCCGGCGTATCTATTCAATTCAATTTATTCATTTAGATCAAATACATGATATTGATATATCAGGTATGTTAAACAAAATATTAACTCATTTCTTAAGAGATACAAAATAGTACAATTTTATAGTAAGTATAGAAGTAGTACGTTTTACATAATAATTTACTACTCTTCTAAGCTGTATATACATTTACTCAACAAGTATTCTTTTAATTATTATTTTATTTATGCCAACAAACTTACTGTTGGTGTTTTTAAACACACAAGCCGTGTGTGGGCAAAGTTTGAGAGGTAGAACTGGAACTTAAAATTCAATGCCACAACTGGGATTTGAACCACAGACTTTCCGCTTACCGGGCAGACGCTCTAACCACTGAGCTATTGTGACAAACTGCCAGAATGGCATTAAATTCTCAAACCAGTTCGTATTTCTCCTGGTAAACCACAAAGGCAGTCTCTCATCAGAGACAAATTACCCCAATGGTGACTTACTATTTTAAGTACTTTATATCCCATCTGAAGGTTATTTAATCCTGGGATATGAAGTACTTACAATAGTAAGTCACCATTGGGGTAATTTGTCTCTGATGTGAGACTGCCTTTGTGGTTTACCAGGAGAAATACGAACTGGTTTGAGAATTTAATGCCATTCTGGCAGTTTGTCACAATAGCTCAGTGGTTAGAGCGTCCGCCCGATAAGCGGAAGGTCTGTGATTCAAATCCCAGTTGTGGCATTGAATTTTTAAGTTCCAGTTCTACCTCTCAAGTATTCTTTTAATTTACTTTTAAATTTTGATTTTGAGAGAAATCAAAATTTTAATCTCATTAGGTAGTTTGTTGTATAATTTGATCCCTCTAACACTAATATCCTTTTCGCTGGCACATTTGCTAATATTATATATGTGATAGCATTGTTTCTTGTGCTATAGCTGTGAATTTGGTTGTTTCTTATCAGTGCAAGCCTATTAGTTACAAATAGTAAAGTTCCATACACATAAAGACAATAGATTGTGAACATCTCTTGCTTTTTGAATGTCTCCCTGCATGATTCCCTTTCTTTTAGGTTGTAAATCAATCCGGCGCACTTCTTCTGTAGTATTAACAATCTGTCCATGTGACATTTAGTACTTGCCCCCATATTTCAATTCCATAACGAAATTGTGGATATATGCATCCAAAATAGATCATCCGTAGAAGTATAGTGTCTTTATAACTTTGAAAATATCTGAGTAAGTATATGGATTTACTGCTAGTATTACATATGTGATCTATATCAGGGGAAGACAACTTCGGGCCGTGTGACGTATTTAAATGAAGAGCCAGCTTGTACGTTCGTGTGACGTCAGGCGAGAGCGGTGTATTGTTATGCTGCCTAGATCAGCGGTGCTACTTGCACGAAACTGAATGAATATGAAAAATGTTGGTGCTGTTTTTATTGAAGTGTTGCTTCAGTTTTGAGCGATGTGGCTCTTATTTCCCTAAGGGCGTGGTAACGAATGGAATGAAAAATCACACGATGTTTCTTCACCACAATGTATTATTTTATTAACACGTTTTCTCTATTTTACATTTAAATAAATCCTCTTAGCACCATTTTAGATTATTTAAGTCTTTCCACTTTTTCAAAAAATGGAACAAAAGCTTGATGAAAGTCTGGTAAACGTTCTACAATGTTCACACGCTACCAAAATACGTCTTATCACCTTGAATATTTTAGGTACTAGTGAAAGGAGTCCAGCGTCACCTCACGTGATACTACCTTTCTCATATACATCCGCGTATGCGTTCATCAAATAGTTCCCGCATTGTTAGGGAAGCGATCTTTAGCTATTCTCCCTTTGCTATTAATATTGAACACATATAATTATAATATTGAGACGGAATATTAGAAGACCCCAAAAGAAAATCGTTTAAGTGAATATTTGTTAAAAGTGTAATTTGTTTTTTGATGTTGGTATGAGATGGTTAAATGACGAAAACGTGCTACTAATGTTCATTGTTACGAACAACTAAGTTTGTTTAAAGACGTCATAAATATTTCCATATTTAATTTTAATATATATGTATAAATATTAGAATTATATGTGTTCAGTCTTAATAGTGAAGGGAGAATGGTTAGGGATCGCTTCCCTAACAAGAAGGAACTATTTGATGGACGCATAAGCGGATGTATACGAGAAAGGTAGTGTCACGTGAGATGAAGCCAGAATCCTTTCACTAGCGTGTGTATATTGAAGGTGAAAGGACGTGTTGAGGTAACGTGTGAACATTGTAGAACGTTTACCAGACTTTCATCAAGCATTAGTTCCATTAAATGAAAAAGTGGAAAGACTTGAATCATTTAAAACGGTGCTAAGAGGATTTATTTTAATGTAAAATAGAGAAAAAGTGTTAATAAAATAATACATTGTGGTGAAGAAACATCGTGTGATTTTTCATTCCATCCGTTACCACGCCCTGAGGAAAATAAGAGCCACATCGCTCAAAATTGAAACACCGCTCCGATAAAAGCTGCACCAAATGGCTTGCCCAACGTGGAACACGAATTTTGGATGGAATGGAAATCAACAGGAAATGAACTTACGCGAAATACCAAGTGACGCCATATCTTCGTGCCAAGAAGAAAGAAGACACCATTAGATCATCGTTTGAAATCTACATCAGAACACCGATGAACGGATAATCAACGCGGGAAAACACCAGAGATCGTCTAGCAAAGCCAACCGCCCAGGAGACGCACGTAACTGGATAAATCAACGAGAAAAAAGTAGGACCAAAAATTTTTATTTTTACATCCAGTTTATTTTTATGTTACTGTGAAGCGGCAAAATGGTAGGACTTTTAAGCCAAAGTGAACTGAATAAAGAAACTAAAATGTCGCAAAAAGAGAGCTCTAGTAACAGGAGTAGGGGAAGGGGCAGATAGGCCTAGTTATCAGATAGAACCAGAAAGGGAGGAACAGGTAGCAATAGGAAAAGACCAAAGGTTATTAATGATCATGTTTGAAAGACTAGAACAAAGTTTAGGTCAGAAAATGGAACAAAATAACATAGAATTGAGACAGCACATAGAACAAAGTTTAGGTCAGAGTACAGAACAAAAACTAGAACAAAATAAAAAAGGATTAGGTCAGAAAATAGAAGGAGTGAGAGAGGACTTAGAAAATAATAAAAAAGAAATAGGTCAGAAACTAGAACAGAATAAGGAAGAGATAGGTCAGAAAGTGGAGGAAGTGAGAAAGGATTTAGAGCAGAAAATAGAATTAGGAAGACAGAACTTAGAACAGAAAATAGAATTAGGAAGACAGGAGTGTAAAGAAAATATGAAAGTAATGAAAACTAATTTAAAATTAGTACATAAAAACTTAAATGAGACAAAGGAAGCCTTAGAAGCTAGGATAGAAATCATAGGAGATAGGATGGGAAAAATTGAATCGGAAATGAGCGAAAATAAGATTGTATTAGAAGGAGAAATTGGTAGATGTAGAGATGAAATAACAGAATGTAATGCAAGTGTAGACTGTAAGATTACAAATGTAAAAGCAGAAATAACTGAGGAATTAAGGAAAGAGATTGAGGTAGTAAAGAAAGGAATTATTAATGAAACTGTAGAACAAATTGTAATTCCTAAAATTAAGACTATGGCTGATGTGGTGCAGTCGCAACAGGATGCTATAAATGATATGAAACAAAGTCACTTAGAAATAAAGAATGATTTAAAATCAATTTGTGAAGAAATGAAAAAAGGAAAAGAAAGTTTGGCTAATGTAAATGATGTTGTGAATGCACTACAAAGGCAAGATGATTTAGATGTAAGTAATGTACAAGATGAGAGTTATTTGAATAAAGTACAAAATGTTGACTCACCATACAGAGAAAGAGGTTCACAATCAAACAATGACACAACACACAACACATGCTACACCAGCAGCATACTACATGAAATCACACCACCTACATTTGACGAGGAGAAGGGAGACGATCCAAAACTCTTTGTTAAAGATATGGAAGAGTATTTTAAAGTGAAAAGGATACCAAATGAGCTTAGGATGATGATAGTCAAGAAAAGCTTAAAAAACAAGGCATTAGAATGGCTTAGGCTAACACTAGCTGGTCATGAATCGTATAGCTCATTCAGAAATCTATTCCTATCAAGGTATTGGGCAGCTAAGCAAAACCAAACTAGGGTAGAGCTAGCGACAGGTAGATATGATCCAACCAAAGGGTTATCGCTAGTTGATTATTTTATGAAAGTAGCCAACAAAGAAAAGCTATTAGACCCTAACCTGTCGGAAGCAGAGTTAATTACCAGCATAACAAGACATTTCCCAGACACAGTGAGAACAGGGTTAATTGTTGCGAGGCCAGTAGATTTTGCAGACATGATAGAATTACTGACAGCCTTCGAAACACAAAATGGTCGGCCTAATGAGCATAGACATAGGAACGGTCACCCAAACTCACCTATCTTAAACAGGAGCACGACTACGAACAACCAGAATGAGAGAGAAGATAGAAATATTAGGAGCACCCATGACAGAGGGAGAGGGGCACACCATTTCCCACAACCACATAATCATGGCGAAAGGATGGAGAACACAAGACAGCGGTACCACGACACGATACCAAGGGGTGAATCGAGACACCAAACATATACATATAATCGTGGGAGACGAGGAGACTGTACCCATCAAGTGAATCACATACGATTCTGTAGGGAATATTTAAACAGCCAAAGGTCGTCATACAATAGGGGTTCACGCCAAAGGGGCAGAAACCAATGGAACACTGGCAACATAAGACAGCAGGAAGTAGATGAAAATGTGCCAAATAGGGCCGATGTTGCACAGAATACAGAAACCACAACCAACACCAACACTCAGGGAAATTACCACGACTAAGCTCGTCCCAACCGAATGGATGACCAACAACACAAACCTAAGCAATTGACAATTGACATCGACATCATGATGGCCACACAAAGAGAAAATGGAACTACTGTACACTGGACCACTGGTCATAACAAAACAGCTGGGTGACCATACGTATGAGCTACACAATACAAATGGCAAGTTGGTAGGAAGATATCATAAAAATAAATTAAAACCATACAAAGAAAGGACCAAATAGTCTTTGCCAACAAACATGTAAGGCAGGAATAGTAGAGATGATGGAAAATAATAATTTTTAATGGGTTACTTATAGAAGATGGGGTAGTAAGGGGTAGTGATGCGCCTCCTATAGCTTCTCCTACCCAATTGTCATCCTCATCCTGCCCGTGGGGCACCCTGCTTTTAAAAGATGAGGCTCTGGGGACCGAATCACAGCGGTATAACTGTTTCATCTAAAATGGAGGAAATGTCATATACATATGTGCTGGCCTATCACAGCACAACAGCGTCCCTCAGAGGCACATGAGGGGAAGGTCGGTGGATCTAAATACCACCTATTTAGTCCTCCCGGCTAGGTCCAATGGACCCTTTGACCAACGATAGGTGTGGTCCTCCTTGAAAATGGGGGTTTAAGTCGGGTGATGTAACTGCCACATTGTAAAACTGGTGCCCGTTAAGAAAACAGTTACATGAAAGCCACATACATGAATAATGAGTCCTAAAGATAAATATTCCGGAGTTAAAACTGTCCCCCAATTGGATCTCCGGGTGGGGACATCTTTAGGCAAATTTCATCACAATTCCAATACTTTAAGAATTGTACAATGAAATGCAGGAGGCATGTCCCAGCCTAAAAAACAAGAGCTAATGAAAATATTAAAAGACCAAGAATTAGATGTCTTCACAGTACAAGAAGCCAATATATCAGAAGAACAGGAAATATACTTTGAAATGTATCAGTACACTACACATATACTTCCAAAGGCTCGTCAAATAGCAAGTGGTATTCTTACAGGAATTAAAAGAAATATGAAAGCTACTATCCAAATCCAAAAAACAATGGAAGAACAAGATAAATCAGAAATAGTTAAAATTGAAGTATGGAAAAGTAACTACCACTATAGAATTTACAGTATCTACAATCCTCCAGACAATACACTAGATCTAAATTCTATTCCCATAGAACCCAAAAGTATTTTAATAGGTGATTTTAATGCACACTCTCTTAGGTGGGGCTACAGAGATATAAATTCAGCAGGAAGAGTCATAGAAGACCTATTAAACTCATCAACAATGGAATTAATATTTAATCCAAATGATCCACCCACTTACCTTCATTATAATGGTTCAGGTACAAATCCTGATCTTCTGATGGTGTCATCTGACATAATTGACAATACAAAAAGAGAAATAACAGAAGACCCAGGTTCAGGCCATAGAATCACCATAAACTCCATAAGAGGTCTAATAAATAAAAGTAACAAACCAAAAATTAAAACTTCTTGGAATTTTAAAAAAGCAGATTGGTCCAGTTTCCAAAATGAGATAGAAGGGAAGTGTAATATACTGTTACAATCAGATTTCAAGTCAACAGATGAAATGAATAAAAAAATTTGTGAAATATTATTGACAGCAGCCAAAACACATATCCCCAAAGGAAAGTTAAAGAAATATAGCTACTTTTGGTCTCCATCTTTATCTAAGTTAAAACACGAAAGAAATATAGCAAGAGTCAAAGCCGAAAGAACCAAGTGTCCAGAAGATGTACAAAACTGGAGAAGAAAAGCAGCCATTTTTAAGAAAGAATTAATTACAGCAAAGAGGGCCAGTTTCACAAATTTTGTAGAACATATGGGCTATAGGAAAGATGGAAATAAAATATACAAATTCCTTAATAAAACAAAATTATCAAAAAATACAACTGAACCATTAAAACATAATAACAAAAGCTTAACTACAGATAGCGAAATAGCAGAATTCCTTAACAAGTTTTATGCTCAGTCACAAAGAATACCCCAAGCGTATAAAAAACAAGATAAGGCTATCCAAAAAACTATCATAACTCATAACTCAATTTATTCATCCTTTAAGTACATGAATTAAAGGACACGTCAGAAAGTATACATACATCTTTATATTTACATATATATTTACCACTTGATTTTCTTTGCCTTAATTGATTTATATTCTTCTAGACTAAAAGGCATTTTCTATTAAATATTTTTTTATCATTTTTAATGTACATTTGTTATTTTCAATGATTTGTATTTCTTTAGGTAGCTTATTAAATAATTGTTTACCCATGCTTCTTACATCTCGATTATTTAAAGTACCCCTTAATGTAGATCTAAAATATTCATTATTATTTCTTAGTCCATACTTATGAACATTGTTATTTTTTTGCTCCTCTTTGTCCAATATGTTTTTTATGCTTTCATATATATATATATGCAGGGAACAGTTAATATCTTATAGTTTTTGAAAATTTGTCTACACGAATGCCGCTTATCCACTCTTTCTATTATTCTGAGAGCCTTTTTTTGCAATGTGGATACCTTTTTCATGTCTGTTTCCGTGATATTTCCCCAAAGAGTAATTCCATATTTTATGTGGGAATAAATGAAAGCGAAGTAAATCTGCTTGACAGTTTCTTTATCCATTATGTTTCTAGCCTGTTTCATTATATATATACCTTTATTTATTTTTTTAGAGATATGTTTAATGTATGATTTCCAGTTTAGATCACGATCACTCCTAGAAAATTACTATGGTCTGTTTCCGATATAATTTCCCCGTTTATTTCTATTTTATTGCTACTGGTTGTGTTCTTTTTTAATTCAAAATTGATTATAGAGGTTTTTTTAATATTCAATACCATATCTAAACTGGAGTAGTACTCTTCGACTATTTTAAGCAGTGAATTTGCTTTTTCTTCCACCTCCGTACTTGTTTTGGCTTTAATTATTATAGTCATGTCGTCTGCGTACCCAATGGCTAATGCACCATTTCTTTGAATTAATTCAAATATGTCATTCACATACAACAAAAATAAATAAGGACCCAATTTCGAACCTTGCAGAACCCCCTGTTGAATAGTTTCATAGTCTGATTTTACTTTACCAATGATTCCGTCTTTGTTTTTGTAGTTTATTTCAACACACTGATTTCTGTTTTTTAGATATGAGCTGATCCAATCATTTGCTAATCCCCTAACTCCATAATTTTCTAATTTATTTAACAACATATCTATATTTACACAATCAAACGCTTTTGACAGATCTAAAAATATGGCAATTACCTTCTCATGATTATTCAGTGCTGTTATTATAATATCATTTACCTTATTAATTGCGTTTATCGTTGACTTTTTTTCTTGAAATCCAAATTGCCACTCTGATATAATATTTAATTTTTTGAGAAAGGCTTGAAGTTGCTTTAAATACACACCTTCTATAATTTTGGAAAAGGTAGAACATAATGTAATTGGTCTATAATTTTCTACACTCGTCTTATCTCCTTTTTGTTTATGTAACGGTCTCACTATTACATTTTTTAATACCTCCGGAAATTTGCCTTGATTTAGTGATGCATTTGCAATATGAGTTAAGACCTTTGCCATCTCATATTTAAGGTGCTTTAGAATTTCATTAGATATTTCATCCATGCCACTGGATTTTTTTGTTTTTAGTTTTTTTATTTCCTGAATTATATTTTCTTCTGTTACTTCAAATATTCCCATAGAGTGCATTTGTCCCAAGGGTTTTATTAAATTTGGTGAACTGCTTGTTGATTTTGATGTATTTAGATGACTCACTATATTAATGTAGTAGCTGTTAAACAAGTTACATATCTCATTTGGATTCTTAATTTCTGTTTGTCCACTTTTAATAACAATATTTTCATCATATTTGCATTTCCCTTGTTTATGAATATTATTTACTATTTTCCAGATTACTTTTGTCTTATTTTCTGCTTTTACCACTAATTTCCTATTGTATAACATTTTAGCCTTCTCTATTACATTTCTAAGTGTTATATTATATTTCTCTATATATTTTAATGATTCCTCACCCATATGTGGACTTTTTATCGAGTTTAGAAATCGCATTCTCTCCCATGACTTTCTTATGCCTTTTGTCATCCATTTTGCGTCTTTAAGATGTTTTGTGACTGACTTTATTTTAATCTTTTTAAGAGGTGAACAAACATTTAGACCATACTGCATTATACTGTTAAAAATATTATATTTCTCATTGATGTCCTTAGCCCTATATATATTATCCCAACTTACACGTGAGAAGAAGTCCTTAAGTTTGCCTAAGTTTTGTTTGTTTATTTGCCTCTTGTATTCAAAAATATTTTGTTGTGCATCTCGTTTTATTTGTACTTTTAAAATTTGACCATAGTGGTCTCCTATCCCAGCTTTTATTACCTTTGCTTCCCATTTGTTTTTAGGTAGATTTATGAATACATAAGAGAATACAGAGAAACTAATAAGCCAAAAGGTATACGAAATGATATTTTTATTCAGGATTTTAACGAAACAGAACTGGATTTAGCAATAGAACAATTACAGAACAAAAAATCTCCAGGACCTGACAAGATCCACCCAGAGTTTATTAAACACCTTGGCAGGAAAGGAAAAGAAATCCTACTTAAACTGTATAACACGTGTTGGAGAATGACTGTACCTTCTGACTGGAAAAAAGCCATTATCATCCCGATTTTAAAGAAAAACAAACCTTCAAACAATATTAATAGTTTCAGACCAATATCTTTGACCAGTGTTATTGCAAAAGTGATGGAAAGAATGGTGGCATCTAGACTTAACTGGTTCCTAGAATATTACAACTTAATTAATAGTTCACAGACCGGCTTCAGACAGAATCATAGTACAAGTGAAAATGTACTCATACTAAACCAAGACATCAAGGAAGCTTTCAATAGAAAGCAGTATTCATTGATTTCAAATCAGCATATGACTCAGTCTGGAGAAACAAATTAATTGAGAAGTTGCAATCAATAGGTGTGAAAAGTAACATGCTTAAATGGATAACTCAGTTTATTTCACAAAGATTTTGTGCCACAAAATATAATACATACATTTCCAAATATAAACAAACACACCGAGGACTTCCACAAGGTGCTGTTCTGAGCACAATACTCTTTAACATATATATAAATGACCTTCCATCAATAATAAAAACTTTAGAAACCAAAATTGCTTTATTTGCTGACGATGTAGTCATTTGGACTTCAGGCTCTCCAAAAAAACCTGAATTAATTAAAGACAGAATAGAAACAGCCCTAAACAAAGTACATGAATGAGCTCCAAAAACCTCATGACTATCAATGTGGAAAAAACAAATTATGAATTATTTACACTAAAATACAAACCAGTTAATATTAACATAAATTATAATAGTAAACCACTCAAAGCAGTGATGGTGCCAAATACTTAGGCATCACTTTCGACAGAAAGCTAAGTTGGAAAAAACATATAACAAACATCTCAGAAAAGGTTGAAAAGAAACTGCAAATCCTGAAAAGGTTAGCTGGTGCTAAATGGGGCTGCTCAAGGAGAGTCCTTAACACAACATACAAAATGTATGTTAAACCAAACCTCTTGTACTGTTCTGAAGCTTTAATAACAGCAGCAAATGCTAACATCAATAAACTTGAACAAATACAAAATCAGGCTCTTCGCCTAATCACTGGAGCAGTTAAATCCACACCTATTGATGCCATGCTTGCCTTAACACGGACCCCATCAATAACAACAAAAATAGAAGAACAAGCATTGCTCCAACATGAGAAAATGTTACAACTGCCAAACTCTAAATGGACAGAAGAGAACTTCCCCCCTTCAATCCTTAAAACTCATAGTAGTTTCCTAGAAAAGGTAACACAGATTAAATCCAAATTGAACATTCCTAACACCAGAGAAAATCTACTTATAAGAGAAAATCCATTGGAATTATTACAACCTACCTTCAGTTTGGAATTAATAGAGGAAATAAGTGAATCAGACACACCAAAAGAAATACAAAAACTTCTAGCTCTGGAAACAATCAATACTAGGTATCCCACAGAAGAATGGCTGCACATATATACTGATGGATCCTCCAAGGAAAACCTTACTGGAGCTGGAGTTATGTGTTCACATTTTTCCTTTTATCATTCTGTTGGCAGAGACACAACAAATTATGATGGAGAAATAGAGGCTATACACATTGCTCTCCGACAATTATTAAATCTTCCCTTAAATAAATTTAACAAGGCAGTAATTCTTTCGGATTCTAAAGCTGCAATTCAGGGAATATGTTCAAATACTACAAAGAAGTCAACAAAAATCAGAGAATGCTACAAAATGTTAACACAACTCCAAAACGTTAATAAGACTGTTCATCTCCAATGGATTCCAGCACACTGTGGAGTCATGGGGAACGAAGCTGCAGACTCACTTGCAAAGAAAGGCACAACAATAAAACAAAAGTCTAAATTCAATTTCTCGTATTCCTCAATAAAACGCTTGATCATTAAAAAATTTTCTCATTCATACCTACAAGAAATAGAAACAAATGCCAAAGATAAAAAAGGGATTACACTACTTTCCAACCCAGATATAATCCCCCAGAGACCAAGGAAAACAGCAGTTGCAGCCTTCCGACTATTGACAAATCACGACTGCTTAGCAAGTCATCTCTACAGAATAGGTATCTCATCCTCACCAATATGTGTCCTGTGTAACGATCCAGCAGAAATGAACGAAGACCACTTGAAGACCTGTGAAGCATTAAGATCAGAAGAAACTACAGTTCAAAAGTATTGGAAAGCGCGAATGCTAATGGCTTCATTGCCAGATGCAAGGCACTAGAAAACAACAACTTATAGAAGATTATGTTCAGATTGGAAAATACAACAAGAAAGAAAATCAACATAGTCATTGGCTATATTGACCACCAAGAGCATTGTCAACAAAGACAGATGAGGACACTGATTGTCATTAAAGAAGTGAATAGCGATGGAAAATAATGTGTTTTTGACATAAGGATGTCAGGGACAAAACAATAAAAAGGAATCAATTGTGATGACAAAGATAAAATATTTATGACACAAAGGTGTCGAGGGTGAATTGAGAAGAAAAATAATACAATTGCAGAATAATTGTAAGTATAGAAGTTTTCTCTTATAGAGATAAGAGATAAAGAGGTGACAATTAGTGAAGTAAGAAAAACCATTGTCAGAAAAGCAATGCCCAGGAATTAAGATGGATATAGCCAATGCTAAGCTTGAAGAAATGTCAAACTAAACAATAGTGAATAAGGACCCAATTACATAATGGTACAAAGTAACATCAGAGTTTAAGAATTGACTCAACGACCTGCCTATACATAATAAGCTTACAAGACAAAGAAGGCAAAGAACTGAATAAAATATTGCCATAAATATGATCATAATCATTAGCTCAAGATTTGTATCCTGTTTTTCTCTCCTCATAACAAGGAACATAAGTCAAAAGTCACACAATAAACCATGATACACTTAAATTATATTTGTGTCAATGTCAAATGTATAACAACTGAATATGTGTTATATAATATCTGAACATGTGTTGTATGATAACTGAATATGTGTTGTATAATAACTGAATATGTATTGTATAGTAACTGAATATGTGAAAGTTATAAAGACATGCTGTGTCATGCCAAAACAAAAGACAAGAACATACAGCGAAGAAGACTGCAAAGAAAAAAAAAGGTATTGTACAAAGTAACTTTATCAGAGGAGTAGGGAGAAATGTTGTATTGTGTTTCAAGATTGTAAATATAGGTGACAACTTGAAAAACAAAACAAGGGGCATGTGAGACGGAATATTAGAAGACCCCAAAAGAAAATCGTTTATGTGAATATTTGTTAAAAGTGTAATTTGTTTTTTGATGTTGGTATGAGATGGTTAAATGACGAAAACGTGCTACTAATGTTCATTGTTACGAACAACTAAGTTTGTTTAAAGACGTCATAAATATTTCCATATTTAATTTTAATATATATGTATAAATATTAGAATTATATGTGTTCAGTCTTAATAGCGAAGGGAGAATGGTTAGGGATCGCTTCCCTAACAAGAAGGAACTATTTGATGGACGCATACGCGGGTGTATATTGAAGGTGAAAGGACTTGTTGAGGTAACGTGTGAACATTGTAGAACGTTTACCAAACTTTCATCAAGCATTAGTTCCACTAAATGAAAAAGTGGAAAGACTTAAATCATTTAAAACGGTGCTAAGAGGATTTATTTTAATGTAAAATATAGAAAAAGTGGTAATAAAATAATACATTGTGGTGAAGAAACATCGTGTGATTTTTCATTCCATCCGTTACCATGCCCTGAGGAAAATAAGAGCCACATCGCTCAAAATTGAAACACCGCTCCGATAAAAGCTGCACCAATATTTATACATATACATTAAAATTAAATATGGAAATATTTATGACGTCTTTAAACAAACTTAATTGTTCGTAACAATGGACATTAGTAACACGTTTTCGTCATTTAACCATCTCATACCAACATCAAAAACAAATTACACTCCTAACAAATATTCACATAAACAATTTTCTTTTGGGGTCTTCTAATATTCTGTCTCAATGTTACTTGGGCATGTTTACAACATGCTATATTTCAGATCTTTGCGACCCCATATTCATTGGATGTTAACAATGTTTCTAGCAGGTAGCAAATTGAATTGATAAATTTACAGTGTGACAATTTGCTGGAGGACAAATATAAACACAAGGAAGACTTGGCTGATTTTTATAAGAATGTTCCTCAAATCAGATTTCTGAGGTTGTATGCCCCTGTTGCAGGGATATTATGTATGTTTGGTTCTACGTATGTGTGCGAACAATTCTTTTCTGTAATGAACCTTTCTAAGTCAAAATCCCAAAGCATATTGTCAGATCACAATCTAACATGCAGTCTTCGGTTACAAATGTGCCGTACATTATGCCCTAACATTGACAAACTAGTTAAAGAAAAGTAAAATGGTAAATGTCGGAAAATGTCCACCTAATCGTTCTGTATAGCTCTCCTCTAGCTCAGGCAAAATAGTTATAATTTATGTTCTATTTGCGTTATAACATGACTGTTCACATAAACTAGAATTTATATATATTTATATATTATACATATATATGTAAATATACATCAAGCCGAAAGGTAATTATTTATAATCTGTGACTATTCCATAATTGAAACAGTCAGCATTAAAATTACGATGTACCACACGCCATTTCCTCTTCCCTGCTGTGATGTCACACGTTCAACTGGCCTTTGGTGGGAGCATGTGAGCTGACATCACAGCAGCGAGACCTGTCTTCCCCTGATCTATATGGTTAGCCCACGATAGCTGCTTATCTACGAGGGTGGATCAATAAGTAATGCCTCCTATTTGTTTTCTCTTTTAATTGCCAAGAAAATTGAATCCAATTTACATAGCTTGAAAACTACAACATTGACGATTAATTTGTCACTTTTCAATATAATATCCATCCTTTTTCACAGTTTTGGTCCACCTTTTAACTAGGGCATGTATTTCAGTGTGGTAAAACACAGGGTCTTGCTTCCTAAGCCATTGACGCACGAATGTTATCACAGCCTCCTCATCTTCAAAATGAATCCCACGATGAGCTTCCTTTAGTGGCCCGAACAGATGGAAGTCTGATGGTGCCAGGACAGGGCTGTATGGGGAGTGAGGTAAGACTTGCCATCCCAATTTCTCAATTTCTGCAGTGGTGTAACGGCTGGTGTGTGGTTTTGCATTGTCATGCAAAAGAACAACATCCGCCATAGTTTTTGTTGGGCGAACTCGGCGAATACGTACTTTCAGCTTTTTGAGAGTTCTGACGTATTGGACAGAATTTATTGTGCATCCCTGCTCCAAAAATTCAATCAAAAGCACACCCTCTGCATCCCAAAACACTGTCGCAGTCCCGGCCTGCCACTTCATGTTTCATCTGCCAATGGTGTTTGCCCTTCAGCTTTGTCACAGCGACGAACCCATCGTCTAACATTGCGGACATCCACCGTTGCATCACCATACACATTTTTTAGCCTTTTGTGAATGCGAATTGGCGTTTCACCTTCTGCAGTCAAAAATTCAATCACAGAACGCTGTCTAATACGAATGTCGATGTCAGCCATTTTGCAAGAGGATGCAGTGCTGCTACCTGTTGACTTAGGAAGTTACTACTACAGGGGATTGGAGAAGAAGGTTTGAGGAATTGCACCAAATTCATATTTTTCACATAACTAACTCATTTAAGGAAAAAAAAAAAAAATAGGAGGCATTACTTATTGACCCACCCTCATACTATTATTCCAAGAAACGTGTAAGATTTTACTTCTTCAATGGTACTATTATTTATTTTTAAGTCTATAGGAGATTTCATTTGATGTACTGGACCACATTACTTTAGCTTTTAACAAGTGAAACTGAAATTATAATGTGAATATATGTGATTGATCCATTCCTACTACGAGGGTAATTCAAATATAAAGGGTAATTGTTGCATATCACGGAGGAAGCAGTTCAGAGCGGGGCAGTGGAGTGGGGGGGGGGGGGGGGGGGGCGTTGAAGGTTGGTGTGTTAGGGAGGGGGAACTACCTTTGTTGGCTGCTTCGCTAGGTTCCGGTGTGAGTACAGCCATGAGTGAGCAAGAGGTTCCTTCATCTGTTGCGCAACGCATTATTAACAAGTTTTTAACCAATGAAGGGACTAAACCTTTGGAGATTTTAACTCGTTTAAGGGCACAGTTTGGGGACACTACACTGTCACAGAATCAAGAGTTTACTTGGGCCAGACAATTTAAGGGTGGCCGAGAATTATTGGAAAACGAAATTCATGCTCGGCGCCCAAGGTCAAATCTCACAGATGACAACATCCGTGCTGTTCGAGAGCTCCACTGTTGAAGGAATCGCATCAGAAGCTGGTTGATTTTCTTCATGATAGACATACAGTGACTGCAGCTTTTTCTGATAATTTAAGAGTTATTTGGTGTTGTGTTTTTTAGAGGCTGATTGAGTAAATTTCTAACACTATACTTGTTTTGCGGAGCAAGTTTTATATTGTTGTTGTTAGCTAATGCTGGATTTCTGACAATGAAGTCATTAATCCTCTTGCTCTCCAATATTTTTCACTAATGGATGGGGCGCTAGAAGTGGCCGGGCATATTTGAAGGTGGTCTTGGTCCATTTCCTCTTGCAGATCACATAGAGGACAGAGTGGTGAAGAATATACCCCAATTCTGTTTAAATGTTTTGCCAGACAATCATGTCCTGTAATCAACCAGAAGGTTAAACTGCTGTTTTTCAAGGATATTCAGGAACTACTATTTGAATGTTTGGTAGTTCCCATCTTTTATTTTTTGATTTTTTATGTAATATTTTGCAATAATTTTATTGAATTCAGAGTTGACTAATCTTTTACCTGCATAAACTATAGATTTCTGTACACTGCTGGTGCCCCTTTTTGCAAGAAAATCAGCTTTGCCATTACCACTCAGTTCACAGAAAGCTGATATCCATTGGAAGACTTGGTGTTTTTGAAGTGATGTTAGATAGGTAAGGATTTTGCAACATTCTATAATAGTTTGGTTTTTTTGGTGACAACTTGGAAGTAATTGCTATAATTGTTGCCCTGAAATCTGAGAGAATAACTGCTTGATGAAAATGTGAAATTCTATACAAAACATTTTGTAGGGCCATTTGAATTGCTTCAATTTCTCCATTAAAGTTTGTAGATCCATTACTTAAAGATTTGAAATAGGAAAAGAGGTGACTCATGACTCCAGCTCCTGCTCCATCTCAGTTTGACATCAGTGATCCATCAGAATAAATATGGAGCCATTCATGTTCCGGAAATCTAGTATGGATTTTCTCTAATGCCAATAATTTTAGAACACTAATTGGAGGATCATTTTTCTTAACTTCTTCTGTCAGGTGTAAATAATATGTGATCTCTAATGCTTGTGTCGGATTGACTTTATATATGAAGTTTTCTTTAGAATTAGGGAGATCTACATTCTTCTTGATGTCTAGAATTTTGGAAAGAAAGCTCCCCTGAGTCATTAGTGTGTAAAATTTCTCTTGTTCCATGCATTGAACGGGAGTCTGATCAACTTTTCATGTTGAATAAGAGCTGTTTTTCTATTTCATATTCATTGGGTATTGGTTGGTTAGTATTTCCATAGCTGGTATTGGTGTGGTTTTAATAGCACATGTAATTAGTCTCAGACTTTGGTTTTTAAAGATTTGAATTCTTTTTTGTATTTGCTGTTAGAAGAATTTCACTGCAGTAAGTAAATAATGGCTTTATATATACATTGTATGTTATGTTAAGAGTTGCTCTGGAACATCCCCGCTTCATTCCTGATAGATGTTCTAACAGTGAAAGGTGCCTTTCTGCTCTTTGTATTACATTTTCTATTTGTTTGGTCCATGTAAGTTTGGTATGAAATGTAACTTCTAAATCATGGGTGCACAAACAGCGCTCTTTGAGCGCGAACGCTCGGTACGAGCCATAATGACAGCTCGTAGAGCGCTGACTATGTGATAGAGAAGGATGACGTAGGGCAGTTTTAAAGCAGTAGTCTAGTGCAGCGGTGTCAAGGTCACAGGCACTTCGGGGCTCAACTGTGCAACAGCTACATGCAGCAAGCCAAACATGATGTGGTACATATCAACACTAGAAGCTTTATCAATTGACAACTGTTTACTTGCAAGTTTGTCGCATCCACGAATAAAACCTTTCTTGGAGTGTGTATACCTTATGAATTTTTTTTCCTTCAGAATTGCCTACATGGATACATAGCACAGATACAAGTTGGATCTGTGAAGGGGAACAGTACATCTCACGCGTAAATAGAAAACAACTTGACGTAGTTATTAAAGTTGATTAAAATAGTTGCAACCTTGTGATGATTAGGCTGAATTATAGGTACTGTTAAACCTACTCTAGCCCTTAGGTTAGCATTCTCAAACTGGAAAGTACACCACTTACATGCCTCTTAAAGATAGGTGTTTTTATTACTTTTCAATCCCAGATGTAACAATGTCAATCTATTTTGAATGAATGAATGAATAAATAAGAGAATAATTACGCGGTATTAATAATAGTGCTTTTAATACGAACTTGTATTAGATATAATCTATATTTATATAAAAAGTTGTTGTTGGCTAATGCTGGATTTCTGACAATGAAGTCATTAATCCTCTTGCTCTCCAATATTTTTCACTGATGATATTGAAGAGAGCAATAGCAGTAATAGTAACCGCTTTTTAGAGAGCACCATATTTTTATGTTTTGGCGGTCACATCGCTCTCTCACAACCCCCAGAATGTCTGGAGGACCACACCTGTCGTTGGTTTACGGGTCTCACCGACCTGACTGGGAGAATTATCAAAATAAATTCACCGACCACATCCTCTGATCACCAATCACAGGCCGTATTACATGCCATGACAGATCAGCATGTTGGGGTTAAGATTTTATAGAGAAATGGAGAGGTTGGAAAAATAAAGACTCCCTAGCCCTCGGGAACCCTAATAGCATTGGGGTCGGAAGAGAACAAGAGATGACCAAGGTAAGGTCAGATAGGAAAGTTACAGTGAGGAGCAAAACACCAGTAAGTGGAAGTAATGTTCTGCTCAGCTTGGGTACCTTGTGGTTGCTATTCACATATCCCCTAGACGGAGACCCCTGAGTCAGTAGAAACACGTGTATACATCCCTTTTGCACCCAAATATTTATAATTTGTGCTTTATGAATATGTTATCTATGTAATGTTTCATCCTTCTAAAGATTGCTGGCAATTTTTATTAATTCTCTTCTTCAATTCGTTGTATAAATAACTGTAACGGACATTAACCGTCAAAGCTTCCACTACTTCTCTGCTTCCACATTCAAACTCTGACCAGTGCAGATGGAGGATCGTGTTACCCTATGATGCCAAGCGCAGTACTTGGCAAAACGTTGGTATCTACCATGCCCTCCAGACCACGGCCCACAAGCCCAGAAGTACTAAACATTTCGAATAGACAACTAATTTTGTTCATTGAAACTATTTTCTCAGTTGTCTTACAAATCAAATTCCAATCATAATTAAGGTATATTGGACCCACAACATGGCAGTATAAACATAGTTAAAAGTTACCCACTGTTTATGAATTCAAATGGTTACATTAATGTTGTTGTTAGCTAATGCTGGATTTCTGACAATGAAGTCATTAATCCTCTTGCTCTCCAATATAAAGAGAGCAATAGCATTAATAGTAACCACTTTTTAGAGAGCACCATATTTTTATGTTTTGGTGGTCACATAGCTCTCTCACAACAATTACACACATGTAATTGTGGTATAATTAAAAGTGATCATTGTGAAGAACAAGTGACAACTGTCTTCCAATTATTATACATCAGATATTCATCAAGGATGATGTAGTATACAAGATTATGAGTGACATACAACATTTAAAAGTTGAACAAGTTGATCTGACTGATTAGTCATAATTCTGTGTGACACCAACACCCCGCAATGCAACAAAGTCATTCACCATTTCTGAATATCCAAAGAATAGAGGTTTTGGAAAAAAATTTCAAAGAAATAGTGGACAAATTATTGTGCAAGATGAGAAATTTAGTATGTTAATCATAAGGCAGCGTAAGAATATTATGTGCTTAAAATAAAGGAAGATTAAGAACTTGAAGATTAGAACATTATAATGTAATTTGTTTAACCAGAGTAGGTGGCTGTAATAATCATTGTGTGCAAAATATGTTTAATATAACAAAATAGTTAATAACAGCATAGAAATTGTTACTATGTAGATCTAGTTATGCTTGTTTCCCCCTCAGATTTGCCAGTTTGCCATCTATGTATATTTTTCTTGCTGCAAGAGATTTCTTTGTTTGCTTTTGCTTACCCATTTTAGAATAATTTTATACCAATTAATAATAATTTAATGAAAATCTGGTCCACCTAATGTACAATCTTTACAACTGTACAATGAATTATAATAGTGAGAAGAGAGTTAGCTGGTTGTGTGTTTACAAACAGCTAAATAAGAATTTAGATTTTTACTTACAGCAAGGAGATACTTATTTAGTATTCCCTGCCTTATATTATACTTATTATTATTCTAAACTCTTCTTATCTAAATGTACACCACAATAAAAAAAAATTATTTTGTTCTTTAACGACGCTGTCAATTGGCAGGATCACATCAGCGTCGCCGGTGTGCCGGAATTTTGTCCCGCAGGAGTTCTTTAACATGCCAGTAAATCTACTGAGATGGAGCTGTCGTTTTTAAGCACACTTAAAAACCATCGGCCTGGGCCGGATTTGAACCCGTGACCTTGGGATCAGTACGCCAGTGTCTAACCAACTGAGCCACCCAGACCGACCACCACCACCATAAAGATGACCTCTCTTCTTCAGGGTGTGCAATCTTGAACAAAATTCAGAAAATGCAACCACGTGGTTCATGCATGCAAAAACAGGAAACAGTGATCCGATTAACGGCCATGAATGTTTGCAGAAAATCCCACAAGATGTCTATGCTTACATCCATCAGAACTGAATCAGACCGCCCGATTTAAACTTCAAAATTGTACGCGATTTTTCTACAATGGGGTAATGAGTGCATTTCAGCAGCCACGCCCACCCGCACAAGGGCATTTAAATCGTGGCATAGCGGCCTTTTAAATGGTGATGAGGAGTAAACGATGGTAGATTCTCAAAGTACAAGGTACAGACATAATTTTAAGGCAAAAAAGGAAGAATCACATTTTTCGTCATTTTTGTCCAAATTTCACCGATGCCTCCCCTTAAAAGAAATCATTGCGCAGAGTAGATTATATTAAATCTGCTGACTGGTTACCTTGCATACACAACTGTTATTATGAAAATTCAAATGAAGTGTTGTCATGAACATTGTCAACATCTAATAAAAAATCTGATGTGTTGCAGTCATATGACTTGCTCTACTCTTGTACTAACCATTCTTACAAACTCTTATTCCTATATCTTCTTTGTGTTAGTTGAGATAAACATTTGTACATATTACCTTATTGCTTACTTCCTTGTAGATGGAAGGGGAATATTAGAATACAGTAGGCTTTGAGCGATAGTCAAATCTTTTAAAGCTTTGAGATCCCATTCTCTTTGCACGCTTAACATATCAAAAAATGAACAATGATGTTCCATTTCACGAAAGTTTTAAGTTTTCCGAAACTGACACAAAAAACAAGGAATATCTCCGAAATGGTTCACTCTACAAAGAAATTTATTCAGGCATAAATTGTGTGTTTTAGCGAGATCTACATTTTTTGTAAAGTAAGATTTTGTCTATCTTTTATGGTTTTAGAGTTATTCAAAAGTCATTCAGAGTAAACAGGACTGCATAAGCTATAGCCAGAAAATTCAAAATATAAATTTCATTTGTCATGTAAATATCTTAAACATACATTTTAATCAAAACCGTTTGAGCCATTTTCAAGAAAATCAAAATTTTCGAAAAATTCTCCATGTAAAGGATAGTTTAGGGTGGGGCTATTTTCTTCAAAATCTTCGTGTCTTTTTTTTGATTCAGGTGTCTCAAAACATATATTTCCGGTGAAATCCCGGCATTGTGGGAACTTTTTAAATCTAAGGTAGATATCCAGAAGTAACACAAAATCCATTCTAAAATGTGCAAAGAAATAAGCTACATGACAAAATGGCACATGCTGTAATCCGTCCTGTAAAAAATGCCATATTGCAGTGTTGCACTATATGCATGAAATACTATTTTTTTTTTTAAATTGTGTCCCCATTAGTGACTTCCACAGCCTTCATCCCATAAAGAAATAGTTTTCTTTATCAATATCAGAATCATATGCAACACACACCAGACACTTCAAAGTTGCACAAGTACTTGCTGGGAAAAAGTAGAAAGTAAATAGCAGCTTTCAAATCCTGTTATACCTTAACTGAATATTTTTAACTATTTTGATTAAACATAATAACAGAATATTCACTTGTATTATCTTCAAATAAGTGAAGCAACACGAAACATCATGAGTAACAGAGGTTGGCGATTTCGTCCAAAATTAAAAGAAAGGACTACATGCAAGTTGTTTGCAAACTACTGTCCTTAAAGATACATATTTTAGTGTTAAGCGTTTGCATAATGAATTTAAGACAATCTTACTGAAAACCTAAGTAAAATACCACATGTTACACATTTGTAGGATCAGTCACTTGGCATATTTTTCAATTCACACTTTTTTCAAAATTTGGCTTACAAAGACAGATTCTAAGACTGCTATGCAAGAGTCTGTTTTGTGGGAAATTAATTCAAATTTTTAGTATAATATTCAACAGAAAACACCGCTAACTTAAGCTATTAATGCGAATTTTTCAAATAATTACCACCAAAAATCTTCCCTTTGATGACGCTCTTTTGCGTAATATTTGTTGTGCCAGGAAAGAAAGGATAAGTTGCTAATGTGAAGACATCAGCAGGTGAGTACTGTTTTCATTGTACGACTGTACATTCCCATGACTTCATTGTCAGAAATCCAGCATTAGCTAACAACAACATTCCCAGCATTGCGTTTCCCCTCGCGTTCCCTCACTCCGCGCAGATCCCTAGACTTAAGGTATTAAACAAAACTGTGGCATCTTCCTTAAAGTGTATTCATATCGTGGCAGAGTAGTACGCACTATACGGTACCTCTCCTCTCTGTCCACTTGTAAACAAGAGTGCTGCCAGCACCTGTACTCCGCTCGCGAGCCGGCTTCAGGAGCGGAAACCCTGTGCAGGCCTGTTCTAAATACTTCTTTCTTTGTTTCTGGAAATTGTTGACCCTCAAAATTTAGTGTTATTTTTAATAGTTTTTTTCTTAGTGAAAAGATTTGGTAGTTTGATTTTGTTGTATTAACAGTCATTAAATTTTCTAAAATTTTAGAATGGCATTAAATTCTCAAACCAGTTTGTATTTCTCCTGGTAAACCATTCTGGCAGTTTGTCACAATAGCTCAATGGTTAGAGCAGCCGCCTGGTAAGCGGAAGGTCCGTGGTTCAAATCCCAGTTGTGGCATTGAATTTTTAAGTTCCAGTTCTACCTCTCAAACTTTGCCCACCCACGGCTTGTGTGTTTAAAAACACCAACAGTAAGTTTGTTGGCATAAATAAATAATGCTTACATCTTTGTTAGCAAACCTAATTGATGTATCATCTGCACATGTAACTACTTTGAAATTTCTGGATTTACGAAGGTCATTTATACAGGATGAGTCAGAATAAGACCGAACAATTTTATGGCATGATTCAGGGGTTATATTTGAATATTTTCTTACAGTAAATGTTTGTCTGCAAATGTCTTGTTATCGAGACAGAGGGCTTTAACGTTTGGTTAGACGAAATTCTGTCATGTACATCCTTGCTTTCCTTTTGGTATTGTAATATCGCTTGTGTTTTGTTTTCTATGCATTTTTAAATATCGATTGTGTTCTGTTTTTGACATTGTTTGTACACGATTAACCTAAAGTTTGCATTTTATTTCTTAAATGGTAAGGGATTCTGTCAAATATTATACAGCACTTTGTGACTTTGTGGTTTGGTTATCAATCATAGCTATCAGCATATACTAGGCTGCTCCGTCTACTGGAAGGGCTTTCAGTTTGACAGCCCATTATAAAATATGCAATGCATATAAGTTAGCCTTCGGTTACTAGAAGTCTGCACGAACAACAATTACATATGTATCATCTCACCGGAGTTCAAACACTGGGGCCACCTGACCTTCCACTCTGACTACAGTAAGTCCAGCTTTATAATCGCATTGATGCTGTGGTCACTAGAGCATGTGTCTTTGTTGCTCCACTGCACAGAGGGTTGTGGGTTCAAGTCTCATCTCGGGCATGGGTGTTTGGGGTTGCATGTGTGAGTGTGTGCATGTACCTGGAGTGAGGAAGTAAATGAGCATGCATGTCTGTGTGAACTTAGCAAAAATGGAATCAATCATCTGCATGGCCAGATGGTCCGTGGTGACTGAAGGCCAATATGATTAACTAAGATTTCCTACAACCATATTGTGGATGTATAAGGTTTATACGCAAGAGGGCTGGGCACAGGCAAACCCTAGAGCTATTAGGGTTACAAATTATCAATACCGATGAGACAGAATATTGACCAATGGAGGGTCGTTCATGTAAATATTTTTGTAAGAGTGTGTAAATTTCTAATTCTTTTAATTTGGGTGTATCAGGGACTTATTTTTCAATATTCAAGATAGCCAATGTTTTCTTGTCACTTCGTGTTCAACCAATGAGAACTGTTGCGCGGATGAATACAAAAGAATGGGGGTGTTGCGTCAGGAAGACGCCAAAGGACTAGTTTTCATTGGCGTCTGTATGCTCATGATGATGAGACAGAATATTGACTAATAGAAAATTGTTCATGTAAATATTTTTATAAGAGTGTGTAAATTTTTAATTCTTTTAATTTGAATGTATAAGGGACCTAATTTTTTCAATACTCAAAATAGACAATGTCTTCTCAATTGTTTGAGTTCGACCAATGAGAACTGTTGCGCGGATGAATACAAAAGAATGGCGGTGTTGCGTTATACCCACGCCAAAAACTACTTTCATTAGCGTCGGTGACTTCAAAATGTAAAGACGTATAATTGTTGATGGCGTGTGAAAGTTTGAATTACATCCAAACTTCTAACCGGCATGGACGCTATCCAATTTTAAGAGTGGTTAACTAATTGCTTTGTGAAAAGAAGTGTAGATGAACGAATAAATGTGTTTATAACAAAAGTACGTTGATTTATGCATTCCATTCCACGACCACATCCCCTGCAGATAGGAATCGCGCCTGCTCCAGCAAACTTTACATCTTTTAGCAAAATCAGTGCTCCATTTGCTACCATATGCACGCTAATATGTGTTAACCATCATTTAAAGAAATCCCCGCCACAAATGGCTTGCCCAACGTGGAGCGCGAATTTGGAGTGGAATGCAAAATTGAGAGTGCGAAGTGCTAACACCAAAACAACGCTATCTCATCGTGAAGGAGAAAGACGCCATTAGACCATCGTCTGATATCAACAAAACATCGATACACGGAGAATCAACGGGGGAAAAACACCGGAGATCATCTAGCGAAGCCAACTACCCAGGAGACGTAAATAACCGGACGAAGAACCAGCAGAAAAAAAAAAGTAGGATCCAAAATTTTTGTATCTTTATCTTATTCCCATTAGTTAATGATACTTAGAAGTGGAAAAGTAGTGGGACTTTTAACCAAAAGTGAATTAGATAAAGGAATTATAATGTCGCGAAAAGAGATAGAAACAGGAGTGGGGGAAGGGGCAGATAGGCCTAGTTATCAGGAAGGATTAGAAGATGAACAGGCGGAAATAAGCAAAGATCAAAGGTTAATGATGCTGATGTTTGAAAGACTAGAACAGAAACTGGAACAAAATAAGGTAGAATTAGGTCAGAAAATGAAACAAAATAACATAGAATTGAAACAGGATATAGAACAAAGTTTAGGTCAGAGTATAGGTCAAAAAATAGAGGGAGTGAGAGAGGACTTGGAAAATAATAAAAAAGAAATAGAACAGAAAATGGAGGAAGTGAGAAAAGACTTAGAACAGAAAATGGAATTAGGTAGACAGAACTTAGAACAGAAAATGGAATTAGGTAGACAGAATCTAGAACAGAAAATAGAATTAGGTAGACAGAACTTGGAACAGCAAATGGAATTAGGTAGACAGAACCTAGAACAGAAAATAGAATTAGGAAGACAGGAGTGTAAAGAAAATATGAAAGTAATGGAAACTAATTTAAAATTAGTTCATAAAAACTTAAATGAAACAAAGGAAGCCTTAGAAGCTAGGATAGAAATTGTAGGAGATAGGATGGGAAAGATAGAATCAGAGATGAGGGAGAATAAAATTGTGTTAGAAGGAGAAATTGCTAGATGTAGGGATGAAATAACAGAATGTAATACAAGTGTAGACTGTAAGATAACAAATGTAAAAACAGAAATAACTGAGGAATTAAGGAAAGAGATTGAGGTTGTAAAGAAAGACATTATTAATGAAACTGTAGAACAAATAGTAGTTCCTAAAATTAAGACAATGAATGATGTGATGCTTTCACAACAGGATGCTATAAATAATATGAAACAAAGCCACTTAGAAATAAAGAATGATTTAAAATCAATTTGTGAAGAAATGAAAAGAGGGAAAGAAAATTTGGCTAATGTAAATGATGTTGTGAAAGCATTACAAAGACAAGATGATTTAGATGTAAGTAATGTACAAGATGAGAGTTACTTGAGTAATGTACAAAATGTTGACTCACCATACAGAGAAAGAGGTTCACAACCAAACAATGACACAACACATAACACATGTTACACCAACAGCATATTACATGAAATTACACCACCTACATTTGACGAGGAGAAGGGAGACGATCCAAAACTCTTTGTTAAAGAGATGGAGGAATACTTTAAAGTGAAAAGGATACCAAACGAGCTTAGGATGATGATAGTAAAGAAAAGCTTAAAAAACAAGGCATTAGAATGGCTCAGGTTAACACTAGCTGGTCATGAGTCTTATAGCTCATTCAGAAATTTATTCCTATCAAGATATTGGGGCCCAGCTAAACAAAACCAAACTAGGGTAGAGCTAGCGACAGGTAGATACGATCCAGCCAAAGGATTGTCATTAGTCGACTATTTCATGAAAGTAGCCAACAAAGGAAAGCTATTAGACCCTAACTTGTCGGAGGCAGAACTAATTGCCAGCATAACGAGACATTTCCCAGACACAGTGAGAACAGGATTAATTGTTGCAAGGCCGGTAGATTTTGCAGATATGATAGAACTGCTGACAGCCTTCGAAACACAAAATGGTCGACCTAATGAACATAGACATAGGAACGGTCACCCAAACTCACCCATCCTAAACCGAAACACGGCTACGAACAACCAAAGCGAAGGAGAACATACAAATACTAGGAGTACCCATGAAAGGGGGAGAGGGGCACACCATTTCCCACAACCACATAATCATGGCGAGAGGATGGAGAACACAAGACAGCGGTACCACGACACAATACCGAGGGGTGAATCGAGGTACAGAACGCACAGGTATGATCGTGGAAGACCAGGAGATCGTACCCATCAAGTGAATCATATACGATTCTGTAGGGAATACATGAACAGCCATAGGCCGTCGTACAATAGGGGTTCACGTCAAAGGGGCAGAAACCAAGGGAACATCGACAACATAAGACAACAGGAACAGAATGAAAATGTGCCGGATAGGACCGATACTGCACAGAATACAGAAACTACGATCACCTCCAACGTCCAGGAAAACTAAGTACAAGTCAACTTTGTGTCCCGGAAGTTGACCTGTGTGGCAGTAGGGGCGATATTGACCAATATAATGTAGGTACCTTGAGAAGACAGGCGAGTGAAAGAAAGGAGATAACCAATCCACCAATGATTAGGCTGAAGGTATGGGGTATCGAATTGCCAGCGATGATCGATACAGGAGCCAGCACATCAGTATGTGACGAACAGCTGTTCCAAGAACTGATAACTAAAAGAAATGCTGAATTCTTGCCTGTGTGCGGAGTATATTGCAGCACAGCAATTGGCAAGAAGAAAGAACATGTTAAATACCAGGTAAGGCTGGTAATTGAAATCGGAAGTTGGAAGTTCGATTTCATTGCCCTAGTAATACCAAGATTAACAGCTACCCTAATCATTGGCAGTGATTTGCTTAACCTTTGGAGGTCGATAATTAACTATGACCTACATGAATTTATCATTAAGGAAGGAGCCTCAGAATGCACTGCGAAGTTCCTGGAGGAAGAAACATGCCAGGAGGAACCAGACCAGACAGGGATCCATCCAGATGAACAATTCTTTGTGGAAAACATCAATGTCCACGAGAATAGATTGGTAGACCTAAGGGTACATAAGAAGAAAACAGGTTGGACGAGCGATGAAGAAACTAACGTTTGCAGCCATTGGATCTGCACAGAAGACGAGTATGTTGCCTGGGACAACTGCCAACCTGAACCACTACCAACAGATGGAGAAGAATCGATGTTACAGCTAATCGATGAGAAGGTCTGGGGGGCACATGGCATCTCTGAAGAGGAAAGAAGCCAACTTAGGAAAATACTGGTTAAAAACAGGAAAGTTTTCGATAAAAAGCCAGGTACGTGTAACAAGTACGTACATACCTTTACAGTAACAGATATTACCCCCTATTCACACAAATCCAGGCCCATCCCCAACTCCATTAGGGAGGAAGCTGACAGAGTAATCCAGAAAATGTTAGCGGACGGAATAATTGAGCCGTCGGACTCATATTATGTGAATCCAGTAGTATGGGTCCATAAGAAAGGGGGAAAATTAAGGATGACCATCGACGCAAGGAAGATAAATGCACATACCTTGCCGGATCACTACAGGCCTGAGGGGGTAGACCAACTAATATCGAAATTGAAAGGAGGTCAACATTTCACTAGTCTCGACTTGACAGCATCGTTCTGGCAAATTCCTCTTCATCCAGATGTCAGGAAATATACCTGTTTCTTACACAAGGGAAAGGTATACCAATTTTCAAAATGTGCCTTTGGACTATCGACCAGTAGCAGTGCACTACTGAGGGCTCTAGACAAAGTTTTTGGAGATACCATCGAGACTTTTGTGACGCAATATGTAGATGACTTTCTAATATACAGTGAGAATCCCGAGTCGCACTTACATCACATAGATTATGTATTATCCAGGTTCCAGGAAAGCAACATGACCCTAAATCTAGAAAAGTGTGAATTTTTCGTCAAAGAGGCTGAATTTCTGGGCCACATCATAACACCTGATGGTATACAACCTAATCCGGAGAGGGTCAAGGCCATAGAGCATATACCACCCCCACGTAACTTAAAACAGTTGAGGAGGTTTCTGGGCATTTTGCAGTACCAGTCGAAATTCGTGGTCAACTACGCTAAGGAATTGGTACCCCTTAGAGCACTGTTGAAAAAAGATACTAAGTGGGAGTGGAATGCCGAACACCAGGTGGCCTTTGAGAATATCAAAGAACTTTTCAAGCACAGTATTCTCCTGGAACGACCGGATCCGAATTCACCTTTTCTAGTATACACTGATGCTAGTGCGCACTCATATGGTGCGATATTAGCACAAGAAGATGCAGATGGCAACAAACATGTGATTGCCACAGCTTCTAGATTTTTAAATAAAATAGAAGCCAATGCCTGCATAACCGAACTGGAAATAGGTGCAATCCATTTTGCGTTGCAGAAGTTCAGACAATATATATATCTCTATAAAATAATTATATATACAGATCACGTAAGCCTGTCCTTCATTCAAAAATGTAAGCTGACCAACTCCAAAATCTCAAGGTACATACATGAGATCATGTCATACGACATAGAGGTCAAACATATCCCGGGGAAGGAGAATATCTTCAGTGACTTATTGTCAAGATTGAGGTCGGAAAGTCACATACCCGAGACGGTATACAGTCCGCACCATGAGATCAAAATTATGCAGATAAGTAGCAAAGAAAACAACGAGATCTTGCAAGACTTCAAGAACATAGCAAAGCTGCAACAAGAAGACCCTGAATTGAAGAGGCTATTCGACAAGGCTCCAGACATAATACCAAGATTGGATGCCAAGATAGGCAAATTTAGGGACATACTATTTAAACTGCATGGTCGCGACGTAAAGAAATGGAAGATGATGGTACCAAATTCCTTACAGGATAGGGTCATTTTAGCATTCCACCACTCGATGCTTCACTCCGGTACTGAGAGGACAGTGCTTGCCATCGAGGAGGTATTGTACATTAAACATCTTGGCAAGAAGGTCAGGAAGTTAATTTCCTCATGCGACCTATGCCAAAAGGCCAAGCCAATTAATGTAAAGTACGATGTCATCCCACAATCCATTGTGAGGAATGAAAAAAATGCATTGGTGTGTATTGACGAGCATGGAGAGCTGCCAAGGGGTAAAGATGGAAACAGATACATATTTGTCATGTTTGATGTCTTTACAAAATTCACCAAAATATACCCCATTAAGAACATCAAAAGCAGAACATGCCTAGATAAAATCGTCAAGGACTACATCCCAAAATATGGGAGAATAAAATGTATTTTATCGGACAATGCGACCATGCATAAGAGCAAATTGTTTCAGAACACCTTAGAAACATTAGGAGTAAAATTGTACTATTCCTCAGCATATTACCCCCAGGGAAACCCGACCGAGAGAATCATGAGGGATATTAGTATTTATTTTCGTTTACTCTGCCACAGAGACCACACTTCCTGGACGGAAAAATGCGGATATATAGAGGAGGTGATCAACCATTCGGTGAACCCCACGACCAAGTTCGCACCTATCGAGCTAATGACCAACACGAAACCAAGAAAATTAGCAATTGACATTGACACTACCATGGCTGCCCAAAGAGAATTATCAGAGAAAGAAAAATGTCAATTGGCATTCAGAAGATTACAACAGAAGGCTGAAAAAGGGAGGAACAAGGTGAAGAGATTCGTCAGGAAATGGTCCCCACAAATTGGAGAAAAGGTGCTCTTAAAAAGCCACAAAGCATCCAAGGCATCTGAGAAGAGATCTGGGAAGATGGAACTATTGTATACTGGACCACTGGTCATAACAAAACAGCTGGGTGACCACACATATGAGCTACAGAATACGAATGGCAAGTTGGTAGGAAGATACCATAAAAACAAATTGAAGCCATACAAAGAAAGGACCAAATAGTCTTTGTCAACGAATGTGTAAGGCAGGATTAGTAGAGATGAAAGAAGATAATTTTTAATGGGTTACTTATAGAAAATCATGTTCAGATTAGGGATTACAACAAGGAAGAAGATCAACATGGTCATTGGCTATATCGACCACAAAGAGCATTGTCAACAAAGACAGATGAGGACACTGATTGTCATTAAATAAATGAATCATAGCGACGGAAGATAATATGTTTTTGACATAAGGATGTCAGGGACAAAAATAAAAATGAATTGATTATGATGAAAAAGATATAATATTTCGACACAAAGATGTCGAGGGTAAATGGAGAAGAAAAATAATACAATTACAGAATAATTGTAAGTATAGAAGTTTTCTCTTATAGAAATAAGAGACAAAGAGATGACAATTAGTGAAATGAGGAAAACTATAACCAGAAAAACAATGCCCATGAATTAAGATGAATATAGCCGATGCTAAGCTCGAAGAAATGTTGAACCAAACAGCAATGAAAAACAACCCAATCAAGAAAATTAGTACCATTAGTAACATCAGAGTTTAAGAACCGACTCAACGACCTGCCTATACATAAGCTCATAAGACAAAGAAGGCAAAGAACTGAATAAAATATTGCCATAAACATGATCAAAATCATTAGCTCAAAATTTGTATCCTGTTTTTCTCTCCTCATAGCAAAGAATACAAGTCAAAAACCACATGAAACACTTAAATTATATTTGTGTCAATGTCAAATGTACAATAACTGAGTATGTGTTGTATAAGAACTGAATATGTGTTGTACAATAACTGAATATGTATTGTATGATAACTGGATATATTGTACAATAACAGAATATGTTGAGTAATAACTAAATGCTTTATGCCAAAACTGAATGTGTATTGTGTAATAACTGAATATGTATTGCATTAAAACAGAACACATATGTGTTATGATAGCAGGATATATTGTGCAATAACTGAATATGTATTGTGTAATAATTGGACATGTTGTGTAGTAATCAAATGTGTTGTACAACAACTGAATATGTATTGTACAATGACAGAAGGTGTGTTGTATAATAACAACATATATGGTATGATAGCAGGATATATTGTACAAGGACTGAATATGTATTACATAATAATTGGACATATTGTGTAATAACTAAATATATTGTACAATAACTGGATATGTATTGTATAATAATTGAATGCATTGTGTAGCAATCGAATATGTGAAGTTTATAAAGACATGCTGTATCATGTCAAAACAAAGGACAAAGACAAACAGTGAAGAAGACTGTAAAGAAAAAAAATATATATTGTACAAAGTGATTGAATCATAGAAGTAGGGAGAAGTATTGTGTTGTGTTTCAAGATTGTATATAAGGTGACAACTTGAAAAACAAAACAAGGGGCATATGAGACAGAATATTGACTAATAGAAAATTGTTCATGTAAATATTTTTATAAGAGTGTGTAAATTTTTAATTCTTTTAATTTGAATGTATAAGGGACCTAATTTTTTCAATACTCAAAATAGACAATGTCTTCTCAATTGTTTGAGTTCGACCAATGAGAACTGTTGCGCGGATGAATACAAAAGAATGGCGGTGTTGCGTTATACCCACGCCAAAAACTACTTTCATTAGCGTCGGTGACTTCAAAATGTAAAGACGTATAATTGTTGATGGCGTGTGAAAGTTTGAATTACATCCAAACTTCTAACCGGCATGGACGCTATCCAATTTTAAGAGTGGTTAACTAATTGCTTTGTGAAAAGAAGTGTAGATGAACGAATAAATGTGTTTATAACAAAAGTACGTTGATTTATGCATTCCATTCCACGACCACATCCCCTGCAGATAGGAATCGCGCCTGCTCCAGCAAACTTTACATCTTTTAGCAAAATCAGTGCTCCATTTGCTACCATATTCACGCTAATATGTGTTAACCATCACTTTTAAGAAATCCCCGCCACAATGATAAGACGTGTGTTTGGTAGTGTGTGAACATGGAACTTTCACCCAAACCTTTATACGGTGTAGATTCTACCTAACTGTGAAAATTGTTGACTAATTAATATGGTGCTAAAAGTGTAAATAAACGAATAAATATGTTGTGATAAAGGAACGTTGACTTATGCATTCCATTCTGTAACCACAACCCTGTAGATAAGAGTCGCGTCTGCTATCACTTCCTATTTCTACATTCAGTAAGAACACTATCTCCGGTATGCTATGTAAAGAATCTATTCCTGCTGCTAAGTAAGAATCTTTTTATAAAATCCGCACCACCGATTTACAGTGAACATATGGATTGGTATTGTAAATGACAATCACAACGACCTATTTACTACCTCCACGTATGACGGGTCACATTTTCCTGCAGATTTTACAACATACGTTGCCAGGACTTCCGGAAAATATTCCTTTAGGAATATGCCAGTTAATATGGTTCCAAGGCATTGGAGCACCTGCCCATTATGCTGGTGATGTAAGGGATTTCCTAGTGCAACGTTCCTGATTGCCAAATTAGTAGGTGAGCACCAATATTATGGCCAGTATGTTCACCAGATCTAATCCCTTTTGATTTTTTTTTTTTGACCTTTGGGGACATGTTCAGGTTCTTGTGTGCAAGACGCTAGTTAATAGTGAAGAGGTGCTAATGAGGAATATGCTATTCGTGATATACCAGGTATTTTTCAAAGAACTTGGCAATCATTATTGTGATGCTATCAACTATGTTCTGAAGCCCAATGTTGTCATTTTGAACATCTTTTATGAACACTTATGCACTTGTTTCATTCTTGGTTTGTTCTTATTTTAACTATGTTTGAAGCCTTTTAAAGGTGGAAAAAACGTGAAGAGCATTTCCATATGTTATTGACAATAACATGCATTGTAGATCGGTTATAAGGTTTTCCCACTTTAGAGCACAAGGATTTAGTGTCAATAATTAAATCAAGATTTAAAAGAGAGTTTTGTATTGTATTTTTCAAAATTAAAGTTACACAGCTACTCTTATTTTAAAACTTTCCTAATGCCTAGCGATCTGTTTGGCAGAATTTTGTCTAACCCGATGTGGTGTTTCAAAAGTTTTAATATTGTCTAACTCGAAAACAAGACGTTTGCAAACATACTTTACTAAAATAAAATACTCAAATATAACTCCTGAATCACACCTTAAAAGTTTTCAGTGTTATTCTGACTCACTCTGTATACAGGAGAAATAGGAGAGGTTCAAGCATAGACCCTTGCAGAACACCCATTTTTTCAATCCATAATTGGGTTTAGTGGATATTACTGTGCATTCTTGCCAGTGATGTATTTCGGTACATTGTTTTTGATCTAGAAGAAAGGATTTTATAATTTCATGGAATTTATCCCTAATACCATGCTTTTGTAATTTACCTAGTAGCTATGCATGTATTACATTATCAAAAGCCTTGGAGAGATCAAGGAATATTCCTGTGGTCGTGGAAAATTTTTCTCTGAAGCCATGTTTAGAAGGGTCAAGTAAATATAATTTATTTAAAAAAAACATAAGTCTATTACATAATATGGTATGTGGATTATGCTGAGTTGTTAGTTAAATTGGTCCAGTTTGTTGCATCAATGTCACATATTGAGTAACTTCATTTTAATTTGGCATCCCTGAGTGCTAAATTCATGTTTTTGCATAGTTGATATCTGCATATCCTTCATTTATGCCAGTTATTGAGTGCATGCTTTTAATGTAATGTAATGTAATTTATTGCGCCAATTTATCAATTTTACATTGACTTTGGACATGTCAGTTATACATACAGTTATACAATTTTACAAATACAAATTATTTACAAATATAACAAATTTACATATTCATAAATTCATAAATTATGTTGACATAAATAAAATAATAACACATTTACAGTTCATTTAAATCATACAAGGCTTTGTCTATTAAATATTTTTTTAGCTTACATTTAAATAGTCTTTTTGAGCTGACAACAGATTTTAATTGTGTTGGCAACTTGTTGAACATCTTTATTCCTCTTATGCTAACGTCTTTCTCTGTGATGCCCTTATTAACATTTTGTCTGTGGAAATCAGAGTTGTTTCGTGTGTTATGGTCATGTATTTGATTATTTCTTGTTAAGTTTTGCTTTTCTATTACATATAATATAGTCCTATAAACATTCAGAGAGAAAATGGTGAATATTTTTTTATTGATAAAAGTATCCCTGCATGATTCCCTTGGTTTTAATTTGTACACGAGTCTGATTCATCTTTTTTGAAGACTAAATATTCTTTCCAAGTGTGTTTTTGCAGAACAGCCCCAAATTTCTATCCCATACATCATGTGGGAATATATGCAGCCAAAATAAATAAGTTTCAAGATATATATATATCTCCATATGTCCGAAAATGCCTTAATAGGAAAACTGATTTGCTGATGGTACTACAAATGTGGTTAATATGCTCTACCCATTTTAATTGATTGTCTACTACTATGCCTAAAAATTTATGTGCTTGCACTTCCTCGATAGTGTTACCCTGTATTTGTAAGCTCAGATTCAAAATATTTTTATTTGATGTGTTAAATTGGATCATTTTTGTTTTTCCCATATTACATTTAAGGTTGATAGCCTCGAAATAGTTCAAGATCTTGGAAGCAGAGTTGTTCATATTTATGTTCAATTCCTCTGTGTTTTTACTCCAGCAAATGGCTGTTGTATTGTCTGCGTAGGTGACAATAGATGTATTTATTGGGTGCACAATGTCATTAACATATATAATGAATAATAAGGGTCCCAATACTGTTCCTTGGGGTACTCCATACTTACTGATTCCTATTTTTGAGTGTATTTTATTGATGAATTTACCTTTTTTGTGGGAGACTTCTGTTAACTGACTTCTTCCATTAAGGTAACTACTGATTAGTTTCTTGGTTAGACCTCTAATTCCATAGTTTTCCAATTTATTCAATAAAACTTTATGATCGACGCAATCAAAAGCCTTAGACAGATCAAAAAATAAAGAGCTAACCTTATAGTTATTTTCCATTTTCTTGGTAACGTCTTGAATAAACTGGCTAAGAGCAGTGGATGTAGATTTTCCTTTTCTAAAACCATGCTGGAAGTTTTGTAATAGTTGGTGCTTGTTGAAGTAAGAAATAAATCTTTCTAGTAAGACTCTTTCAAAGAGTTTGGCCACCTCAGAAGTTAAGGTTATTGGCCTATAATTATTAACATCTTCTTGTAATGCTCCATACTCTTGTATTTTAACTCACATCAAGCATTATTGGCACAGTAGTTAAATATTCACCACATTCATGTATTTCTATTGTCAATTGTTGCCAGACAACATACATACATTACTTCCTGAGTTCTTACTAGCTCTGCAGAAGGTAAAGAATGATTACTATTAAACAAAAATTCTCCCATTTCAGCTGAGAATCAAATCTAGATGTGGGCTCAGAACATGCTAACCATTTGATCTTACAGGCACTCTAAAATTATTTTGTTCTCCTTGAGGTAGGGTTACCAGACGTCCAGAATTTCCAGGAAACGCCCTATATTTTCACCATTTTTCCGGTGTATGGGGGAAATTTTTGAAAATTCTGTAATGTCTTACATTTCCAGAGCCAAGCAACAATCATTAGAAAATGAACTGGAAACTGGGAAAACAGAAATGAATAATTGGTTATCAGTCATAACTTCAGCTTGCTATAGCAACATGGCTACACAGGCTATAGTCAAAGAGCACACTCATGCATTAGTAACATGGAACGAGAGATTGGCAAAGCAGCATTTGGACTCTGAGGTAAAAGGTTGGTGTTCTTTAAAGGCAAAGAGATGCTTTATCATCACTCTTCCATTTGCATTTTTGCTATCAAAGAATAAGGAAGTGGAAAGCAAACAGTATATCTTCTAAGAAACAAAACTTCACAAATTTCTGCCAGGATTTCAGATATTGGAGGTTTCTTTGCTCAGCCCTCACAGTCAGCACATCATATTAGCAATGCAGTGGCAACTCTTACATTTCATATTGTTGATCATCAGACATCATACAAATCCATGGAAACAATATTATATATTCAAACTATTTTAGTAGGTTAGGAACAGAAAATAAATGTTTGGAGGTGATAATACAAACACAAATTTTGGTGGCATAAACCGACCAAAGGGAAAAATATGTTCAGCAAACTAAAATCATATTAATTGCAAAATGTAAGTTCTTCGGACAAGTATGACTCACTCTTGATGATCACATATAACATTGTATGTTTCGGGATTTTAAGATATAAATGTATCTATCTATATACCTGTGAGTATATATATTGTTTAAATTACAACTTTACATTATATTTGCATGGATGATAATGTCCTACGTTTTTGCCAAACGTCCTGCATCTCTTACAAAGCAGTTAAGCATAGCTTAAGCATTTAAGCATAAAAAATGAAAAAATCACTGTATGTAGTTTGTCCGCACACATGATTTTGTAAATGTGTTACACTTTGCTATTCTTACATTAACTATGTATATAGTCTGATGAGTCACCAGTTCAGTGGGCCCATACCCAATGTGTAGATGTATGTGACAAAGGATCTTATCTTATCATTGTGCCTACATTTCCACAAAATAACCTGGTAACCTGACCTTAGGTTATATGTATCTTTCTCAGAAATGAAATAGAGGAGTGAGGATCTAAACAATTTTTTTATACTTACCTAAAAGTAGTTGTTTTTAGGAAACCAAAAATGTATTATTTTCTTGTGAATTCTTCAGTGGTACTCCATTTGCTTTATGTTGTTTAAATAATTAGCACAGAGTACTTTGAATTTTCAAAGCTAAACTAAATTTGTAAGTAAAAGATAGAATACACCACAGGTTGGTGGCAAAACTTCATACTACAGTTCAAAATCACTTTGTTTTCAAACATATTACAATTTAAAATTATGTTTTTTTAAGAAAACAAATACTTTCCAGGAAATTTAACAAATATTTTTTAAATGATGATATGAATTTAAATGTGAACAACTACAAAATTATTAAACTCTGATATAAGACTGAAATGCAAACAAGAAAATATATAGGCAAGATGCAATTATTTAGACTATCTCAGTTAAATATGATCATATAATACAATTCAAAATCCTGTCTTTCGCTAAAAATATTCAAATCACATGTTCAAATGCATTCTGTCTACATTCTACTACCAGATTTACAATGTTATTAACTTATAATTATAATATTTCCAGATATTTGAAAGAATTTGCATAACTCATATATTAAGAAGTAAATAAAAATACCTCATTCACAGTTTTTTCTAGATCCAAAGCTGCTAACATTGCATCTTCTGCAGTACCCCATTCTGCACGTTCTGGAGCTTTAATGTCAGTAAGCACAATGCGCCCACCACGTTTGTTTAAGTATTTCATGAATTTTGTAGCATGTTCTCTCTCTTCATCTGAAGCTTTAAAGAAGTATTTGTGTAGCCCATGCAAAGCAATGTCATCTCGGTCGAAATAATATGCCTGAAACAGTTGCCAGTAGTAAGAGTGGAGTAACATTTAGATAATTTATCTAAATTAGATTCTAGTAGTATTGTGATTATTAAAAAGGGGACAATTTTGAACAGAACATAGTGGTGTAAAGTCGCTTTATTTGATTTTCCTTCAGTTAATAAACATTTTCATTTAAATGAATGGAAATACAATGATGTTCCAGGCAAACTGTTATAATGGCAGGGATGATAGGGGGAAGTAAGAGCTTATCATTTATGATAAATGAAAATTTGCTACATATAAGACTGTAATCATAAAGTTTACAAGCTATATAGCAGTTTAATTAAGTTTTAAGCATACAGCACATATATGAGAGATGGAATCAGGACTGAAAAATTCAATGCCATAGCCGGGATTTGAACCACGGATCTTCCACTTATCAAGCGACTGCTCTAACCAAAACTACCATGGCAAGTTGGCCATGGTAGCTTACTGTGCTTTTCAAATGGGAAGGAGTTTGTCCTTGAATGCCTCCATGCTGGCAACCAATGAGTCCTGCTGTGTTGTCATATTGCGCCAGGTAGACTTGTATGAACTAGGACAGTGTGCAAGAGAGTGGGAAATAAAAAGAGTGGGGGTAATAAGCTTGCAATGCTGTGCACGTAAACATATCTCATTGGCTGCAGATCAGAGCTCTTCCCATTTGAAAAGCACAGTAGTGGTTACAGCAGCCGCTCAATAAGTGGAAGATCAATGGTTCAAATCCCAGTTATGGCATTGAACTTTACAGTCCTGATTCCACCTCTTAAACACTGCCCACACATGGCTTGTGTGTTTAAAAACACCAGCAGTAAGTTTGTTGGCATAAATAAACAATAAAGCAGCATATATGTTTTGCAAACTGAGTACAGAAGTTAGTTTTCCGTACCCATAACTTGCCGGTGCTTTATGCAGAAACAGTAAAAGACTATCCATCAGAAGTGGTCATTTGTTCCCCAATTGTATAACAGGACCTTAGAAAAGCTAACAATATCATACAAGAAAAGAAAATGTTAAGTGCATTGTTATTAAAATAAAGATGCATTCATCATCAAAGTAACCCATGTTTTATCGAAAAAGTATTTTTGTTTTAACATATAAGCTATTTACCATGCATTGGTGCTACTAAAATAATATAAGTAGTTGTAGTACTCCTTTGCCTCCTTTGTAATGTGCTGCTGCATTTCAGAGGTGAATAGCATGCATTTCCTTAAAAACGCTTATTATTGACTAGTTAACTTTAGATTTATGAACCACAGATTAGGTCTCATTTACACACACCTTCATTTTTAAGTGTGCCTTCACTTTCCAATCTATGACATCACTCTTTGAAGCAAGTCTACAGTTACCTGGTAATTCACATTTGCATGATGGCATCTAGCAATGTATGACTGTGTTATTTCTATCATCAGTGCTGAATAAATGGTTGGTGTCAAGTGAATTTGTTAGAGTATTTTTCAGTTGGAAGTGCTCCCTAGCAACTGTTTTAAGAATTTACAGAGTGTCCTTGGAACATGTTTGCAAGATATGGAAACAAACCTGATTGAGTGTGATGCTGCATATTGTCACTAGTTACCGTCTGTTTTATTCAGATAGCTGTTTTGTTGCAGTTTTCGTTTTCTCCGATAGGTGTGAACTGCATTTTTAAAACTTTACAGACAACCAAGTCACTGCATTAATAAGTACGCATATGTGTTTCACTGTTCAATTTTGCTGTTGAAAAGTCTTTCAATAAATTGCTGGGAGAAACTATTGTTGAGCGCTCTATGGAAAGCTTTGTGAATACGAAGTGCAGAACTTGATAGCCAAATTAAGTTCCTCTGGACATTCAACCTAGGTGCTCTCTATATAGTGATACCTGTTTTCCTCAGCTTGTTGAAATCTAAAGCTTCCTGAACAGTGGTGACATCATGTGCAACCATTGAAGAAACAATTAAAAATGAATACTCAGTAAGTGTACACATACACACAGAATGTTTCAAAATTTGACTGATTAACTTTAAGGGACCAATGGAAGGGTGTTGGGAGAGCAATTGGAGTTAGGACACTTATGGCTCCAGAGCGTATGTTTCTGTGCAATAAGCCAAAATAAATTTGAGCCAGTGTGCCACTAATACCACTTCAATGGTATATGTAAGCATTTGCTGCAATACCAAGAAGTATACATGTGTGGCTTAGTGATAAAGTAGGTACTTCTCAAGCGATGAAACCAGGCTCCATGTTCAAGCACTGCCAAATGTTTCTCTTTTTTATTTTCAATCTTCAAATAGCTGATTGTGAAGAAAATGCTGCATTTATTATTATTCTTTCTTTCTTTACCAGATTACCCTTCTCTTATGTAGGACTTTGAAACAGAAATTCAGTGTACGCGAACAAGCATCACGTACTGACAGCGAGGTTAACATGCCGGCTTCACATGACCAATGGTCGAATGTTTAAAACCTAGGTGACGCATGAGTATGGAAACAGCACTGTGCTATGAGAGACCATTGTGCTAGTACAATGAAAGTGTAAGCAGAGTTGTTGGAAGGTAATCGTGGTCGGCTCCTCTCGATGCTGAAATGAAGGAATGCATCGAATAAACATTTGAAAACAAAGTTTGGATCATTCCTTTAATACCCACAAAGTACCCTGAGAACTTCAAATCCATGCTCTACCAAGTTAAGCTGAGGTAATGGCGCCAAGAACACCTTAGAGCATCCAGTGGACCCTCTTCCCATCAGTAGCATATTTAACATCCTATGCACTTCAAATTGGCGACCTCAATGTGAGATCATCAGCTACAAATAGGCGTCCACAATGAGAGATTACTTCAGCTACAAATTGGCATCTCAAATGCGGGCTCGACTAGGAACCAACCGGACTTCGGAGGAAACAACGATCATCAATATATAAGGTAGGACAACAGCGATCAACGACCTTCCAGAACTTCATGAAATAAGGTACTCTGAAAACAAAACAAACATTTTATTAAAAATCCTATGTACTTAAGGAATGGAAAAATGTTAGGGCAAGACTTACAAGAGAACATGGAAGTGCAAAACAGTGAACATTGTGATAGTATACAGGACAATAGTGAAAATATAGTAGAATTAGAAGAATGTAGTAGAAATGTATTGAGCAATTTAGAAGTGCAAGAATTTTAATAACATGGGACTAGGGAAAGGCATGTTTATTCAGAAATGCATGAAAACAGTCTGATGATGCAACAAACTCTAGAAAAATTTTGTGAAATGTTTAGAGAATCAGAGAAAAGGATAGGAGAGAAGATAGATGAAAACAATAAGAGTTTAAGGGCAGAGTTAGGAGTAACTAACCAAAAGTTAGATGAAAATAATAAGAGTTTAGGAGCAGAGTTAGGAGTAACTAGCCAAAAGATAGATGAAAATAATAAGAGTTTAAGAGCAGAGTTAGGAAACTTAAATAAACAGATGGGTGAAACTAACCAAAGAATGGGAAAGATAGAATAGGTAGGAGAACATTTAGACAAAAAAATGAGAGAAAATACTGATACTTTGAGAACAGAGGTAGGAAACCTAAACAAACAGATAGTAGAGAGTAGTCTAGAACAGAAAGAGATAACGGAACAGCTGGAAAATTTTAAATAAGAAATAAGGGGAGAAATAAATCAGGTTAGGAGCGAAATAAAAGAAAACAGGGAACAGGTCAAAGGGGAGATACAAAATGTGAGGAAAGAGATAGAAGCAGAAAGTCAAACACAAGCTAGGAGGGTAGATGAGATAAATAATCAGGTAAAGAATGCATCAGTTGAAATTGTTAATGTAAGAGAAGTCTTAGAAAGTTTAAGAATTAATGAAACAGTACCCAATTCTATGTCCAGTAATGTGAGTGAGGTACTTAATAGAAACGAAGCAATTCCCAATGCATGTGCAGACATTCCTATGCCTAGTATGGGTAGTGCACAGTTAAACCTGAATACCAGAACAAACATTCCAAGAAATGGTAACCATGGTCTACCTTTACCTAATCATATGTGGAACGAAATAGTACCACCTGTTTTTGAAGATGAGGAATCAGATGATCCCAAAGCTTTTATTGAAGGGTTGGAGGAATATTTTAATGTTAAAAGTGTGCCTAAGGAATATAAAATGGTTATAGTGAAGAACTGTTTCAAAGGCAACGCAGCTAATTGGTTCAATTTATCACTGGGAAATAACAATGATTTCAGGACCTTTGTAAATATATTCCAATCATAAAATCTATAAGAAACTGTGGCAAGGGCAATTCGAGAAATATTGGAATACTTCACAAACAATGGGTTGAAGTTAAACTTAGCAAAAACAAAATTCATGACATTTCAGAGCACTAATATAAATATTAATATCGACAATATGTCCTTAGAACAGGTAAGAAATTTTAATTTCTTGGGAGTACACATAGGCGAGATATTATCTTATAATAATATACATAAGGAGCACTCGAAAGAGCATTAACAGTTTAGTCACTATAGTCTTTTATGGATTTTGTACTTTTTCCACACGTTATTATATGATACCGTCCACACTTTTGGTCGCACAGTGAACATATGCAGTCAGTGTCCGGTTGGTGGAATCTTTGCATTCTGCATATCTTGTGATGGAAGCCGTGGATAGCGAGTCTGGTTACCACATGTCTTTGATCTTGGCATGTCTCTGTTCACTTCCGGTCTGTCATTGCGCTTGTGCCATAGAAGTCTGGGTCGATGTCGTTTCGCTTCCTATGTCGTGACTCTAGGTGTGCTTGATAAGGGCCAGTAGATGGCAGCATTAATTCCAGCCTGAGGTCCTCTATGAAGAAGCTTTCTCTGGTCAAGCATACACCATCCTTGAGGGTGAATACTTCCCGAGTCCTAGGAGCCTCTTCAGGAATCTTGCCTTCACGTTTTCAAGTCTTGCGAGGTCGCTTCTCGTCAGCTTCTCCCACCATATTAATTCTATTCCATAGGAGGCCATCAGTGTTATGACTGCGTGGAATAGTGACATTGCTGTGGTCAAGGAGAGTTTGTTGATGTTAGGAATTCTGTTTATGGCTTTCATGGCTGCTGTTGCTCTTTCCTGGATGTGGATGCTGTAGGAAGTCATGGTTGGTTGTAGGCTTACTCCTAGGTATCGGAAGTTGTTCACAGTCGTCAGGCTTTCTCCTTGCAGGGTAAATTTGTCATGTTTACCTGGTTTTCCTCCTTTTCTGAAAACCGTATGTACTGTTTTTTCTTTGTTGATCGCAAAGCTATTTTTTTCGGCCCACTGTTAGAGCTTCTCGAGTGCTGCTTGTAGATCACTCTTGCAGTGTGACCCTAGAGCCATGTCATCTGCATACATTATTAGCTTCACTGTGGGGAGGTCCTTAACAATGTCTATGATGTCTGCCGTTAAGATATGAAACAGCAGGGGGCTCATGGGGTTGCCCTGCGGTACGCCATTTGTCTGTTTGATCTTTTCGGATAGGGCTGCGCCATCGTTGATAATAATATAGTTATATGCTAGAATTGCCTCAATCATTCTGGCTAGGGGATGTGTGTCTCCCAGCATCTCTGTTAGTTTATTTATGAGGGTATCCCAGTTGACTGAGTCGAATGCTTTCCTATAGTCGACAAAGACAGCGTGGTATTTGCTCTTCTTGTATCTAAGGGTTTGCTCTGCTTCTTCTTGTAGAACTTTCACAGCTTGAAGGGTGCTCCTTTTTTCTCGAAAGCCAAATTGGCAGTCTGGGATGAATTTGTCCACTTCCATGCTTAGTCTTCTAGATAAAATTTTGGAGAAAATTTTGTATGTTATGTTTTGTAGAGCTATGCCCCTGTAAGAGTTAGGGTCTTCAGTGTTTCCTTTCCCTTTATATAATATTGTCATCTGGGCCGTTCTCCAACTGTCTGTTGGAGCCGGTTTTCAGGCACTGATTAAACAGTTGTGTCCATAAAGGCAGGAACAGTCCTCGTGTTTCTTTTATGTGTTCTGTGAATATGTTGTCTGGCCCTGCTGCTTTTCCCTTCTTTGCCGTTTTAATAGCATCCTGAATTTCATTTGGGTAGATTTGGATGTATGCTTCTACTATGTCGTTTGTGGTTTTGACCTGGTAGGCTGTGTCTGCGCCGTTCTTGTTGAGGATTCCGGAGAAATGTTTCTCCCAGGCCTCAATCGGGATCTCCCTCGCCCTGGGGGCTTGTTTTCTTTTTAGCGCTAGGAAGGAATCTGCTCTCGCTTGTTCAGCTGTTTCTCTGGCTTCTGTCTCGATGTATTCTGCTCTTTTTGCTTTTAATAGTAGTTTGTATTTTTTCCTCTTCCTGGCATAAATTTCCATGTCTTCTTTCTCATTTGTTCTTTTTGCTCTGTGTAGTGCACACAGTGCTTCTTTCCGTGAACTATAACACTCGGTGTCGAACCATTTTTGAGCATATCTTTTCCTACTGAGGGTGAATGCCTTGCTAAAAGAGCTATTAACAAGTTGCATCGCTTCTTATATGCGGTCCTCTGATATAAGGGTGCTTGCTTCGTCCAGCACATTTAAGTCCTGTAGTTTTTCCGTGTCCAGCTTCCTAGATGGCCTCTGTTCTGGTGGTATATTACCTTATAACACACACATAGAAACAATCAGTAAAAAAATAAGCTCAGGACTATACATGCTAAGGCAGTTAGCAAAATATAAGAACATCCTATTATGGTATTATCTTCCCACATTTATCGTTTGGCATAGAAATATGGGGTGCGACAAGCAAAACCAATATGAATAGGCTATTAAAAATACAAAAAAAAAAAAAAAATAATGCATAAGAAGTATGTACAGCCTTCGACCAAGACAATCCTGCCGAGAAACTTTTATAACACATGAGACAGAATATTAGAAGACCCCAAAAAGAAAATCGTCCATGTAAATGTTTGTTAAAAGTGTAATTCATTTTTTGGTGTTGGTATGAGATAGTTGAATGACGAAAGCATGCTGATAGGGTTCATTGTGACGAACAACTAAGTTTGCACAAAGAGGTCATAAATCTTTCCATGTTTGATTTTAATATATGTGTATAAATATTAGAATTGTTTGTGTTCCATAATAAAAGTAGGAGACAATAATTGGGATCGCTTCCCTAACGAGAAAGAACTATTTGCGCGGATGAATACCGCGGAGGAAGATGAAAAAGGCGGTGTGTCGCGTCAAAAGGACACCAAAAAGTAGTTGAATAGCGTCGGTATCTCCGAGGTAGATGGACGTATTTTTATGTGTACGCGTTGAGACAGAATATTGACCAATGGAGGGTCGTTCATGTAAATATTTTTGTAAGAGTGTGTAAATTTCTAATTCTTTTAATTTGGGTGTATCAGGGACTTATTTTTCAATATTCAAGATAGCCAATGTTTTCTTGTCACTTTGTGTTCAACCAATGAGAACTGTTGCGCGGATGAATACAAAAGAATGGGGGTGTTGCGTCAGGAAGACGCCAAAGGACTAGTTTTCATTGGCGTCTGTATGCTCATGATGATAAGACGTGTGTTTGGTAGTGTGTGAACATGGAACTTTCACCCAAACCTTTATACGGTGTAGATTCTACCTAACTGTGAAAATTGTTGACTAATTAATATGGTGCTAAAAGTGTAAATAAACGAATAAATATGTTGTGATAAAGGAACGTTGACTTATGCATTCCATTCTGTAACCACAACCCTGTAGATAAGAGTCGCGGCTGCTATCACTTCCTATTTCTACATTCAGTAAGAACATTATTCCGGTATGCTATGAAAAGATTTTTTAATAAAAACCGCACCAAAATGGCTTACCCAACGTGGAGCGCGAATTTAGAATGGAATGCAAAATTACGAGTACGATAAAACATCAAAAGACGCCATCTCATCGCGCAGGAAAAAGACGCCATTAGACCATCGTTTGATATTAACGACCCATCGGAACATCGATGCATGAATAATCAACGTGGGAAAAACACCGGAGATCATCTAGCGAAGCCAACTACCCAGGAGACGTAAATAACTGGACGGAGAACCAACGGAAAAGAAAGTAGGATCCAAAATTTTTGTTTTTACATACATTTTATTTCCATTTGTTAATGTTTCTAAGAAGCGGAAAGGTAGTGGGACTTTTAACCTTAAGTGAATTAAATAAAGAAATTAAAATGTCGCGAAAAGAGATAGAAACAGGAGTGGGGGAAGGGGCAGATAGGCCTAGTTATCAGGTAGAATTAGAAAGTGAGGAACAGGTGGAAATAAGCAAAGACCAAAGGTTAATGATGATCATGTTTCAAAGACTGGAACAAAGTTTAGGTCAGAGTATAGAACAAAAACTGGAACAAAACAAGGTAGAATTAGGTCAGAAAATGGAACAAAATAACATAGAATTGAAACAGGACATAGAACAAAGTTTAGGTCAGAAAATGGAGGAAGTGAGACAGAACTTAGAACAGAAAATGGAATTAGGTAGACAGAACTTAGAACAGAAAATGGAATTAGGTAGACAGAACTTAGAACAGAAAATAGAATTAGGAAGACAGGAGTGTAAAGAAAATATGAAAGTAATGGAAACTAATTTAAAATTAGTACATAAAAACTTAAATGAAACAAAGGAAGCCTTAGAAGCTAGGATAGAAATCGTAGGAGATAGGATGGGAAAGATAGAATCAGAAATGAGAGAGAACAAGATTGTGTTAGAAGGAGAAATTGCTAGATGTAGGGATGAAATAACAGAATGTAATACAAGTGTAGACTGTAAGATAACAAATGTTGTTGTTGTTGTTTTCTAGTGCCTTGCATTTGGCAATGAAGCCATTAGCATTCGTGCTTTCCAATACTTTTGAACTGTAGTTTCTTCTGATCTTAATGCTTCACAGGTCTTCAAGTGGTCTTCGTTCATTTCTGCTGGATCGTTACACAGGACACATATTGGTGAGGCTGAGATACCTATTCTGTAGAGATGACTTGCCAAGCAGTCATGATTTGTCAATAGTCGGAAGGCTGCAACAGCTGTTTTCCTTGGTCTCTGGGGGATTATATCTGGATTGGAAAGTAGTGTAATCCATTTTTTATCTTTGGCATTTGTTTCTATTTCTTGTAGATATGAATGACAAAAATTTTTTATGATCAAGCGTTTTATTGAGGAATATGAGAAATTGAATTTAGACTTTTGTTTTATTGTTGTGCCTTTCTTTGCAAGTGAGTCTGCAGCTTCGTTCCCCATGACTCCACAGTGTGCTGGAATCCATTGGAGATGAACAGTCTTATTAACTTTTTGGAGTTGTGTTAACATTTTGTAGCATTCTCTAATTTTTGTTGACTTCTTTGTAGTATTTGAACATATTCCCTGAATTGCAGCTTTAGAATCTGAAAGAATTACTGCCTTGTTAAATTTATTTAAGGGAAGATTTAATAATTGTCGGAGAGCAATGTATATAGCCTCTATTTCTCCATCATAATTTGTTGTGTCTCTGCCAACAGAATGATAAAAGGAAAAATGTGAACACGTAACTCCAGCTCCAGTAAGGTTTTCCTTCGAGGATCCATCAGTATATATGTGCAGCCATTCTTCTGTGGGATACCTAGTATTGATTGTTTCCAGAGCTAGAAGTTTTTGTATTTCTTTTGGTGTGTCTGATTTACTTATTTCCTCTATTAATTCCAAATTGAAGGTAGGTTGCAATAATTCCAATGGATTTTCTCTTATAAGTAGATTTTCTCTGGTGTTAGGAATGTTCAATATGGATTTAATCTGTGTTACCTTTTCTAGGAAACTACTATGAGTTTTAAGGATTGAATGGGGGAGGTTCTCTTCTTTCCATTTAGAGTTTGGCAGTCGTAACATTTTCTCGTGTTGGAGCAATGCTTGTTCTTCTATTTTTGTTGTTATTGATGGGGTCCGTGTTAAGGCAAGCATGGCATCAATAGGTGTGGATTTAACTGCTCCAGTGATTAGGCGAAGAGCCTGATTTTGTATTTGTTCAAGTTTATTGATGTTAGCATTTGCTGCTGTTATTAAAGCTTCAGAACAGTACAAGAGGTAAAAAACAAATGTAAAAGCAGAAATAACTGAGGAATTAAGGAAAGAGATTGAGGTAGTAAAGAAAGACATTATTAATGAAACTGTAGAACAAATTGTAATTCCTAAAATTAAGACAATGAATGATGTGATGCATTTACAACAGGATGCTATAAATGATATGAAACAAAGCCACTTAGAAATAAAGAATGATTTAAAATCAATTTGTGAAGAAATGAAAAAAGGGAAAGAAAGTTTGGCTAATGTAAATGATGTTGTGAAGGCATTACAAAGACAAGATGATTTAGATGTAAGTAATGTACAAGATGAGAGTTATTTGAATAATGTACAAAATGTTGACTCACCATACAGAGAAAGAGGTTCACAACCAAACAATGACACGACACACAACACATGTTACACCAACAGCATATTACATGAAATCACACCACCTACATTTGACGAGGAGAAGGGAGACGATCCAAAACTCTTTGTTAAAGAGATGGAAGAATATTTTAAAGTGAAAAGGATACCAAACGAGCTTAGAATGATGATAGTTAAGAAAAGCTTAAAAAAACAAGGCATTAGAATGGCTCAGGTTAACACTAGCTGGTCATGAGTCGTATAGTTCATTCAGAAATTTATTCCTATCAAGGTATTGGGGCCCAGCTAAACAAAACCAAACTAGGGTAGAACTAGCGACAGGTAGATACGATCCAACCAAAGGGCTGTCGTTAGTCGATTATTTTATGAAAGTAGCCAACAAAGGAAAGCTATTAGACCCCAACTTGTCGGAGGCAGAACTAATTGCCAGCATAACAAGACATTTCCCAGACACAGTGAGAACAGGGTTAATTGTTGCGAGGCCAGTAGATTTTGCAGATATGATAGAATTGCTGACAGCCTTCGAAACACAAAATGGTCGGCCTAATGAGCATAGACATAGGAACGGTCACCCAAACTCACCCATCCTAAACCGGAACACGACTACGAACAACCAGAGTGAGGGAGAACATAGAAATACTAGGAGTACCCATGAAAGGGGGAGAGGGGCACACCATTTCCCACAACCACATAATCATGGCGAGAGGATGGAGAACACAAGACAGCGGTACCACGACACAATACCGAATGGTGAATCGAGATACAGAACATATACATATGATCGTGGAAGACCAGGAGACCATATCCATCAAGTGAATCACATACGATTTAGTAGGGAACACTTGAACAACCACAGACCGTCATACGACAGAGGTTCACGCCAAAGGGGCAGAGACCAATGGTACACTGACAACATAAGACAGCAGGAAGTAGATGAAGATGTGCCAAATAGGGCAGATACTACACAGAATACAGAAACAACAACCACCACCAACACTCAGGGAAATTACAACAACTAAATTCGTCCCAACCGAGTGGATGACAAACAACAAAATCTCAGCAACTTACAATTGACATCGACACCATGATGACTACACGAAGAGAGAGATGGAACCACTGGTCATAACAAAACAGCTGGGTGACCACACGTATGAGCTACAGAATACAAATGGCAAGTTGGTAGGAAGATACCATAAAAATAAATTTAAGCCATACAAAGAAAGGACCAAATAGTCTTTGTCAACGAATGTGTAAGGCAGGAGTAGTAGAGATGAAAGAAGTTAACAATTTTTAATGGGTTACTTATAGAAAATTATGTTCAGATTAGGAATTACAACAAGGAAGAAAATCAACATAGTCATTGGCTATATCGACCACAAAGAGCATTGTCAACAAAAACAGACGAGGACACTGATTGTCATTAAAGAAATGAATCATAACGACGGAAGATAATATGTTTTTGACATAAGGATGTCAGGGACAAAAATAAAAATGAATCAATTATGATGAAAAAGATATAATATTTCGACACAAAGATGTCGAGGGTAAATTGAGAAGAAAAATAATACAATTACAGAATAATTGTAAGTATAGAAGTTTTCTCTTATAGAAATAAGAGACAAAGAAATGACAATTAGTGAAGTGAGGAAAACCATAGTCAGAAAAACAATGCCCATGAATTAAGATGAATATAGCCAATGCTAAGCTCGAAGAAATGTTGAACCAAACAACAATGAATAATAACCCAATTAAGAAAATTAGTACCATTAGTAACATCAGAGTTTAAGAACCGACTCAACAACCTGCCTATCCATAATAAGCTTATAAGACAAAGAAGGCAAAGAACTGAATAAAATATTGCCATAAACATGATCATAATCATTAGCTCAAAATTTGTATCCTGTCTTTCTCTCCTCATAGCAATGAATACAAGTCAAAAACCACATAATAAACCATGATACACTTAAATTATATTTGTGTCAATGTCAAATGTACAATAACTGAGTATGTGTTGTATAAGAACTGAATATGTGTTGTACAATAACTGAATATGTATTGTATGATAACTGGATATATTATGTAATAACTGAATATGTTGAGTAATAACTAAATGTGTTGTACAAAAACTGAATGTGTATTGTGTAATAACTGAATATGTATTGCATAATAACAGAACATATGTGGTATGATAGCAGGATATATTGTACAATAACTGAATATGTATTCTATAATAATTGGACATGTTGTGTAATAACTAAATGTGTTGTACAATAACTGAATATGTATTGTATAATAATTGGACATGTTGTGTAATAACTAAATGTGTTGTACAATAACTGGATATGTATTGTATAATAACTGAATGCATTGTGTAGTAATCGAATATGTGAAATTTATAAAGACATGCTGTATTATGTCAAAACAAAAGACAAAGACAAACAGTGAAGAAGACTGTCAAAAAAAAAAAAAAATTGTACAAAGTGATTGAATCATAGAAATAGGGAGAAGTATTGTATTGTGTTTCAAGATTGTAAATAAGGTGACAACTTGAAAAACAAAACAAGGGGCATATGAGACAGAATATTGACCAATGGAGGGTCGTTCATGTAAATATTTTTGTAAGAGTGTGTAAATTTCTAATTCTTTTAATTTGGGTGTATCAGGGACTTATTTTTCAATATTCAAGATAGCCAATGTTTTCTTGTCACTTCGTGTTCAACCAATGAGAACTGTTGCGCGGATGAATACAAAAGAATGGCGGTGTTGCGTCAGGGAGACGCCAAAGGGCTATTTTTCATTGGCGTCTGTATGCTCATGATGATAAGACGTGTGTTTGGTAGTGTGTGAACATGGAACTTTCACCCAAACCTTTATACGGTGTAGATTCTACCTAACTGTGAAAATTGTTGACTAATTAATATGGTGCTAAAAGTGTAAATAAACGAATAAATATGTTGTGATAAAGGAACGTTGACTTATGCATTCCATTCTGTAACCACAACCCTGTAGATAAGAGTCGCGTCTGCTATCACTTCCTATTTCTACATTCAGTAAGAACATTATTCCGGTATGCTATGAAAAGATTTTTTAATAAAAACCGCACCAGCGTCATGAAACAGTAAAAGTGAATCCACTAAGTGTTTAGAGACCTTTAATTAAATTTTGGCGAAGTTAGGGAAGTTGATCCACTAACATAAGACTTTTTACTGTGATGTGACTTAAAAATAGTGAACAAGAAGGTGCAAATAAAAAGTGTGACTAAAGTTGGACCGAAGTGTATACTCATTCCATCCGTTACCACGACCTTGTAGATAGAAAACGAGTCACATAGCACAGCCCATTCCATTAGTATTGCAGAAACAGCATCAAAATGACTTGCCCAACGTGGAACTCGAATTTAGGATGGAATGCAAATTACGGGAATTGAAATCACGATAAACATCAACTGACGCCATATCATCGCGCCAAAAGGAAAGAAGACGCCATTAGACCATCGTTTGACATCAAGATCAGAACAACGATGAACGGATAATCAACGCGGGAAAACACCGGAGATCATCAAGCGAAGCCAACTGCCCAGGAGACGTACATAACTGGACGAAGCAACGAAAAAAAAGTAGGATCAAAAATTTTTGTTTTCACATACAGTTTATTTTCATTTTTATGTTACTGAGAAGCGGCAGAGTAGTGGGACTTTTAACCCTAAGTGAATTGAATAAAGAAACTAAAATGTCGCGAAAAGAGATAGAAACAGGAGTGGGGGAAGGGGCAGATAGGCCTAGTTATCAAATAGAACCAGAAAGTGAGGAACAGGTTGAAATAGGAAAAGACCAAAGGTTATTAATGATCATGTTTGAAAGACTAGAACAAAGTTTAGGTCAAAAAATGGAACAAAACAAGGTAGAATTAGGTCAGAAAATGGAACAAAATAACGTAGAATTGAGACAGGACATAGAACAAAGTTTAGGTCAGAGTATAGAGCAAAAACTAGAACAAAATAAAAAAGAAATAGGTCAGAGTATAGGCCAGAAAATGGAACAAAATAAGGTAGAATTAAAACAGGACATAGAACAAAGTTTAGGTCAAAGTATAGGTCAGAAACTGGAGGAAGTGAGACAGAACTTAGAACAGAAAATAGAATTACGAAGACAGGAGTGTAAAGAAAATATGAAAGTAATGGAAACTAATTTAAAATTAGTACATAAAAACTTAAACGAGACAAAGGAAGCCTTAGAAGCTAGGATAGAAATCGTAGGAGATAGGATGGGAAAAATAGAATCAGAAATGAGACAAAATAAGATTGTATTAGAAGGAGAAATTGCTAGATGTAGAGATGAAATAACAGAATGTAATACAAGTGTAGACTGTAAAATTACAAATGTAAAAGCAGAAATAACTGAGGAATTAAGGAAAGAGATTGAGGTAGTAAAGAAAGACATTATTAATGAAACTGTAGAACAAATTGTAATTCATAAAATTAAGACGATGACTGATGTAGTGCATTTGCAACAGGATGCTATAAATGATATGAAACAAAGTCAGTTAGAAATGAAGAATGATTTAAAATCAATTTGTGAAGAAATGAAAAAAGGGAAAGAAAGTTTGGCTAATGTAAATGATGTTGTGAATGCACTACAAAGGCAAGATGATTTAGATGTAAGTAATGTAGAAGATGAGAATTATTTGAATAATGTACAAAATGTTGACTCACCATACAGAGAAAGAGGTTCACAATCAAACAATGACACAATACACAACACATGTTACACCAACAGCATATTACATGAAATCACACCACCTACATTTGACGAGGAGAAGGGAGACGATCCAAAACTCTTTGTTAAAGAGATGGAAGAGTATTTTAAAGTGAAAAGGATACCAAGTGAGCTTAGCATGATGATAGTTAAGAAAAGCTTAAAAAACAAGGCATTAGAATGGCTCAGGTTAACACTAGCTGGTCATGAGTCGTATAGTTCATTCAGAAATTTATTCCTATCAAGGTATTGGGGCCCAGCTAAGCAAAACCAAACTAGGGTAGAGCTAGCAACAGGTAGATATGATCCAACCAAAGGGTTATCGCTAGTCGATTATTTTATGAAAGTAGCCAACAAAGGAAAGCTAACTTGTCAGAAGCAGAGCTAATTACCAGCATAACAAGACATTTCCCAGACACGGTGAGAACAGGATTAATTGTTGCGAGGCCAGTAGATTTTGCAGATATGATAGAATTGCTGACAGCCTTCGAAACACAAAATGGTCGGCCTAATGAGCATAGACATAGGAACGGTCACCCAAACTCACCCATCTTAAACCGGAGCATGGCTACGAACAACCAGAATGAGGGAGAAGAGAGAAATACTAGGAGCACCCATGAAAGGGGGAGAGGGGCATACCATTTCCCACAACCACATAATCATGGCGAAAGAATGGAGAACACAAGACAGTGGTACCACGACACAATACCGAGGGGTGAATCGAGATACAGAACATATACATATGATCGTGGAAGACCAGGAGACCGTGCCCATCAAGTGAACCACATACGATTCTGTAGGGAGTACTTCAACAACCAAAGACCGTCATACAACAGAGGTTCACGCCAAACGGGCAGAGACCAATGGTACACTGGCAACATAAGACAGCAGGAAGTAGATGAAAATGTGCCAAATAGGGCAGATGCTGCACAGAATACACGAACAACAACCACCACCAACACTCAGGGAAATTACAACAACTAAGTTCATCCCAACCGAGTGGATGACAAACAACAAAATCTCAGCAACTTACAATTGACATCGACACCATGATGGCTACACAGAGAAAAGATAAAACCACTGGTCATAACAAAACAGCTGGGTGACCACACGTACGAGCTACAGAATACAAATGGCAAGTTGGTAGGAAGATACCATAAAAATAAATCAAAACCATACAAAGAAAGGACCAAATAGTCTTTGCCAACAAGTATGTAAGGCAGGAATCGTAGAGATGATGGAAAATAACAATTTTTAATGGGTTACTTATAGAAAATTATGTTCAGATTAGAAATTACAGCAAGAAAGAAAATCAACATAGTCATTGGCTATATTGACCACAAAGAGCATTGTCAACAAAGACAGGTGAGGACACTGATTGTCATTAAAGAAATGAATTATAGCGACTGAAGATAATGTGTTTTTGACATAAGGATGTCAGGGACAAAAATAAAGAGGAAACCATTGTGATGACAAAGATAAAATATTTCGACACAAAGATGTCGAGGGTGAATTGAGAAGAAAAATAATACAATTGCAGAATAATTATAAGTATAGAAGTTTTCTCTTATAGAGATAAGAGACATAGAGGTGGCAATTAGTGGAGTAAAGAAAACCATAATCAGGAAAGCAATGCCCATGAATTAAGATGGATATAGCCAATGCTAAGCTGGAAGAAATATTGAACGAAATAATAATGAATAAGAACCCAATTAAGAAAAATGGTACCATTAGTAACATCAGAGTTTAAGAACCGACTCAATAACCTGCCTATACATAATAAGCTTACAAGACAAAGAAGGCAAAGAACTGAATAAAATATTGCCATAAATATGATCATAATCATTAGCTCAAAATTTGTATCCTGTTTTTCTCTCCTCATAACAAAGAACATAAGTCAAAAGCCACATAATAAACCATGATACACTTAAATTATATTTGTGTCAATGTCAAATGTACAATAACTGAGTATGTGTTGTATAATAACTGAACATATGTGGTACAATAACTGAATATGTGATGTATAATAACTGAACATATATTGTGTAGTAATTGAATATGTGTTGTATAATAACTGAACATATGTGGTACAATAACTGAATATGTGATGTATAATAACTGAACATATATTGTGTAGTAATTGAATATGTGTTGTATAATAACTGAACATATGTGGTACAATAACTGAATATGTATTGTATAATAACTGGATATGTTGTATAAGAACTGAATATGTGTTGTATAATAACTGAATGTGTTGTACAATAACTGAATATGTATTGTATAATAACTGAATATGTGATGTATAATAACTGAACATATATTGTGTAGTAATTGAATATGTGAAATTTATAAAGACATGCTATGTCATGCCAAAACAAAAGACAAAGACAAACAGCGAAGAAGACTGTAAAGAAAAGAAAAAAAAAAAATATTGTACAAAATGATTGCATCAGAGGAGTAAGGAGAAGGATTGTATTGTGTTTCAAGATTGTAAATATAGGTGACAACTTGAAAAACAAAACAAGGGGCATATGAGACAGAATATTAGAAGACCCCAAAAAGAAAATTGTCCATGTAAATGTTTGTTAAAAGTGTAATTGGTTTTTTGGTGTTGGTATGAGATAGTTGAATGACGACAGCATGCTGATAGGGTTCATTGTGACGAACAACTAAGTTTGCACAAAGACATCATAAATCTTTCCATGTTTGATTTTAATATATGTGTATAAATATTAGAATTGTTTGTGTTCCATAATAAAAGTAGGAGACAATAATTGGGATCGCTTCCCTAACGAGAAAGAAATATTTGCGCGGATGAATACCGTGGAGGAAGATGAAAAAGGCTGTGTGTCGCGTCAAAAGGACGCCAAAAAGTAGTTGAATAGCGTCGGTATCTCCGAGGTAGATGGACGTATTTTTATGTGTACGCGTCATGAAACAGTAAAAGTGAATCCACTAAGTGTTTAGAGACCTTTAATTAAATTTTGGCGAAGTTAGGGAAGTTGATCCACTAACATAAGACCTTTGACTGTGATGTGACTTAAAAATAGTGAACAAGAAGGTGCAAATAAAAAGTGTGACTAAAGTTGGTCCCAAGTGTATATTCATTCCATCCGTTACCACGACCTTGTAGATAGAAAACGAGTCACATAGCACAGCCCATTCCATTAGTATTTCATTAAAAACAGCACCACACATAACATCCTAACTTTAGTCTCATTAAACATACTAAAAACTGTTATGCTAGTTAAAGAAAAAACACAGTTTAATACACTTAATAAATATTGCCACACATATAACACTAGGAGTGCAAATGATTACCATAGAGTGAGTACAAATAAAGCTCAAACCAACAAGGACTCATACAAAGTAGGAGCAATATTATACAATAAACTACCATTGACAATTAAACTAATGCATCAAAATTTAAACATGTTTTTAAGGCATTTTTAATAGAGAAGTGTTTATATGATATAAGTGAACTGTAAAGAATGGATATATATATATATATATATCAAAATTCATCCTAAAATTGTAAAGGACAAAATTATACTGTGACTTTTGTTGGGTGTAAAGTAAAGACGACAGATGTAGTCTAGATAAAGAAACACTTTTATTTCCGTAAACAGTAACTTTGTACACTCGTTGCAACAGTAAGAAAGTCTTTTCCCATTCACCAACAGCACGGCTCGGAACTAGTAACACAACAACTGTCCCTTCTCCGTCGGCACGACTCCTCAACGCTTCGCATACGTCTCTTCTTTCTGTCGGCACGACTACTCAACACTTCACATACGTCTGTCTCTTCCGTCGGCACGACTACTCAACGCTTCACATACGTCTGACTGACTCTTCTGTCGCACTTTACCGCTATTTATATCTCCCAGGCACTATTCTGGAAAGTTCAGTTATTGCGGTGAAATACAAAGCAGAAGATTCTCGAAGTCTCTATCCTTTTCTCTCTTTCGGCAAGCGCCCCAACAATGCGGCCATTCTCTGTCTCTTTCCTTCGGCTCCTTTGCGGTAGTGCCGACAATAATGCGATGGGTGACACTGCTGTTGTCGGCAATTAGATGCGGCGGGCGCGGTGACACTGCTCCCTCCTCAGAGATGGTCATCCTGACCAGCACTATCACTGCGGCATCTCCCTTGCGCCCCGGTGGACTAACCCATCGAACCTCTTCTCCAGGAGGCACGATCCTAGGTATCGCTGTTGGATAGTGTCCCTTGGTCCGGGTAGGACGATGTATGCCATCCTGCTTCGAAATTCTGCAACAGTACCGCCGGTCTTGACGGTCCCTCGTCCAGTTGCCCTTCTTCCTGGTGTGTTGACGGGCCATCCTGCGCACTTGGAAACGGCTCACTGGGTACCATGTCCGCCGACCTCTCTGGCGCACCTTCGCAGCCACCTTGCTTCCGATGGGTCCGGCAACAAACCCCGCCACATCCGCGCGAGTCGCGTCCACCGCTGCACTCGTGTTCACTCGTGCTCGGCACGGCCTCTCCTGTATCCTGCCGTCCACGATGATGTCCGCCATTCTTCCGCTCACGGCACTATGCGTCAGGTGATTGGATGGCTCCGACGGTCCCCCCATGTCCCACGCCAAGTCGGTTCTCGCGTGTTGCTCGTTTGCTTGTGCGCTTCCCTGCTGATCGTCCTCCACGTCATATCCTGGTTGGTTACGTACCCGACACACTCCTCCAGGGGATCCTCGACGACGTCCCTGAACTGTCCCTTTGTCTTCCCCGAGACGTACACTTTCGTTATCTGAAACGGGCGCAACTGTCGCCTCGGCCACTAGGTGCTCCCTCCCCGGTTCCGTGCTATTCCGTCTGCCCCTGGCATCCAGTACTTTGACGCTCTCGTCAACTCTTACTACCAGGGCGCCAAGACGTTCCCCGTCGTCCTCCACGACGTCCACATGCTGGCAGAGGTCTTCCACCTTTTCGCCGAGTTGTTCCACGTCTTCCGTCACGCCAGTCAGTTCGCCGAGTTGTTCCACGACTTCCGTCACGCCAATCAGTTCGCCGAGTTGTTCCACGTCTTCCGTCACGCCAATCAGTTCGCCGAGTTGTTCCACGTCTTCCCTCACATCATCTGAAACGGGCGCAATTGTCGCCTCGGCCACTAGGTGCTCCCTCCCCGGATCCGCGCTATTCCGTCTGCCCCTGGCATCCAGTACTTTGACGCTCTCGTCAACTCTTACTACCAGGGCGCCAAGACGTTCCCCGTCGTCCTCCACGACGTCCACGTGCTGGCAGAGGTCTTCCACCTTTTCGCCGAGTTCTTCCACGTCTTCCGTCACGCCAATCAGTTCGCCGTCAATTTTCGCCGATAGCTCCGTCTTCATCTCTTTCAGCTCGGCAGCGAGGTTGTCGTTTCTCGTCTTCATTTTGGCAACGAGGTTGTCGGTTGCCGTCTTCATCTCTTTCAGCTCGGCAGCGAGGTTGTTTCTCGTCTTCATTTCGGCGAATAATTCTTTCATCATTGCCATCATCCTGGTTTCCGAATCTCCCTTCATCTTGGTTCTAACGTTGCAACTTCTAACGACGATGTCCCACTTCTGACACCAGTGTGACTTTTGTTGGGTGTAAAGTAAAGACGACAGATGTAGTCTAGATAAAGAAACACTTTTATTTCCGTAAACAGTAACTTTGTACACTCGTTGCAACAGTAAGAAAGTCTTTTCCCATTCACCAACAGCACGGCTCCGAACTAGTAACACAACTGTCCCTTCTCCGTCGGCACGACTCCTCAACGCTTCGCATACGTCTCTTCTTTCTGTCGGCACGACTACTCAACGCTTCACATACGTCTGTCTCTTCCGTCGGCACGACTACTCAACGCTTTACATGCCTCTTCTGTCGCACTTTACCGCTATTTATATCTCCCAGGCACTATTCTGGAAAGTTCAGTTATTGCGGTGAAATACAAAGCAGAAGATTCTCGAAGTCTCTATCCTTTTCTCTCTTTCGGCAAGCGCCCCAACAATGCGGCCATTCTCTGTCTCTGTCTCTCGGTAGTGCCGACAATAATGCGATGGGTGACACTGCTGTTGTCGGCAATTAGATGCGGCGGGCGCGGTGACAATACAAATGCAAACAAGCTTAAAAAATGTTACTACAAATTCAGAAATATATAATTATAACACAAGAGATAAATGTAAATTACATTTAACCCCACATCATAATAGATTATTTGAGAATAGCTTTCATTACAAAGGTATCAAATTCTACAATAATTTACCTTCAGAAATAAAAAATATACAATCTATAGCAAGTTTCAAAAAGCAGATTCACAAACTCTTCTTAATAAATGTTTTTATACAATTGATAAATTTTTGCATTTGAAAGAATGAATTGTATATTTTATGTTCTTGTGTAATATAAATACATTATTTATAAAAATAGTTTTTTTTTATTATATGATTGATACTGCTTTTACTATGTAATACTTATGTACATACATATTTTGACAATTCCATATTCATAATCAAAGGACGCAATAAATGTATTATTTTGTTTTCGAAACCCCATATATCCAATATCATGTATTGGATCTAAGGATGAATAAATTGAATTGAATTGCTTCTTGGCCAGTTCTCATGAAGTACCGAATTATATGGAATAATAGGAGGAGCTGAGGCCAGACTGCTATTATATAGCACTCTCCTTTTCTGAAGATTTTATGTTGATTATGATTGCCTTTTAGTTTTAGGTAACATGGAAAGTTATTACAAACTTTTATTACAGAACAGGGTTAAGATTGTGTATAGGACCAACCACTCAACATTGCTTATTGCATTCACGTAGCATTATATTGCACAATTTATGGTAATGTACACAATTATAAATAATTTACACTCAGAGTATGGTAGTTATAATTAACTCTAGCAATGTCAACCCTTATTACAGAACTTGACTACCAACAGGGAGCAGACAGGCAGGCAGGCAGGCAGACAGACAGACAGGCAGGCAGGCAGATAGACAGATAGATAGACAGGCAGGCAGACAGACAGACAGATAGACAGGAACTTTATGGCCACCATTGGTAGCAAAATATCTGAGCAGTTTTTAAAAACAAACTTATTTTAAAATTGGGTATATCTTGTCATGTTTATGAAGGTAATATTTAACATTGTTTAACTTTTATTTTTTACGTGAATCACTCTATACTGACTTTATGGCCACTTTGACATTTCATTGTTTCTCAAAAACATCAACAATGAAAACTTTATGCAAATAAGTTATAAAAACAGCGATCAACAACAACTATTAATAGTGCGACTTTAGTCAAAAAATTAAAAGACGAAATTTAAAAAAGTGCAGTACCCCACTCCATTTGTATTGGTAGGATTAAACGTGCAGTTATGCATGCATATCTTAAAATAAAGTAAAGCTACATAGTTGAGATCGCCTTAAAGGAAGGATGGATGGCCCAAATTACTTTAATGAGGCAACATGTTCTTAAACCAATACTTCTTCCTTGTGTATAGGATAGTATCCTGTTCATTTCCACTGTTATTCCTTGTATGAGTTATAAATGCTATCACTACTTATAAGTCTGGATAATTTTGCATCTACCCAGGATTCACTAACACAGTATTTCTGGCTCTTTAGAAAAAGTCCCGTAGCACTTGCCGGCCGGCGACAACTTACTTCTAACACGTTCACTAGCATACTGCCGGGTCCCGCTAAAGCATTCAAATTTGAGATTGGCAACAAATTAATGGAGAAATAGTGCTGTTGGCAGCGCTGAATTAACACTGCAACTTCGTAAGAACTCGTCCACAATACCAGGACCTTCTAGATTAAGGATTTAGGTGGTCCTGACAATACCGAGTGGGACTTAGCCGAAATTCTGACCAAGTGCTCGCGGGACCAGCCGAAATTCTAACCAAGTGCTCGCGGGAGCTTTTCTAAAGAATATCCGTATTTCTGACGAAACTGTCTTTGACGCACATACGCAATCTTCACCCAGAATAGTAGAATCCTTTTTGGTACAATATTAAGCTATTTGCTGATCTCTGTTAATTGCCTGCATGCCGTTGTAAAGTTATCATTATCTGCAAGAGAGTTCCACAGAATATATGTAGTATTCACCAGCAAGAGCAGGAGGTACTTTGCTTAATTTGCGAACATAATAAACACTGGAAAGAAACTGTGTATATTAATGAAGTTGTTTCAGTTCCATGAGAAACAAATTTAAAATATATTTGATTATTAGCACAAATACATACGAAACTGCCAGCCCGCCTCTTAATTTAGATCCACGTTTGTGACGTCATATGTCCAACAACGAGCCTCGTCCAACAATCAGCAGAATAAAACCGGAAATACTCGATCACGGATCACGAACTTATAGCCCCTTTTATCATGCATCGAATTGGCACTAAGCACCACCTACAATCACAATATAGTACTATTCCCGTCCGTCGGAATTTTAGTTTAACCTAAATATTTAACTTAAGACAATTTTAGAAAATGCAAGAGATTGCTTCATGCGTAACTTTAAACTAACGTAATGCAATTAATTGGAATGTTTATTGATAAAATGCCGATATTCTTTACTAATGAGAGTCAAGAATGTCCGAATATGCTTTTAAGATCACGAAGAAATTTGGGGTCAGTTGTATTACAATTGTTCGCAAGCAGATTTGAAGAATACTTTTTCAGTACCACCGTATTGTAAGAGTTTAGCCTCCACTAAATATGTAATAGTTGCACGATTTCCAAGTTCACATGTTTAAGGCTGTATTTTCATTTACTAAACTTTTATTCTGATAAATAAGATCGGAAATCAATAAGATTTCAATAAAGCAATTATTGCCCGAAAGAAACAAAAAGGAAAACTATGCCCATTGACTAGAAAAACTTGATAACTTCAGAAAACACCGACAAGTCCACATTTATTACAGATTGGTGCACTCACTATTTCAACATAGTAAATGATGTGCCACGAAATAAAGAATTGTGATGGCATACAAGCAAAAGTGCTACAGTAAATGGGTTTGCATTTACAAACCATAGACAGATATACGTAGCTTGCGTATAGTTCCATATTTATCTGATTATTGATCGCGTCTTCACAGTCCTTTTCAAAGTTCTGGCGAACCTTACTGTCAGCCATACTTTCCTTTTGCAATATCTCGGGAAAGAATTTTCCTGCTTTAAATACTGTTTAAGTTCCTGGCTTCTGTCAAAAGACTGTTGCTCTACGTTGTCTGCAGCTAAGGTTTGATAGTATGACAGTCAGTGACAACAATTGAATGTTGTGAAATTTAATCTATGAAAACAACACGTGAAACGTTACACACAAACCGCTGTCTCAATAAAAAAGAACATACTTCATTTCGGTATGGAAATGTTCGAGCTTAATTATGGCTAATGCTAGGCACATGTAACATATTGCTTTCATTTCAGTTAAATTTCTGAAAAATAGCACAAAACTCATTCGCTCACGTTGGTACTTATCAAACCATTGCGATAATGCTGCTATCTGTACAATTGCGATTCCTGTAATATCTGAAGATCACCATGATCACCATTCAGCAACAAAAGAAAAACAGAAGCAAACAGACGGAAAAATGAAGCAACAAACATGGAAAATATTTGGTGTTTTCCTCTGCATTGTAATAGAGGTATCATCCTCTACTCATTGGATAGTAACAGAAAATGGACGCGTACAGTCTCAGGTAAGATTTAAGAGCAGAAGTGTATGATTTGAAGGTTCAGTTATGTACGTGGTTCAAATGCTGGTACGATAAGGACTTGGCCAGCATGTCTCTCACAATAAACTTTTAAGTCTGAGTTTACCCAGGCGGTAGCATTTATGTTTTCAACGTAATGTTTTTGAAGTGTAAAGGATATACAACAATAATGATCAGTCTGGATCTTGGCGGACTTAACCTCACTTTCACATTACGGATTAAGTCGGTTTCCTAAGCCCTGCTGCTTGCCCGCCTCTGTAGCGTGATGGTTAGCGTGTCTGCCTCACGTTCAAGAGGTCGCGAGTTCGAATCTCGCTTAGGGTAAGTTATCCGGGTAAGGTTTTTTTCCGAGGTTTTCCCTACCCTGAGAAGACGAATGTCGGACCTCGGGCTCACTTGAGCATCATTTCACCCATTTCATTTCATTCATTCGTCCGATATGACACAATGTTGGAGGACGTTAATTTAATTAAAAAAAAAAAAAAATAAGCCCTGCTTGCACATACACCATGTGACCCCACCTCCACTGTTTCCTCTTAGACCACGTGACTGCCCCTACCTCTCATACCAACAATATTCCCATACCCATCGCACCAAGTATTCCTTAAAAAAGAAATTAAGTATTTATGCTTCCCTTATGGAGCTTTCGTTGGCGGTGACCAGCAGACAGCGTCATGAACTTGAACAGCATGAACCATTTCAAGGCAACACACCTGTTTAATAGTATTGATGCCTTCCATAACAGTACCAGATTTCTGTCTTGTATCCCATGTAGCCCCGAAAAAAAAATCATATTTTTGGTAGTGCAGCACTTCCAACATATTTCTGTTTTTCTTGTATGGGCTCCCATAGCTGTTTTTGCAGCCAGCAAATTCTTCTTAAGAGTAGAATGTTCTTGTGTTTGAAACAAATAAATGAAATGTATTCCTTCCTTGCGCAACCTTCATTCCTTGTGCCAATCCTTAACAAAAGTATTAAAAGGTGCCTACTACTTTTTCATCTCCAAATTATCCTTTTCTTGCACCATTCTTTACAAAAAAAATTAAAAAGTATTCCTTTTGCTTCTAAAATACTTTTCCTTGCTTCATTCCATTAAAATAAAAATAAATTAACTTGGTAGTGTTCTGGATGCAATTTCCAGCTGGAGTTTTTTATTTGGTAGTGTTTAACACCTGCTTTTAACACTACGGCATCGCAGGTGGTGACACTGATGATACATGGAATGAAGATGGAGTAGTGGTAGAGTGAGATGGCAGGGGAAACTGGAGAGCCCGAAGAAACCCGCCCAGTGCCTTTTCATCCATCACAAATCCCACATGGGCTGGAGGGTGGACATTTTTCTCTTGTCAGATTTATTTCTCAGCCTCCCTAGTGCCTGGAAGTATGAATGGGAGTGTGATTGTATGAATTTAATTTGATAACCCAAAGTAATACAAATTTACAAACCATAAGTGAATGCTGAGCAGTTGTTCCAAAGGTAAAAAGCCACCTCTATATGACCTTAGAAGTTAAAGGCCATGTATAAATGGAACATTAAAAAAATAAATGTATATTCATTTCATGTGCAAATGAACCTTTCTCTAGTCCCAGTCCTTTAAAATAAATAACTGATATATCTATGTATACTAATTGTGAAAACAGTCAAATAATAACAAATTATCACTTTATTGATCTGCTTTGTGAATTTGTTCCTTTAAAGTTGTTGTTAGCTAATGCTGGATTTCTGACAATGAAGTCATTAATCCTCTTGCTCTCCAATACTTTTCACAATGATATTGAAGAGAGCAATAGCAGTAATAGGAACCGTTTTTTAGAGAGCACCATATTTTTATGTTTTGGCGGTCACATCACTCTCTCACAACCCCCGGAATGTCTGGAGGACCACACCTGTCGTTGGTTTACGGGTTTCATTGACCTGACCGGGAGAATTATCAAAATAAATTCACCGACCATATCTTCTGATTACCAAATCAGAGGACGTATTACATGCCATGACAGGTCAGCATGTTGGGGATAAGATTCTATAGAAAAATTAGAGAAATGGAGAGGTTGGAAAAATAAAGTCTCCCTAGCCCTCGGGAACCCTAATAGCATTGGGCTTGGAAGAGAACAAGAGATGACCAAGGTAAGGTCAGATAGAAAAGTTACAGTGAGGAGCAAAACACCAGTAAGTGGAAGTAATGTTCTGCTCAGCTTGGGTACCTTGTGGTCGCTATTCACATATCGCCTGGACAGAGACCCCTGAGGCCTTTGTTTTTTATTGATGTTGGGTACTCATTGAAATAAAGCCTTTCTTATTTGAAAGATTTAGAATTTAAAAACTGTCTGTCTGCAACAAAACTGGCAAACTGAAACATAAAATTTTGAAAAAAAAGTAAATGGCTCCAAAGTATTTGAAGAGGTCTATAGCCTTTCTCAAGATGGTTTCTCTCTCGGATTGATACTGGTGCAGTTTTTGCAATTATTATCGACGCTGTGTCTTTAAGCTAATGAGATCTTTGTGATCTCAGGGCTTGGTAACGGATGGAATGAAAAATCACACGATGTTTCTTCACCACAATGTATAATTTTATTAACACTTCATCGATACTTTACATTAAATAATTCCTCTCAGCACCATTCTAAATGCTTAAAAACCTTTCCACTTTTTCACTTAGTGGAACTTATGCTTGATGAAAGTTTGGTGAAAGTTCCATGTTCACACTACCTAAATATGTCTTTTCAGCTCGAACACACACACACACGAGTGAACAGTTTTTGGCGTCATTTGACGTGACACCGCCTTTTTCATATACATCCACGTATGCGTCCATCAAATAGTTCTTTCTCGTTAGGGAAGCGATCCCTAATCATCCTCCCCTACTTTTATTATGAAACACATATAATTCTAATATTTATACATATATATTAAAATCAAATATGGAAAGATTTATGACGTCTTTGGGCAAACTTAGTTGTTCGTAACAATGAACCTTATCAACATGTTTTCGTCATTTAACTATCTCATACCAACATCAAAAAACGAATTACACTTTTAACAAACATTCACATGAACGATTTTCTTTTGGGGTCTTCTAATATTCTGTCTCACATGCCCCTTGTTTTGTTTTTCAAGTTGTCACCTATATTTACAATCTTGAAACACAATACAATACTTCTCCCTACTCCTCTGATGCAATCACTTTGTACAATATTTTTTTTTTTTTCTTTACAGTCTTCTTCGCTGTTTGTCTTTGTCCTTTGTTTTGGCATGACACAGCATGTCTTTATAAATTTCACATATTCAGTTACTACACAATACATGTTCAGTTATTATACATCACATATTCAGTTATTATACAATACATATACAGTTATTGTACAACACATTCAGTTATTATACAACATATCCAGTTATTATACAACATATGTTCAGTTATTATACAACACATTCAGTTATTTTACATTTGACATTGACACAAATATAATTTAAGTGTATCATGGTTTATTGTGTGGCTTTTGACTTATGTTCCTTGTTATGAGGAGAGAAAAACAGGATACAAATTTTGATCTAATGATTATGATCATATTTATGGCAATATTTTATTCAGTTCTTTGCCTTCTTTGTCTTGTAAGCTTATTATGTATAGGCAGGTCGTTGAGTCGGTTCTTAAACTGTGATGTTACTAATGGTACCATTTTTTTAATTGGGTTCTTATTCATTATTATTTGGTTCAACATTTCTTCAAGCTTAGCATTGGCCTTATTCATTATTATTTGGTTCAACATTTCTTCAAGCTTAGCATTGGCTATATCCATCTTAATTCATGGGCATTGCTTTTCTGATTATGGTTTTTCTTCACTAATTGTCACCTCTTTGTCTCTTATCTCTATAAGAGAAAACTTCTATACTTATAATTATTCTGCAATTGTATTATTTTTCTTCTCAATTCACCCTCGACATCTTTGTGTCGAAATATTTTATCTTTGCCATCACAATTGATTCCTTTTTATTTTTGTTCCTGACATCCTTATGTCAAAAACACATTATTTTCCGTCGCTATAATTCATTTCTTTAATGACAATCAGTGTCCTCATCTGTCTTTGTTGACAATGCTCTTTGTGGTCAATATAGCCAATGACTATGTTGATTTTTTTTTTTCGTTGTATTTTCCAATCTGAACATAATCTTCTATAAGTAACCCATTAAAAATTATTATTTTCCATCATCTCTATTATTCCTGCCTTACATGGTTGTTGGCAAAGACTATTTGGTCCTTTCTTTGTATGGTTTTAACTTATTTTTATGGTATCTTCCTACCAACTTGCCATTTGTATTCTGTAGCTCATACATATGGTCACCCAGCTGTTTTGTTATGACCAGTGGTCCAGTGTACAGTAGTTCCATCTTTCCAGATCTTTTCTCAGATGCCTTGGATGCTCTGTGGCTTCTTAAGAGCACCTTTTCTTCAATTTGTGGGGACCATTTCCTGATGAATCTTTTTACCTTGTTCCTCCCTTTTTCAGCCTTTTGCTGTAACCTTCTGAATGCCAATTGACATTTTTCCTTCTCTGTCAATTCCCTTTGAGCAGCCATCGTAGTGTCAATGTCAATTGTCAATCTCTTGGGTTTTGTGTTGGTCATCAATTCGATTGGGGCGAACTTGGTCGTGGGGTTCACCGAATGGTTAATGACCTCCTCTATGTACCCGCATTTTTCCGTCCAGGAAGTGTGGTCTTTGTGGCAAAGTAGGTGGAAATATATATTTACATCCATCGTTCTTTCTGTCGGGTTTCCTTGAGGATAGTACGTTGAGGAATAGTATAATTTTATTCCTAATGTTCTTAAGGTGTCCTGGAATAATCTACTTTTATGCATTGTTGCATTATCTGATAGTATAGATTTTATAATCCCATATTTTGGGATGTAGTCCTTGATGATTTTATTTAGGCAAGTTCTGCTTTTAATGTTCCTAACGGGGTATATCTTAGTGAATTTTGTGAAAACATCAAACATGACAAAGATGTATCTGTTTCCATCTTTCCCCCTTGCTAGCTCGCCATGTTCGTCGTGGCACACCAATGCATTTTTCTCGGTTCTCACAATGGATTGTGGAACGACATCGTATCTTACATTAATTGGCTTGGCCTTCTGACATAGGTCGCATGAGGAAATTAACTTCCTGACTTTCTTGCCAAGATGTTTGATGTACAGTACTTCCTCAATTGCAAGCATTGTTCTCTCAGTACCAGAGTGAAGCATCGAGTGATGGAATGCCAAAATAACCCTGTCCTGTAAGGAATTTGATACCATCATTTTCCACTTCCTTACGTCGCAACCATGTAATTTAAATAGGATATTCCTAAATTTCCCTATCGTGGCTTCCAATTTTGGTACTATGTCTGGAGCCTTGTCGAATAGCCTCTTCAATTCAGGGTCTTCTTGCTGTAGCTTTGCCATGTTTTCGAAGTCTTGTAAGATTTCGTTGCTTTCCTTACCATTTATCTGCATGATTTTAATTTCATGGTGTGGATTGTATATCGTCTCGGGTATGTGACTCTCCGATGTTAATCTTGACAATAAGTCACTAAAGATGTTCTCCTTGCCCGGGATATGTCTGACCTCTATATCATGCGATGTTATTTCGTGTATGTACCTCGAGATTTTGGAGTTGGTTAGCTTGCATTTTTGGATGAAGGACAGGCTTACGTGATCAGTATATATAATTATTTTATAATGGTAGATATATTGCCTGAATTTTTGTAACGCAAAATGGATTGCACCTATTTCTAATTCCGTTATGCAGGCATTGGCTTCTATCTTGTTTAGAAATCTAGAAGCTGTGGCAATCACATGTTTGTTGCCATCTGCATCTTCTTGTGCTAATATTGCTCCATATGAGTGTGCACTAGCATCGGTGTATATTAGAAAAGGTGAATTTGGATCCGGTCGTTCCAGGAGAATACTGTGCTTAAAAAGTTCTTTGATTTTCTCAAAGGCTACCTGGTGTTCAGTATTCCATTCCCACTTAGTATCCTTTCTCAACAGTTCTCTAAGGGGTACTAATTCCTTAGCATAGTTGATCACAAATTTTGACTGGTACTGTAAAATGCCCAGAAACCTTCTCAACTGTTTCAAGTTACGTGGGGGTGGTATACACTCTATGGCCTTGACCCTCTCCGGATTAGGTTGTATACCATCAGGCGTAATGATGTGGCCTAGAAATTCTGCCTCTTTGACAAAAAATTCACACTTTTCCAAGTTTAGGGTCATGTTGCTTTCCTGAAACTTGGACAATACATAATCTATGTGATGTAAGTGTGACTCGGGATTCTTGCTGTATATTAAAAAATCGTCAACATATTGCATTACAAAAGCCTCGATAGTATCCCCGAAAACTTTGTCTAGAGCCCTCAGTAGTGCACTGCTACTGGGTGATAATCCAAAGGCACATTTTAAAAAATGGTACACCTTTCCTTTGTGCAGGAAGCAGGTATATTTCCTGACGTCTGGATGAAGAGGAATTTGCCAGAATGATGCTGTCAGGTCAAGACTAGTAAAATGTTGACCTCCCTTCAATTTTGATATCAGTTGGTCTACCCCCTCAGGCCTGTAATGATCTGGCAAGGTATGTGCATTTATTTTCCTTGCGTCGATGGTCATCCTCAATTTTCCCTCTTTCTTATGGACCCATACCACTGGATTCACATGAGTCCGGGGGTTCTATTATTCCGTCTGCCAACATTTACTGGATCACTCTGTCAGCTTCCTCCCTGCTGGAGTTGGGGATGGGCCTGGATTTATGTGAATAGGGGGTGATATCTTTTATTTTAAAAGTATGTACATACTTATTACATGTACCTGGCTTTTTATTAAAAACTTTCCTGTTTTTAATTAATATTTTTCTAAGTTGGTTCCTTTCCTCTTCAGAGATGCCATGTGCTCCCCAGACCTTCTCGTTGATTAGCTGTGACGTCGGTTCTTCTTCATCTGTTGGTAGTTGTTCGAGGTAACATACTCGTCTTCTGTGCAGATCCAATGGCTGCAAACATTAGTTTCCTCCTCGCTCGTCCAACCTGTTTTCTCCTTACTTACCCTTAGGTCTACCAACCTATTCTTGTGGACATTGATGTTCTCCACAAAGAACTGCTCATCTGGATGGATCTCTGTCTGGTCTGGTTCCTCCTGGCATGTTTCTTCCTCCAGGAACTTCGCGGTGCATTCTGAGGTTCCTTCCTTGATAATGAATTCATGTAGGTCATAATCGATCACCGACCTCCAAAGATTAAGCATATCACTGCCAATGATTAGGGTAGCTGTTAGTCTAGGTATTACCAGGGCAATAAAATCGAACTTCCAGCTTACGATTTCTATTACCAGCCTTACCTGGTATTTAACATGTTCCTTTTTCTTGCCAATTGCTGTGCTGCAATACACTCCACACACAGGCAAGAATTCAGCATTTCTCTTTGTTATTAATTCCTGGAATAGCTGTTCGTCACATACTGATGTGCTGGCTCCTGTATCAATCATTGCTGGCAATTCGATACCCCATATCTTCAGCCTAATCATTGGTGGGTTGGTTATTTCCTTTCTTTCACTTGCCTGTCTCCTCAAGGTACCAATATTATGTTGGTCAATATTGCCCCTACTGCCACACAGGTCAACTTCCGGGACACAAAGTTGACTTGTACTTAGTTTTCCTGGGCGTTAGAGGTGATTGTTGATTCTGTATTCTGCACAGCATCGGTCCTATCCGGCACATTTTCATTCTGTTCCTGTTGTCTTACGTTGTCGGTGTTCCATTGGTTTCTGCCCCTTTGGCGTGAACCCCTATTGTATGACGACCTTTGGCTGTTTAAGTATTCCCTACAGAATCGTATGTGATTCACTTGATGGGTACGGTCTCCTGGTCTCCCCCGATCATATCTATGCGTTCTGTATCTCGATTCACCCCTTGGTATTGTGTCGTGGTACAGCGGTCTTGTGTTCTCCATCCTCTTGCCATGATTGTGTGGTTGTGGGAAATGGTGTGCCCCTCTCCCCCTTTCATGGGTGCTCCTAGTATTTCTATCTTCTCCCTCATTCTGGTTGTTCGTAGCCATGCTCCGGTTTAAGATGGGTGAGTTTGGGTGACCGTTCCTATGTCTATGCTCATTAGGCCGACCATTTTGTGTTTCGAAGGCTGTCAGCAATTCTATCATATCTGCAAAATCTACTGGCCTCGCAATGATTAACCCTGTTCTCACCGTGTCTGGGAAATGTCTTGTTATGCTGGTAATTAGCTCTGCTTCCGACAGGTTAGGGTCTAACAGCTTTCCTTTGTTGGCTACTTTCATAAAATAATCGACTAGCGATAACCCTTTGGTTGGATCATATCTACCTGTCGCTAGCTCTACCCTAGTTTGGTTTTGCGTAGCTGGGCCCCAATACCTTGATAGGAATAGATTTCTGAATGAGCTATACGATTCATGACCAGCTAGTGTTAGCCTAAGCCATTCCAATGCCTTGTTTTTTAAGCTTTTCTTAACTATCATCATCCTAAGCTCATTTGGTATCCTTTTCACTTTAAAATACTCTTCCATCTCTTTAACAAAGAGTTTTGGATCGTCTCCCTTCTCCTCGTCAAATGTAGGTGGTGTGATTTCATGTAGTATGCTGTTGGTGTAGCATGTGTTGTGTGTTGTGTCATTGTTTGATTGTGAACCTCTTTCTCTGTATGGTGAGTCAACATTTTGTACATTATTCAAATAACTCTCATCTTGTACATTACTTACATCTAAATCATCTTGCCTTTGTAGTGCATTCACAACATCATTTACATTAGCCAAATTTTCTTTTCCTTTTTTCATTTCTTCACAAATTGATTTTAAATCATTCTTTATTTCTAAGTGACTTTGTTTTATATCATTTATAGCATCCTGTTGCGAATGTACTACATCAGTCATAGCCTTAATTTTAGGAATTACAATTTGTTCTACAGTTTCATTAATAATGTCTTTCTTCACTACTTCAATCTCTTTCCTTAATTCCTCAGTTATTTCTGCTTTTACATTTGTAATCTGACAAGTCTACACTTGCATTACATTCTGTTATTTCATCTCTACATCTACCAATTTCTCCTTCTGATACAATCTTATTTTGTCTCATTTCTGATTCAATTTTTCCCATCCTATCTCCTATGATTTCTATCCTAGCTTCTAAGGCTTCCTTTGTCTCATTTAAGTTTTTATGTACTAATTTTAAATTAGTTTTCATTACTTTCATATTTTCTTTACACTCCTGTCTTCCTAATTCTATTTTCTGTTCTAAGTTCTGTCTTCCTAATTCCATTTTCTGTTCTAAGTCCTTTCTCACTTCTTCCATTTTCTGACCTATCTCTTCCTTATTCTATTCCAGTTTCTGATCTAAACTTTGTTCTATGTCCTGTTTTAATTCTACCTTTATTTTGTTCCATTTTCTGACTTATTTCTTTTTTATTTTGTTCTAGTGTTTGTTCTAGTCTTTCAAACATGATCATTAATAACCATTGGTCTTTTCCTATTGCTACCTGTTCCTCACTTTCTGGTTCTATTTGATAACTAGGCCTATCTGCCCCTTCCCCCACTCCTGTTTCTATATCTTTTCGCGACATTTTAGTTTCTTTATTCAGTTTGCTTTGGTTTAAAAGTCCCACTATTTTGCCGCTTCGCAGTAACTTACAAATAAAAATAAACTGGATGTAAAAATAAAAATTTTTGATCCTACTTTTTTTTCCCCGTTGATTTGTCCAGCTATGTACGTCTCCTGGGCAGTTGGCTTCGCTAGACGATCTCTAGTGTTTTCCCGCGTTGATTATCCGTTCATCGGTGTTCTGATGTATTGTTGATTATCCGTTCGTCGGTGTTCTGATGTCGATATCAAACGATGGTCTAATGGCGTCTTCTTTCTTTTAGGCGCGATGATATGGCGTCACTTGGTATTTCGCTAAGTTCATTTCCCGTAATTTCCATTCCATCCAAAATTCGTGTTCCACGTTGGGGAAGCCATTTGGTGTGGTTTTTGCAATTATTATCTCATTTAAGCTAATGAGATCTTTGTGATCTCAGGGCTTGGTAACGGATGGAATCAAAAATCACACGATGTTTCTTCACCACAATGTATAATTTTATTAACACTTCATCGATACTTTACATTAAATAATTCCTCTCAGCACCATTCTAAATGCTTAAAAACCGTTCCACTTTTTCACTTAGTGGAACTTATGCTTGATGAAAGTTTGGTGAAAGTTCCATGTTCACTCTACCTAAATATGTCTTTTCAGCTCAAACACACACACACGCGAGTGAACAGTTTTTGGCGTCATTTGACGCGACACCGCCTTTTTCATATACATCCGCGTATGCGTCCATCAAATAGTTATTTCTCATTAGGGAAGCGAACCCTAATCATCCTCCCCTACTTTTATTATGGAACACATATAATTCTAATATTTATACATATATATTAAAATCAAATATGGAAAGATTTATGACGTCTTTGGGCAAACTTAGTTGTTCGTAACAATGAACCTTATCAACATGTTTTCATCATTTAACTATCTCATACCAACATCAAAAAACGAATTACACTTTTAACAAACATTCACATGAACGATTTTCTTTTGGGGTCTTCTAATATTCTGTCTCAATACCTATCCTCCCCATCCCATTCAGCCTCATCGTCTGGATATACAATCGAATCCGCCAGTGAGAATGGAGCAGAGAGACAAAATACAGTCAACTCGTACATGCAGAGAAGTGTCGAACCATGAAATTACCAACCCCTATTATCATTGACATCTATTGAGGTTATTGGACTGATGCTTGGGGCATCAGAAGAATAACTGGCTTTTTCGCTAATTTTTGCAAAACGTTTCATCTGAGGGAAAATTTATGTACAATATTGCAGTGTTGCCCTTAAAGGGTCAATCAAGATTTTGAGAAACATCTATACTAAAATTAACTCCATTATCTCACCTATGCCTTAAGACAAGAAGAACAAGTTGCTGTGTTTTTCTGTTGTAGTGTATCATATCAATACTGCTCTTGAAGACGTTATTATAATCCTTATCTTTTTGCTTTAATATTCAATTTGTTTTCCAAATAACTGTCATTTCCTACGCTTTGTCTAGACGGTAGTTCCTGTTTGGAAAAACCGAAAGCTTTCTTTTTTGAGTAAAAATAAATGCTTTATACATTATTCTGCATACTTTTACCACAGTAGAAGAGGAGTAAACATGCAGTTCATTTTATTTCAACTGTGTCCATCATATCCTATACATGTAATATGTGATGAAAAGGAACAAGCAACCACAATAAGTGCATTAGCAAACAGAAGTTGTGAGCAGCTCACTTTAAAGTAAGCGCAAATTAATGTGCACTCGTTTCACATGCAAATGATCCTTTCTCTGTTGCAATCCTGTAAAATAAATAAATAATGCATTATGGATGCTTAATGTGAGAACAACTTATTACATTACATGGGGGCAGTCATATGGCATGACAGGAGGCAGTAGTGGTGGAGGTGCATGATATGTTTGGAAGCAGTGGTTGAGGAATTGAGTTGGTTGGATTTGAGGTCGTAAGCAAGGTTAACTCTGTGAGCCCAGAAAGTCCAGTATTATCCTTTCCCCATTCCTTAAAAGTACAATTAAAATGTATTGCTTTCATACTCAAATTATTCTTGCCCTTTTTTTCCCATTCCTTAAAATAAATATGTTGTTAGCTAATGCTGGATTTCTGACAATGAAGTCATTAATTCTCTTGCTCTCCAATATTTTTCACTGATGGATGGGGCGCTAGAAGTGGCCGGGCATGTTTGAAGGTGGGCTTGGTCCATTTCCTCTTGCAGATCACATAGAGGACAGAGTGGTGAAGAATATATCCCAAATCTGTTTAAATGTTTTGCCAGACAATCATGTCCTGTAATCAACCTGAAGTTTGCAACTGCTGTTTTTCGAGGATCCTCAGGAATTACTGTTTGAATGTTTGGTAGTTCCCATCTTTTACTCTTTGATTTTTCATAGTGATATTTTGCAATAATTTTTTTGAATTCAGAGTTGACTAATCTTTTAGCTGCATAAAATGGTAGATTAACTATAGATTTTTGTACACTGCTGGTACCCTTTTTTGCAAGAAAATCAGCTTTGTCATTACCACTCAGTCCACAGTGAGCTGGTATCCATTGGAAGACTAGGTGTTTTTGAAGTGCTGTTAGATGGGTAAGGATTTTCCAACATTCTATAATTGTTTGGTTTTTGGGTGACAACTTGGAAGTAATTGCTATAATTGCTGCCCTGGAATCTGAGAGAGTAACTGCTTGCTGAAACTGTGAAATTCTGTACAAAAGATTTTGTAGGGCCATTCGAATTGCTTCAATTTCTCCATCAAAGTTTGTAGTTCCATAACTTAAAGATTTGTAATAGGAAAAGAGGTGACATGTAACTCCAGCACCTGCTCCATCTTGGTTTGATATCAATGATACATCAGTATAAATATGGAGCCATTTGTGTGCTGGAAATCTAGTATGGATTGTCTCTAATGCCAATAATTTTGGAACACTAGTTGGAGTATCACTTTTCTTAACTTCTTCTGTCAGGTGTAAATAATATGTGATGTCTAATGTTTGTGTCAGATTGACTCGTATATGAAGTTCTCCTTTGAATTAGGAAGGTATACATTCTTCTTGATGTCTTGTAATTTTAGAAAGAAAGCTCTCGTGAGTCTTTAGTGCATGTGTAAAATTTCTCTTGCTTCATGTATTGTGTGGAAGTCTGATCAACTTTTTGTGTTAAATAAGAGCTGTTTTTTCTATTTCATATTCAGTGGGGTATTGGTTGGTTAGTATTTCCATAGCTGGTATTGGTGTGGTTTCGATAACACCTGTAATTAGTCACAGGCTTTGGTTTTGAGAAATTTGAATTTTTGTTTCTATTTGCTGTAGTAAGTAAATAATGTATATACATGTATGTCGTGTTAAGAGTTGCTCTGGCACTTCCCCACTTCATTCCTGACCTTTCAGCTCTTTGTATTACATTTTCTATTTGTTTGGTCCATGTAAGTTTGGTATCAAATATAACTCCCAAATACTTCCTTTGTTTCTGGTAATTTTTGACCCTCATAATTTAGTTTTATTTTTAGTAGTTTTTTTCTTAGTGAAAAGATTTGGTAGTTTGATTTTGTTGTATTAATTAACAGTCATTAAATTTTCTTTGGTCCACTTTAGGTTGGTTAAGGATTGTTGCATGGTTTTTTCTATAGCGCATCTCACCCTTAGAGGACAGTACACGTTAAATGGAGCACAGTGTTGCAGCATGTACTAGTTGCGAATCTTTCTCTGCGCGCGACACCGAGGTGGCCGGAGTCCTGTACTTAGTCCTTTAATTGCTGCTTGCTGGGCACTTTTAACTTTGGTATCCCTCCACGCCTTTGTCACTGTATGGCCTAAATTTATCAATGACTTGTCTGTATAAACAATTAATTTCCCCCTGGTTCCTAAACATTTTTATGTCTTTTAGATATTTATGTCGCCATCTGATGATATCGTCTCTTTCTGTTAATATGCACTTGTTACCCCTTCTTTCATATTCGAACCCCAAATCATGTAAGAACCGACTAAGAGTGGCCCTTGAGAAATTTGGTAGGGTCTCATCACTGTTGACCCGTGACAAAATTGTATTCAGTGTGGGTGGAATATTTGCAAACAGTAAAGAATGAACAATTCGCCGCACTCCACTTTGTACTATTCCATCATATTGCGTTAACCTAGCGTTTGTTTGTTTTGCAGCCATT